>OZ020502.1:36604322-36913971 GCA_963971365.1 Lasioglossum villosulum | reverse complement strand
ATCCTAACCCCTATTCCTAACCCTATCCTAACCCTATCCTAACCCTATCCTAACCCTATCCTAACCCTATCCTAACCCTATCCTAACCCTGATCCTAACCCTATCCTAACCCTATCCTAACCCTATCCTAACCCTATCCTAACCTATCCTAACCCTATCCTAACCCTATCCTAACCCTATCCTAACCCTATCCTAACCCTATCCTAACCCTATCCTAACCCTATCCTAACCCTATCCTAACCCTATCCTAACCTATCCTAACCCTATCCTAACCCTATCCTAACCCTATCCTAACCCTATCCTAACCCTATCCTAACCCTATCCTAACCTATCCTAACCCTATCCTAACCCTATCCTAACCCTATCCTAACCCTATCCTAACCCTATCCTAACCCTATCTAACCCTATCCTAACCTATCCTAACCCTATCCTAACCTATCCTAACCCTATCCTAACCCTATCCTAACCCTATCCTAACCCTATCCTAACCCTATCCTAACCCTATCCTAACCTATCCTAACCCTATCCTAACCCTATCCTAACCCTATCCTAACCCTATCCTAACCCTATCTAACCCTATCCTAACCCTATCCTAACCCTATCCTAACCTATCCTAACCCTATCCTAACCCTATCCTAACCCTATCCTAACCCTATCCTAACCCTATCCTAACCCTATCCTAACCCTATCCTAACCCTATCCTAACCCTATCCTAACCCTATCCTAACCCTATCCTAACCCTATCCTAACCCTATCCTAACCCTATCCTAACCCTATCCTAACCCTATCCTAACCCTATCCTAACCCTATCCTAACCCTATCCTAACCCTATCCTAACCCTATCCTAACCCTATCCTAACCCTATCCTAACCCTATCCTAACCCTATCCTAACCCTATCCTAACCCTATCCTAACCCTATCCTAACCCTATCCTAACCCTATCCTAACCCTATCCTAACCCTATCCTAACCCTATCCTAACCCTATCCTAACCCTATCCTAACCCTATCCTAACCCTATCCTAACCCTATCCTAACCCTATCCTAACCCTATCCTAACCCTATCCTAACCCTATCCTAACCCTATCCTAACCCTATCCTAACCCTATCCTAACCCTATCCTAACCCTATCCTAACCCTATCCTAACCCTATCCTAACCCTATCCTAACCCTATCCTAACCCTATCCTAACCCTATCCTAACCCTATCCTAACCCTATCCTAACCCTATCCTAACCCTATCCTAACCCTATCCTAACCCTATCCTAACCCTATCCTAACCCTATCCTAACCCTATCCTAACCCTATCCTAACCCTATCCTAACCCTATCCTAACCCTATCCTAACCCTATCCTAACCCTATCCTAACCCTATCCTAACCCTATCCTAACCCTATCCTAACCCTATCCTAACCCTATCCTAACCCTATCCTAACCCTATCCTAACCCTATCCTAACCCTATCCTAACCCTATCCTAACCCTATCCTAACCCTATCCTAACCCTATCCTAACCCTATCCTAACCCTATCCTAACCCTATCCTAACCCTATCCTAACCCTATCCTAACCCTATCCTAACCCTATCCTAACCCTATCCTAACCCTATCCTAACCCTATCCTAACCCTATCCTAACCCTATCCTAACCCTATCCTAACCCTATCCTAACCCTATCCTAACCCTATCCTAACCCTATCCTAACCCTATCCTAACCCTATCCTAACCCTATCCTAACCCTATCCTAACCCTATCCTAACCCTATCCTAACCCTATCCTAACCCTATCCTAACCCTATCCTAACCCTATCCTAACCCTATCCTAACCCTATCCTAACCCTATCCTAACCCTATCCTAACCCTATCCTAACCCTATCCTAACCCTATCCTAACCCTATCCTAACCCTATCCTAACCCTATCCTAACCCTATCCTAACCCTATCCTAACCCTATCCTAACCCTATCCTAACCCTATCCTAACCCTATCCTAACCCTATCCTAACCCTATCCTAACCCTATCCTAACCCTATCCTAACCCTATCCTAACCCTATCCTAACCCTATCCTAACCCTATCCTAACCCTATCCTAACCCTATCCTAACCCTATCCTAACCCTATCCTAACCCTATCCTAACCCTATCCTAACCCTATCCTAACCCTATCCTAACCCTATCCTAACCCTATCCTAACCCTATCCTAACCCTATCCTAACCCTATCCTAACCCTATCCTAACCCTATCCTAACCCTATCCTAACCCTATCCTAACCCTATCCTAACCCTATCCTAACCCTATCCTAACCCTATCCTAACCCTATCCTAACCCTATCCTAACCCTATCCTAACCCTATCCTAACCCTATCCTAACCCTATCCTAACCCTATCCTAACCCTATCCTAACCCTATCCTAACCCTATCCTAACCCTATCCTAACCCTATCCTAACCCTATCCTAACCCTATCCTAACCCTATCCTAACCCTATCCTAACCCTATCCTAACCCTATCCTAACCCTATCCTAACCCTATCCTAACCCTATCCTAACCCTATCCTAACCCTATCCTAACCCTATCCTAACCCTATCCTAACCCTATCCTAACCCTATCCTAACCCTATCCTAACCCTATCCTAACCCTATCCTAACCCTATCCTAACCCTATCCTAACCCTATCCTAACCCTATCCTAACCCTATCCTAACCCTATCCTAACCCTATCCTAACCCTATCCTAACCCTATCCTAACCCTATCCTAACCCTATCCTAACCCTATCCTAACCCTATCCTAACCCTATCCTAACCCTATCCTAACCCTATCCTAACCCTATCCTAACCCTATCCTAACCCTATCCTAACCCTATCCTAACCCTATCCTAACCCTATCCTAACCCTATCCTAACCCTATCCTAACCCTATCCTAACCCTATCCTAACCCTATCCTAACCCTATCCTAACCCTATCCTAACCCTATCCTAACCCTATCCTAACCCTATCCTAACCCTATCCTAACCCTATCCTAACCCTATCCTAACCCTATCCTAACCCTATCCTAACCCTATCCTAACCCTATCCTAACCCTATCCTAACCCTATCCTAACCCTATCCTAACCCTATCCTAACCCTATCCTAACCCTA
Source organism: Lasioglossum villosulum (assembly GCA_963971365.1). Classification (NCBI taxonomy): domain Eukaryota; kingdom Metazoa; phylum Arthropoda; class Insecta; order Hymenoptera; family Halictidae; genus Lasioglossum; species Lasioglossum villosulum. Next base: position 36,910,852 of record OZ020502.1, on the reverse strand, counting down.
TCCTAACCCTATCCTAACCCTATCCTAACCCTATCCTAACCCTATCCTAACCCTATCCTAACCCTATCCTAACCCTATCCTAACCCTATCCTAACCCTATCCTAACCCTATCCTAACCCTATCCTAACCCTATCCTAACCCTATCCTAACCCTATCCTAACCCTATCCTAACCCTATCCTAACCCTATCCTAACCCTATCCTAACCCTATCCTAACCCTATCCTAACCCTATCCTAACCCTATCCTAACCCTATCCTAACCCTATCCTAACCCTATCCTAACCCTATCCTAACCCTATCCTAACCCTATCCTAACCCTATCCTAACCCTATCCTAACCCTATCCTAACCCTATCCTAACCCTATCCTAACCCTATCCTAACCCTATCCTAACCCTATCCTAACCCTATCCTAACCCTATCCTAACCCTATCCTAACCCTATCCTAACCCTATCCTAACCCTATCCTAACCCTATCCTAACCCTATCCTAACCCTATCCTAACCCTATCCTAACCCTATCCTAACCCTATCCTAACCCTATCCTAACCCTATCCTAACCCTATCCTAACCCTATCCTAACCCTATCCTAACCCTATCCTAACCCTATCCTAACCCTATCCTAACCCTATCCTAACCCTATCCTAACCCTATCCTAACCCTATCCTAACCCTATCCTAACCCTATCCTAACCCTATCCTAACCCTATCCTAACCCTATCCTAACCCTATCCTAACCCTATCCTAACCCTATCCTAACCCTATCCTAACCCTATCCTAACCCTATCCTAACCCTATCCTAACCCTATCCTAACCCTATCCTAACCCTATCCTAACCCTATCCTAACCCTATCCTAACCCTATCCTAACCCTATCCTAACCCTATCCTAACCCTATCCTAACCCTATCCTAACCCTATCCTAACCCTATCCTAACCCTATCCTAACCCTATCCTAACCCTATCCTAACCCTATCCTAACCCTATCCTAACCCTATCCTAACCCTATCCTAACCCTATCCTAACCCTATCCTAACCCTATCCTAACCCTATCCTAACCCTATCCTAACCCTATCCTAACCCTATCCTAACCCTATCCTAACCCTATCCTAACCCTATCCTAACCCTATCCTAACCCTATCCTAACCCTATCCTAACCCTATCCTAACCCTATCCTAACCCTATCCTAACCCTATCCTAACCCTATCCTAACCCTATCCTAACCCTATCCTAACCCTATCCTAACCCTATCCTAACCCTATCCTAACCCTATCCTAACCCTATCCTAACCCTATCCTAACCCTATCCTAACCCTATCCTAACCCTATCCTAACCCTATCCTAACCCTATCCTAACCCTATCCTAACCCTATCCTAACCCTATCCTAACCCTATCCTAACCCTATCCTAACCCTATCCTAACCCTATCCTAACCCTATCCTAACCCTATCCTAACCCTATCCTAACCCTATCCTAACCCTATCCTATCCTAACCCTATCCTAACCCTATCCTAACCCTATCCTAACCCTATCCTAACCCTATCCTAACCCTATCCTAACCCTATCCTAACCCTATCCTAACCCTATCCTAACCCTATCCTAACCCTATCCTAACCCTATCCTAACCCTATCCTAACCCTATCCTAACCCTATCCTAACCCTATCCTAACCCTATCCTAACCCTATCCTAACCCTATCCTAACCCTATCCTAACCCTATCCTAACCCTATCCTAACCCTATCCTAACCCTATCCTAACCCTATCCTAACCCTATCCTAACCCTATCCTAACCCTATCCTAACCCTATCCTAACCCTATCCTAACCCTATCCTAACCCTATCCTAACCCTATCCTAACCCTATCCTAACCCTATCCTAACCCTATCCTAACCCTATCCTAACCCTATCCTAACCCTATCCTAACCCTATCCTAACCCTATCCTAACCCTATCCTAACCCTATCCTAACCCTATCCTAACCCTATCCTAACCCTATCCTAACCCTATCCTAACCCTATCCTAACCCTATCCTAACCCTATCCTAACCCTATCCTAACCCTATCCTAACCCTATCCTAACCCTATCCTAACCCTATCCTAACCCTATCCTAACCCTATCCTAACCCTATCCTAACCCTATCCTAACCCTATCCTAACCCTATCCTAACCCTATCCTAACCCTATCCTAACCCTATCCTAACCCTATCCTAACCCTATCCTAACCCTATCCTAACCCTATCCTAACCCTATCCTAACCCTATCCTAACCCTATCCTAACCCTATCCTAACCCTATCCTAACCCTATCCTAACCCTATCCTAACCCTATCCTAACCCTATCCTAACCCTATCCTAACCCTATCCTAACCCTATCCTAACCCTATCCTAACCCTATCCTAACCCTATCCTAACCCTATCCTAACCCTATCCTAACCCTATCCTAACCCTATCCTAACCCTATCCTAACCCTATCCTAACCCTATCCTAACCCTATCCTAACCCTATCCTAACCCTATCCTAACCCTATCCTAACTATCCTATCCTAACCCTATCCTAACCCTATCCTAACCCTATCCTAACCCTATCCTAACCCTATCCTAACCCTATCCTAACCCTATCCTAACCCTATCCTAACCCTATCCTAACCCTATCCTAACCCTATCCTAACCCTATCCTAACCCTATCCTAACCCTATCCTAACCCTATCCTAACCCTATCCTAACCCTATCCTAACCCTATCCTAACCCTATCCTAACCCTATCCTAACCCTATCCTAACCCTATCCTAACCCTATCCTAACCCTATCCTAACCCTATCCTAACCCTATCCTAACCCTATCCTAACCCTATCCTAACCCTATCCTAACCCTATCCTAACCCTATCCTAACCCTATCCTAACCCTATCCTAACCCTATCCTAACCCTATCCTAACCCTATCCTAACCCTATCCTAACCCTATCCTAACCCTATCCTAACCCTATCCTAACCCTATCCTAACCCTATCCTAACCCTATCCTAACCCTATCCTAACCCTATCCTAACCCTATCCTAACCCTATCCTAACCCTATCCTAACCCTATCCTAACCCTATCCTAACCCTATCCTAACCCTATCCTAACCCTATCCTAACCCTATCCTAACCCTATCCTAACCCTATCCTAACCCTATCCTAACCCTATCCTAACCCTATCCTAACCCTATCCTAACCCTATCCTAACCCTATCCTAACCCTATCCTAACCCTATCCTAACCCTATCCTAACCCTATCCTAACCCTATCCTAACCCTATCCTAACCCTATCCTAACCCTATCCTAACCCTATCCTAACCCTATCCTAACCCTATCCTAACCCTATCCTAACCCTATCCTAACCCTATCCTAACCCTATCCTAACCCTATCCTAACCCTATCCTAACCCTATCCTAACCCTATCCTAACCCTATCCTAACCCTATCCTAACCCTATCCTAACCCTATCCTAACCCTATCCTAACCCTATCCTAACCCTATCCTAACCCTATCCTAACCCTATCCTAACCCTATCCTAACCCTATCCTAACCCTATCCTAACCCTATCCTAACCCTATCCTAACCCTATCCTAACCCTATCCTAACCCTATCCTAACCCTATCCTAACCCTATCCTAACCCTATCCTAACCCTATCCTAACCCTATCCTAACCCTATCCTAACCCTATCCTAACCCTATCCTAACCCTATCCTAACCCTATCCTAACCCTATCCTAACCCTATCCTAACCCTATCCTAACCCTATCCTAACCCTATCCTAACCCTATCCTAACCCTATCCTAACCCTATCCTAACCCTATCCTAACCCTATCCTAACCCTATCCTAACCCTATCCTAACCCTATCCTAACCCTATCCTAACCCTATCCTAACCCTATCCTAACCCTATCCTATCCTAACCCTATCCTAACCCTATCCTAACCCTATCCTAACCCTATCCTAACCCTATCCTAACCCTATCCTAACCCTATCCTAACCCTATCCTAACCCTATCCTAACCCTATCCTAACCCTATCCTAACCCTATCCTAACCCTATCCTAACCCTATCCTAACCCTATCCTAACCCTATCCTAACCCTATCCTAACCCTATCCTAACCCTATCCTAACCCTATCCTAACCCTATCCTAACCCTATCCTAACCCTATCCACGACCTCCATTTTGAGTCTAAATTCAATCCTAACCCTCAAAATATCGATCAAAATCCAATCCTAACCCTTGGGCACTCTGTAACAATGCTATCCTAACCTCCGAGGCCCCAGAGGCCATGCTATCCTAACCTCCGAAGCGCCAAAGACCACGCTATACTAACCTTCTCAATAGGTTGGGGTGGAATAGAGCTTGCGAGTGTTTGTAGGTGTATGAACCTCATCATTACGAAATGAGTGAATTGATTACAAGTGCGTGCAAGTTGTCTTTGGATAGGATAGTGCGGCTTGTTCGGTTAGGATAGACCTCTCATGTTAAGGAGTCGGTTAGGATTGCGAGCGGAGGAATTTGAAGTCAGGTCAGGATAGGAATATCATTGGTTGTGAGTGGGTTAGGATAGGAATGCCATTGGACTTGGTTAGGATTGGAATGTGGTTTTTTTTTTTTTTTTTTTTTTTTTTTTTTTTTTTTTTTTTTTTTTTTTTTTTTTTTTTTTTTTTTTTTTTTTTTTTTCACTTCCGTTCGATTGTACTTGGTTTGCAATGACCTTGCTGCCGCCTCTGCCTCGCCCTGCATTGTCGGTAACTATACGCGCGAGGGCAGGTCGGTAAGTATGAGATGGTTGCGAGAGCTGTTTAGGTTACCGACTGTTCGCGAAGTACCGTCCGTCGGTAACGTACCTGCAGTCGGTAAGATAGCTACCTGCGACATTCCGCAATTTTGCATGAGAATCGATGTAAGATGTGAAAAGACAACAATTTCTTCATTACCGACTGCCAGTAAGTGACCATCCGCCGGAAAGTCGCTGTCGGTCGGCAAGGAAGGACACACGACGCAGAAATTGGCAATCACAAATGAGGGCGTAGCGCCGGCTCCGCCGGCACTCCGCTGTATTGTTGGCATTGTAGGGAAATTGAACGAAACCGAAAAATTTTATTCGTTACCGACTGCCAGTAACATTTCGACCGATGGTATCTAACCGGCAGTCGGCAACGATGGACCCCGAAGTGGAAAATTGTTGTAGCAGTTGTGGGCAGACCGCCGGCTATGCCGGCACTCTGCAATACCGTCGGAAGGTAACGAGAGAAAAAAAAAAAAAAAAAAAAAAAAAAAAAAAAAAAAAAAAGAGATGGTAAATGATGCGAGGGCGTAGCGCCGGCTTCGCCTGCCCTCCGCAGTATTGTCTGAGAGGTGGTAACGCATAGAAAGGCAAAAATTTCTTGGTTACCGACTGCCAGTAACATGCCGACCGATGTTAAGTTACTGGCAGTCGGCAAGGAAGGACACCGGAGTGGGAAGTGACCGATGCTGTTGTGGGCAAAGCGCCGGCACAGCCGGCGCTCCGCCACACTCTTGGCAAAGACGGAGGATGCAAATTTCAATCATCGGCCGTAGGTCGGTAAGGGACTTACCGACTGTCGGCAAGTGATCATTGTATGCCGGGTAACCGGCATGTGCTAACTGGTAGCTCCCGTAAAGGGGGATAAGAAATGAAATAATAATGATATTTAGAAGCGAGGGCGTAGCACCGGCTTCGCCGGTACTCCGCCGGTCGGTAAGTTACCGACAGCGGGCAAGTTATCGGGAAAAAATGAGAAAGAAAAATGTCCTTGTAACTGGTGAGGGCAAAGCGCCGGCGAAGCCGGCGCTCCGCCACACTGCTTGGAAAAGTGAGAAGAATCAAAAAAAAGAATAAACATCTGAAATGTAGTTTTAGAGTTACCGACCGCCGGTAACTTACCGTTACTTGAACAAAAGTTGAAAATGAAAGTGGATAAGCAACACTAAATTCTGTCTAAAATAGCGAGGGCGTAGCACCGGCTTCGCCGGTACTCCGCGGGTCGGTAACTTACCGACACTCGGTGCGTGGTAGTCGCAAGAAGGAGAGTTACTGCAACTGGGGAGGGCAAAGTGCCGGCGGGGCCGGCGCTCCGCCACGCCGTTGGGAAACATAGACATAGCAAAGAAGAATAATCGTCCGAAGTTTGGCTGTAGAGTTACCGACGGTCGGTAAGTTACCGTTGAATGCCGAGTCACCGGCATCCGTAAACCGGCAAGTATGTTAAAGTTGGTCAAAAATTGAATGGAAATCAGTGGAAAAAGCGTGGGCGTAGCACCGGCTTCGCCGGCGCTCCGCCGGTCGGTAAGTTACCGACACTCGGTACGTAGCAGTCGCAAGAAAGAGAGTTGCTGCTGCTGGGGAGGGCAGAGCGCCGGCGGGGCCGGCGCTCCGCCACACCGAAATAAAGAAGGAAAAGAATAGAGGAAGAATCGTGGGATTGAGCGTCAGTACGTTACCGACGGTTGGTAATTTACCGTGACCGGAATGAAAAGAGGAAATAAAGATGGATAATTAACACGAAATTCACTCTGAAATAGCAAGGGCGTAGCACCGGCTTCGCCGGCACTCCGCCGGTCGGTAAGTTACCAACAGTGGGACAGCTATCAGAAATAATTTGAAGTAAAAAATCAATGCAATTGGTGAGGGCAAAGCGCCGGCGAAGCCGGCGCTCCGCCACACTGCTGGGAAAAGAGAAGAAGCGAAGAAGAATAAGGGGCCGAAGGTAGGTAAGTGTGTTACCGACTGTCGTTAAGTTACCATTGCATGCCGGGCAACCGGCATGTGTTCAGTGGTAACTCCGGTGAAGAGGGATACCAATTAAATAAAAATGATATTTAAAAGCGAGGGCGTAGCACCGGCTTCGCTGGTCTTCCGCCTGTAGGTAACTTACCGACATTCGAGAGGTGACCAACAAAAGAGAAGAATCGAAAGGCTTCGTAAGTGGCGAGGGCAAAGCGCCGGCGAAGCCGGCGCTCCGCCACACTGATGGGAAAAAGAGAAATCGTCCGAATACTGGCTGTAGAGTTACAGACGGTCGGTAAGTCACCGTTAAATGCCGGGTCACCGGCATCCGTAAACCGGTAATTATGTTTAAGTTGCTCAAAAATTGAATGAAAGTCATTGGAGAAAGCGAGGGCGTAGCACCGGCTTCGCCGGTACTCCGCCAGTAGGTAACTTACCGACATTCGAGAGGTTGTCAATTAAAGAGAAGAATCGCGAGGCTTCGCAAGTGGTGAGGGCAAAGCGCCGGCGGAGCCGGCGCTCCGCCACACTGATGGGAAAAGAGAAAAATCAAAGAGGAATAATCGTCTGAAAATGCGCTGTAGACGTACCGACGGTCGGTAAGTTACCGTTACGTGTCGAGTCTCCGCCATCCGCTATGCGGTAATTACGTTATAGTTGGTCAAAATTTGAATGCAAATCATTGGAAAAAGCGAGGGCGTAGCACCGGCTTCGCCGGCGCTCCGCCTGTTGGTATGTTACCGACAGTAGGGGGTTGACCAACAAAAGAGAAGCATCGAAAGGCTTCGCAAGTGGTGAGGGCAAAGCGCCGGCAAAGCCGGCGCTCCGCCACACTGAAGGGAACAGGAGGAAAAGCAGAGAAGAAAAATCGTCCGAAGTTCGGCAGTAGAATTACCGATTGTCGGTAAGTTACCGTTAAATGCCGAGTTACCGGCATCCATGAACCGGTAAGTATGTTGAAGCTGGTCAGAAATTGAATGGAAATCATTGGAAAAAGCGAGGGTTTGTTGGTAAGTTACCGACAGTCGAGAGGTCACAAACAAAAGAAAAGAATCGATATGCTTCGCAAGTGGTGAGGGCAAAGCGCCGGCGGACCCGGCGCCCCGCCACACTGACGGGAAAAAGAGAGAAAGCAAAGATGAATAATCGTCCGAAGTTTGTCTGTAGACTTACCGATGGTCGGTAAGTTACCGTTGAATGCCTAGTCACCGGCATCCGTAAACCGGTAATCATGTTAAAGATGGTCAAAAATTGAATGAAAATCATTGGATAAAGCGAGGGCGTAGCACCGGCTTCGCCGGTACTCCGCCTGTTGGTATGTTACCGACAGTCGAGAAGTGACCAACGAAAGAGAAGAATCGAAAGGCTTCGAAATTCGCGAGGGGAAAGCGCCGGCGAAGCCGGCGCTCCGCCACAATGAAGGGAAAAAAGAAAAGAAGCAAAGAAGAATAAGCGCCCGAAGATTGGCATGTGTGTTACCGACTGTCGGTAAGTTATGAGTGCATGCCGGGCAACCGGCATGTGTTAAGTTGTAACTCCGGCAAAGGGAGATAAAAATGACACAAAAAATGATGTATAAAAGCGAGGGCGTAGCACCGGCTTCGCCGGTCCTCCGCCGGTCGGTAAGTTACCGACGCTCGGCGTCGCCGTCGACGGGGAGGGCAAAGCGCCGGCGGAGCCGGCGCTCCGCCACAATGCTTGGAAAATATAGAAGAAGCGAACAAGAATAATTAGCCGAAATGTAGGTGTAGACTTACCGACGGTCGGTAAATTACCGCTACTTGAATGAAAAGCGCAAGTGAAAGTGGAAAAATATCGCTAAATCGACTCCGAAATAACGAGGGCGTAGCACCGGCTCCGCCGGTCCTCCGCCAAATTGTTGAATTAAAAGTAGCAATGTTGTCGTGTCGGTAAGTTACTGTCCCTCGAATATTCAAAAAAAGGGTGAATAATAAAGCCGAAATTCAGGACTAGGATAGGGTTAGGTTCCGTTAAAAACACGTTCATTGCACAGTTATCATCCGCAAGAAGAGCAACCTCGAGTCGGTAAGTCGGTAAGTTACCGTCCCTCGAAGCTTCAAAAACAGGCATTAAGAAAGGCGAATTCAGGACTAGGATAGGGTTAGGTTCCGTTAAAAACACTTTCGTTGCACAGTTATCATCCGTTCAAAATGAACCTTGCGTCGGTAAGTCGATAAGTTACCGACCTCGAAGCTGCAAAAAAGGCGAATAATAAAGAGGCGAATTCAGGACTAGGATAGGGTTAGGTTCCGTTAAAAACACTTTCGTTGCACAGTTATCATCCGTTCAAAATGAACCTTGCGTCGGTAAGTCGATAAGTTACCGACCTCGAAGCTGCAAAAAAGGCGAATAATAAAGAGGCGAATTCAGGACTAGGATAGGGTTAGGTTCCGGAAAAAGCACTTTCGTCGCGCGATTACCGACCGCCCAAAACGTAGAAACAGCCACCTTTTGCTGCTCGGTCGGTAACTTATCATCCACTCGCATCAACAGAAACCATATAAAAAGCAGCCCACAAACCACAAAAACCCACAAATAACACATTCCACAACCATTCTCCACCACTAACACATTATCAACTGTCGGTAACTTACCAACTCTCAACCAAACAACAAAACCAACAAAAAACAACGAACCACAAATCACAGCACCCCACAAACCACACATTCCACACTCAATTATCTCCATCACATTACCGACCGTCGATAACTTACCGTCCTCCAACTGAACCACAACACTCTCAACACCCCACAAAACACACAACTCCACCACCAAATTACCGACCGACGGCAACTTACCGACCACCGCGCCACTCGCAAAAACCACACTCGCACCACCACCCTCGTTACCATCAGCCGCCCTCTTACCCACCGTCGGCAACTCGCGCCCTACCTTACCCGCCTCGCCCAATTACCGCCCCCAAAAAAACGCTAATTACTCCGCCCCCGCTTAATTAATTAGTCCCCCTCCCCCACCACGCCCCCACGGGCGGGGCACCGGCTCCGCCGGCACCCCGCCCGCCCCAAAAAAAAACCTGCGCCCCCCCGGGGATCGAACTCTGGGCTACCGGGTGGCAGGTGAGCCCCATAAAGCGCCCACCGGCCGCCTCACCACCACCCACCCAAGCGTTATTCGCGGTTTTGTTCGGTAGGGTCGGGCGCCCGGTTTGCGACTAGAGCCCGTTTTCTGAGCAACCGATCTATGGTAAAAATCCATTCTCGGCAGCGTTTTTCGCCCGACCATAACCTCGAAAGTGCACTTTCAAACCACGATTTCTCCCTTATCGCGCATCTCCCAGCCGAACGGACCGATTTCCCGCGATCACCGCTCGATTTTCTTGGATTCTGCTTTTTTTTTTTTTTTTTTTTTTTTTTTTTAGCCAGCGAATTTTGTCTCACCCTCGCGACGCCTGCGGAAAGGCGGGGAAGGGGACGCAAGGACCAGTGGTAAATCGGCTCGAGTACACGAATGTAAGTACATTACCGCCTCGAAAACCTCGCCAATTGTTGCATCTATTGCAGACGCATAATTCTACAATAGTTTTCCGAAGCGACACTGCCGAAATCACCAAATTACGTCCCATTGTCGACAGGCGAGAGGTTACCGAATCTGTCAAAACAAACACCTGCACCAACGACAATCGTCTTTATTGTTACTTCTCAGACCATGTACAACCACAGAGACAACGATACTAGTTGAGTGACTTATTATTACAGCCCACGCAATCTCAACGGATACAAGAAATGCTGGCGATCCATACAATGCCCTCCTGCTCGTTCACCGTTAAGCGAGTATTACTTTTTAATTCATATTTTACTACACTTCAAGAATTATATCAATTTACTTTCAGTGCACACAATCTTAAAACCATGTACAAGGATACAAGAAATGCTATCGACCAATAGAACTACGCAGATAATCAACTACCCTCCTGCTCATTCACCGTTAAGTGAGTACTATTTTTACTACGCTTATCTTCCTACGCTTCAAAAATTACATACATTTACTAAACTAAACATATTTTCAGCGTACACACAAATGAGGATACAATTAATACTGAGCATTCACCGACAATTAATACAACTACGCAGATAATCAACTACCCTCCTGCGATTAGCCTGAATACACGTCTCGTTCACCGTTAAGTGAGTACTACTTTCATTACGCTTATCTTCTTACGCTGCAAAAATTATATCAATTTACTTTCAGCGCACGCAATCTCAAAGGATACAAGAAATTACTACGAACATAATCAATTAGACTCCTGCGATTAGCCTGATCTAACGATACTAGTACACGTCTCATACACAATCTCATTCGCCGTTAAGTGAGTATTATTTTTAATTCATTTTTCATTACGCTTAACTTGTTACGCTTCAACAATTACATCCCTTTAGTTTCAGCACACGCAATCTCAAAAACAAGGATACAAGAAATACTGAGCATTCACGGACAATTAATACAACTACGCAGTGCTTCTAATCATTTCGTTTCGACAACTATTTCTACAATCCAACGATACTACTACTACAGCGTTTACAATTACCAGGACGAGGAAGGTAAAGAACCACTCAATTTCATTGTCTCTATTGTATTCTTTATTGTTTCCAATTACAGTTACATGTCGATACATATTGTTTCTATTCCTTCCTTTTCAGCCACTCGCACCACAATCTCATTCACCGCAGCATTTGACAGGTACAGGTTAGTGTCACAAATATCTTACAACTAACTATCAAACTGCCACTCTTCAGTGAGTACCATTTTTAATTATTTATTTCTTAAAAACTATAACAATTTACTACACCAAAAGTTATTCCTCCTCTTCGTAATCCCCCGCCAATCGCCAGCAGCGACACCTTTTTCGCCCTTCCACCGTTTCCCGCGTGTCGCGCGGTTCCCGCGGTTTCCTCCTCACTCGTTGTGGTTATGGCGTCGTGCGAGCATGCTTCCTCCGCGGTGGCCGCATGGTCGGCAGTGCAAATATTTTATTTTTACATTTATTCAGTGTGTTCTTCGAGTGCTTAGTTCTGTGCATCAAGCAACAACATTTATATATTTTTTACATTTTTATTTATTCTTATCTTCCACGTTCCAGGTGTGCGATCCCATCCTGCTACCCTAAAAGTGAAAATTATTTAAGAAGGCGAAACTATTTACACAATGGGTGGATACCAGTGAAAACATAATCCAAGCAAGGAAAATAATATTTGGAAAAATGTGGATCAACTTGAGAATGATGGAACGACGGGGAAGTGCAACGGTTCACTGCTGTAAGTAAATTTGCATAATTCTGATCACGATGCATTTCGTGTAACACGTTTAGCTGTTAATTCCGCAGTTTATTCCTCCAACGAACACGTGTCGATAAATCGCACCTGGATTTTGGATAGCGGATGAAGGACCACTTTCCATCCACAAATACAACCTGGCCCGTCGCTTGTCTGGTGATGTACAAATTCATGTATCAAATAATTACACAGAAAACACAATTACCATGGAGAATACTAGGTACGTACCAGATCTCAGTAGCGTACAGTAGGAACGTACAGTTGACTTCTACTATATTAAATGAAATGTAATCTCTGTTCACATTGCAGAAGCAAGAAGTGTTCAAAGGGTTACGACCATCCTGCAGAAACATCAACCTGTGGTATTCGCATACCTGGAAAGACGACTTCTACCCTGTTTCCCGGAAGGTACGAATGCTACGAATTATGTCTCTTTCTTTCGCATACGCATTCATTATTCTTCTATGATTCTCTATGATTCCATCGTCAAAACAACTGGCCCGTCGCTTGTCTGGTGATGTACAAATTCCTCTAGCAAATAATTTCACAGAAAACACAATTACCATGGAGAATACTTGGTACTTACCAGATCTCAGTAGCGTAGAGTAGGAACGTACAGGTGACTTCTACTACACTAAATAAAATGTAATCTCTGTTTACGTTGCAGAAGCAGCTTCGTTATCCCAGCAAGAAGTGTTCAAAGGGTTACGACCATCCTGCAGAAACATCAACCTGTGGTATTCGCGTACGTGGAAAAACGACTTCTACCCTGTTTCCCGGAAGGTACGAATGCTACGAATTATATCCTCCAAACATCTGGCTCGTGATAGCTGAAACATGCTATAAATATTCTTCATTCAATTTCGTCTAAACGCCTTGCAAACACTGCATCGACAGTTGTTCGTTACGATTACTTACCATTTCGAACACTATACTCATTGTTTCTCTATTTCTGGATCGTACATTTTTTATATCAAATAATATCTGTTCTCTGCACACCGTTTCGATCAAAATTTGCAATTATTCAATTCTTCTCAACTCAGTTAGTGAATTATACATTTATAACATTTCTTTATACATAGCAGGTGTGTTCTTTATGTGAGAAATACACCGTTCACTATTCAATATATTTTTTCAGACGCAATACAAAATTTAATAATTGCAAATCTGCTTTGTATTATTGATCGAAACCGTGTGCCCAGAACATATTACTATTTTATACTATACTCGTTGTTCAAACTGTTATTTCAACGCCAAATTATTGTCTCAATTCTATATTCAATATACGAACTATTAATTCAACCATGAAATGTTAATAATGAATTCAATCATTCGAATCATTCAAGTCTATATTAATTATTTGAAATATTAATTAAAAAAAAATTATTTATTTTTTATTACTTATTCGAACTATAATTTCTACAATAAACATTTATTCTAAAATAAAGTCCACATTAATTATTTGTACTATTATTTCAACGATACATTGTTATTAATGATTTAATATTGTTCCCCAGGGATAAAATATTTTATAACGCGAAACGCGTTCGGTACCGTTCGAGGTCGAGTTTTCCTGTATGTACAGAGCCTGCACGTCTTCCCCAGTGGTACGTATTACATTTCGTGGAAACGCCACCTCCCCCTCCCCCCTCACCCTCACCCTCGCGCCGTCGAACGCTGCTTACGTGGTTCCAGGAATGTGGCCTTGAACGCACCCCAACGCTGACCCCCCTTCCTCCCCCCGCGTCGCCGAACGAGCTTTTCCACTTTCCAGTTTACATACATTACACGAAATATTATTTCAGCAATAAATTCTTATTATTGAATTAATAATTTAAATCATTCAAGTCTATATTCATTATTCGAACTACTATTTCAGCATTAAATTATTACTATTGAATTAATAATTTAAATCTCTCAAGTCTATATTCACTATTCGAAATATTATTTCAGCAATAAATTATTATTATTGAATGAATAATTTAATTCTCTCAAGTCTATATTCACTATTTGAAATATTATTTCAACAATAAATAATTTATTAATGATTTAATATTGTTCCCCTGGGTTAAAATATTTTATACCGCGATACGTGTTCCCAAGAGGTATCTAATTACCACCGCCGACTCTACCACGAGCCGCGCAGAGGGTAAAATGGCAACAACGCTCCTCACGCTGTTGCCGTTTCACCTTTAGCACGGCTGGTAGTGGAGACGGCTGTGATATTATATTCCGCGACAACCCCCCCCCGCCCCCTCCTCCCACCCTCTCTCACCACCGAACTAGGCTTACCTAGTAGCAGGAATGTGGCCTTGAACGGACCCCAACGCTGACCCCCCTCCCTCTCCCCCGCGTCGCTGAACGAGCTTTTCGACTTTCGAGTCTACATACATTATACGAAATATTATTTCAGCAAAAATTCTTAATTATTGAATTACTAATTAAATTCTTTCAAGTCTATATACAGTATTCGAACTATTATTTCATCGATAATTATTATTGATGAATTAATTATTCGAATGTTTCAAGTGCATATTAATTATTTTAACTCTTCTTTCTAGAATAAATTATTAATGAATTAATAATATTCCGCAGGCATAGACACGTTCGGTAGCGTTCGGTAACGTTCGGTAACGTTCGGTAACGTTCGAGGTCGAGTCTCCGTGGGCGAAGCGTGCACGTGTTCCCTAAAGGTATCTTATTATTTTTCGCGAAAATCTACGCTCCCCCTTGTCATCGAGCGAGCCTTCAATCTTTCAAGTCTATATTCACTATTCGAAATATTATTTCATAAATAAATTATTATTAATGAATTAATAATTTAAATCTAGCAAGTCTATATTTATTATTCGAACTATTATTTCAGCATTAAAGTATTATTATTGAATTAATAATTTGAATCTTTCAAGTCTAAATATATTCATTATTCGAACTATTATTTCAACAATAAATTGTTAATAATGAATTAATTATTCGAATGTTTCATGTCCATATTAATTATTTTAACTGTTGTTTCGAGAATAAATTATTAATGAATTAATTATATTCCGCAGGCATAGACACGTTCGGTAACGTTCGGTAACGTTCGAGATCGAGTCTTCGTGGCCGAAGCGTGCACGTGTTCCCTGAAGGTAACGTATTACTTTTCGCGAAAACCTACGCTCCCCCTCGCCATCGAGCGAGCCTTTAATCTATCAAGTCTATTTTCACTATTCGAAATATTATTTCAATAATAAATTATTATTAATGAATTAATAATTTGAATTTTTCAAGTCTATTTTCACTATTCGAAATATTATTTCAATAATAAATTCTTATTATTGAATTAATAATTTAAATCTCTCAAGTCTATATTCATTATTCCAAATATTATTCCAATAATAAATTCTTATTAGTGAATTAATAATTTGAATTTTTCAAGTCTATATTCACTATTCGAAATATTATTTCAACAATAAATACTTTATTAATCATTTAATATTGTTCCCCAGTGTTAAAATATTTTTATTTAATTATTATTATTTAAATTATTATAATTTAAATTATAATTTAACTTAATATTATATTTAAATTATTATTATTTAATTCATAATGTTACTCATGGTTGAAATCTTTTATACCGCGAAACGTGTTCGGACCTGTGCAAGGCCTAGTCTCGGAAAATCATACACGTGTTCGCAAGAGGTATCATATTATCACCGCCGACTCCACCAAGAGCCGCGCAGAGGGTAAAATGGCAACAACGCTCCTCACGCTGTTGCCGTTTCACCTTCAGCACGGCTGGTAGTGGAGACGGCTGTGATATTATATTCCGCGACAAACCCCCCGCACCCTCTACCCTCCCCCTTTCACCACCGATCTAGGCTTACGTAGTAGCAGGAATGTGGCCTTGAACGCACCCCAACGCTGACCCCCCTTCCTCTCCCTCGCGTCGCCGACCGAGCTTTTCGACTTTCGAGTCCACATACAATATCCGAAATATTATTTCAGCAGGAAATTCTTATTATTGAATTAATAATCAAAATCTTTCAAGTCTATATTGATTATTCGAACTATTATTTCAACGATAAATTAATATTGATGAATTAATAATTTGAATCTTTCAAGTCTAAATATATTCATTATTCGAACTATTATTTCAACAATAAATTGTTAATAATGAATTAATTATTCGAATGTTTCAAGTTCATATTAATTATTTTAACTGTTCTTTCTAGAATAAATTATTAATGAATTAATAATACTCCGCAGGCATAGACTCGTTCGGTAACGTTCGGTAACGTTCGAGATCTAGTCTTCGTGGGCGAAGCGTGCACGTGTTCCCTAAAGGTAGCGTATTATTTTTCGCGAAAATCTACGCACCCCCTTGCCATCGAGCGAGCATTTAATCTTTCAAGTCTATATTCACTATTCGAAATATTATTCCAATAATAAATTCTTATTATTGAATTAATAATTTAAATCTCTGAAGTCTATATTTATTATTCGAAATATTATTTCAACAATAAATTAATATTGATGAATTAATAATTTGAATCTTGCAGGTCTAAATATATTCATTATTCGAACTATTATTTCAACGATAAATCATTATTGTTGAATTCATAATGTTACTCATGGTTAAAATATTTTATGCCGCGAAACGTGTTCGGACCTGTGCAAAGCCAAGTCTTAGAAAATCGAACACGTGTTCGCTGGAGGGGATCATATTTCCACAGCCGACTCTCCCAGTAGCCACGCAGAGGGTAAAATGGCAACAATGCTCCTCACGCTGTTGCCATTTTACCCTCTGCGCGGCTGGTAGTGGAGACGGCTGCGATATAAAATTCCACGAAAACCCCCCCGCACCCTCCTCCCACCCTCTCTCACCACCGAACCAGGCTTACCTAGTAGCAGGAATGTGGCCTTGAACGCACCCCAGCGAAAACCCCCCTCCCTCTCCCCCGTGTCGCTGAACGAGCTTTTCGACTTTCGAGACCACATACATTATACGAAATATTATTTCAGCAAAAATTCTTAATTATTGAATTACTAATTAAATTCTTTCAAGTCTATATACAGTATTCGAACTATTATTTCAACGATAATTATTATTGATGAATTAATAATTTGAATCTTTCAAGTCTAAATATATTATTTATTCGAACAATTATTTCAACAATAAATTGTTAATAATGATTTAATTATTCGAATGTTTCATGTCCATATTAAATATTTTAACTATTCTTTCTGGAATAAATTATTAATGAATTAAGAATATTCCGCAGGCATAGACACGTTCGGCAACGTTCGATAACGTTCGGTAACGTTCGAGGTCGAGTCTCCGTAGGCGAAGCGTGCACGTGTTCCCTGATGGTATCGTATTACTTTTCGCGAAAACCTACGCTTCCCCTTGCTTACGAACGAGCCTTTAATCTTTCAAGTCTATATTCACTATTCGAAATATTATTTAAAAAATAAATTATTATTAGTGAATTAATTATTTGAATCTTTCAAGTATGTATTCATTATTCGAAATATTCTTTCAATAATAAATTATTATTAATGAATTAATAATTTGAATCATGCAAGGCTACATATATTCATTATTGGAAATATTATTCCAATAATAAATTCTTATTATTGAATTAATAATTTGAATTTTTCAAGTCTATATTCACTATTCGAAATATTATTTCAACGATAAATACTTTATTAATGAATTAATATTGTTCCCCAGTGTTAAAATATTTTTATTTAATTATTATTATTTAAATTATTATAATTTAAATTAATATTACATTTAAATTATATTATATTTAAATTATTATTAACTTCCCGATTCATAGGGAAGTTACTGTAATTTAATTCATAATGTTACTCATGGTTAAAATATTTTATATCGCGAAACGTGTTCGGACCTGTGCAAGGCCAAGTCTTAGAAAATCGTACACGTGTTCGCTCGAGGGGATCATATTTCCACAGCCGACTCTCCCAGTAGCCACGCAGAGGGTAAAACGGCAACAACGCTCCCACACGCTGTTGCCATTTTACCTTCAGCGCGGCTGGTAGTGGAGACGGCTGCGATATAAAATTCCACGAAAACCCCCCCGCCCCCTCCTCCCACCCTCTCTCACCACCGAACCAGGCTTACCTAGTAGCTGGAATGTGGCCTTGAACGCACCCCAACGCTGACCCCCCTTCTTCTCCCCCGTGTCGCTGAACGAGCTTTTCGACTTTCGAGTCTGCATACATTATACGAAATATTATTTCAGCAAAAATTCTTAATTATTGAATTAGTAATTAAATTCATTCAATTCTATATTTATTATTCGAACTATTATTTCAACGATAATTATTACTGATGAATTAATAATTTGAATCTTTCAAGTCTAAATATATTCATTATTCGAACTCTTATTTCAAGAATAAATGTTTATTAATGAATTAATTATTCGAATGTTTCAAGTGCATAATAATTATTTTAACTGTTCTTTCTAGAATAAATTATTAATGAATTAATAATATTCCGTAGGCATAGACACGTTCGGTAACGTTCGGTAACGTTCGGTAACGTTCGAGGTCGAGTCCTCGTGGGCGAAGCGTGCACGTGTTCCCTGATGGTATCGTATTACTTTTCGCGAAAACCTACGCTCCCCCTTGCCAACGAACGAGACGGGAATCTTTCACGTTAATATTCAGTACTGGAAATATTATTTCAAAAATAAATTATTATTACTGAATTAATAATTTGAATTTTTCAAGTCTACATTCACTATTCGAAATATTATTTCAACAATAAATTATTATTAATGAATTAATAATTTGAATTTTTCAAGTATGTATTCATTATACGAAATATTATTTCAGCATAAATTCTTAATAATTGAATTACTAATTAAATTCTTTCAAGTCTATATACAGTATTCGAACTATTATTTCAACAATATATTATTAATATTGAATTAATTATTCGAATGTTTCAAGTCCATATTAATTATTTTGATTGTTCTTTCTAGAATAAATTATTAATGAATTAATAATATTCCGCAGGCTTAGACACGTTCGGTGACATTCGGTAACGTTCGGTACCGTTCGTGGTCGAGTCTTGTCGAGCGAAGCGTGCACGTGTTCTCTAAAGGTATCTTATTACTTTTCGCGAAAACCTACGCTCCCCCTCGCCATCGAGCGAGCCTTTAATCTTTCAAGTCTAAATTCACTGTTCGAAATATTATTTCAAAAATAAATTATTATTAATGAATTAATAATTTGAATTTTTCAAGTATGTATTCATTATTCGAAATATTATTTCAAAAATAAATTATTATTAATGAATTAATAATTTGAATCTTTCAAGTCTAAATATATTATTTATTCGAACAATTATTTCAAGAATAAATTTTTATTAATGAATTAATTATTCGAATGTTTCAAGTCCATATTAATTATTTTAACTCTTCTTTCTAGAATAAATTATTAATGAATTAATAATATTCCGCAGGCATAGACACGTTCGGTGACGTTCGGAGACGTTCGGTAACGTTCGGTAACGTTCGAGGTCGAGTCTTCGTGGGCGAAGCGTGCACGTGTTCCCAAAAGGTATCTTATTACTTTTCGCGAAAATCTACGCTCCCCCTTGTCAACGAACGAGACGGGAATCAGTCACGTTAATATTCAGTACTCGAAATATTATTTCAAATATAAATTTATATATACATATATATTTATATATATTTCAAAAATAAAATATTATTAGTGAATTAATAATTTGAATTTTTCAAGTATGTATTCATTATTCGAAATATTAATTAAACCATGAATAGTTCTTAATGAATTAATAATTTCAATTTTGCAAGGCAACATATATTCATTATTGGAACTATTATTTCAACGATAAATTATTATTGATGAATTCATTATTCGAATGTTTCAAGTCGATATTAATTATTTTAACTGTTGTTTCTAGAATAAATTATTAATGAATTAATAATATTCCGCAGGCATAGACACGTTCGGTGACGTTCGGTAACGTTCGAGGTCGAGTCTTCGCGGGCGAAGCGTGCACGTGTTCCCTAAAGGTATCGTATTACTTTTCGCGAAAACCTACGCTCCCCCTCGCCATCGAGCGAGCCTTTAATCTTTCAAGTCTAGATTCACCATTCGAAATATTATTTAAAAAATAAATTATTATTAGTGAATTAATAATTTGAATTTTTCAAGTACGTATTCATTATTCGAAATATTATTTCAATAATACATTAATATTGATGAATTAATAATTTGAATCTTTCACGTCTGAATATATTCATTATTCGAACTATTATTTCAAGAATATATTGTTATTAATGAATTAATTATTCGAATGTATCAAGTCCATATTAATTATTTTAACTCTTCTTTCTAGAATAAATTATTAATGAATTAATTATATTCCGCAGGCATAGACACGTTCGGTAACGTTCGGTAACGTTCGGTAACGTTCGAGGTCGAGTCTTCGTGGGCGAAGCGTGCACGTGTTCCCTAAAGGTATGTTATTACTTTTCGCGAAAACCTACGATCCCCCTTGCTTACGAACGAGCCGACAATCTTTCATGTCCATATTCACTACTCGAGATTGTATTTCAAAAATAAATTTTTATTGATGAATTAATAATTTAAATCTTTCAAATCTATATTAATTATTCGAACTAATATTTCGACAATAAATAATTAACTTCCCGATTCATAGGGAAGTTACTGTAATTTATTAATGATTTGATGTTGTTCCCCTAGGCTAAAATATTTTATTCCGCAAAACTCGTCCGAACACGTTAGTTTAAATTCATTATTACAACCATAAATTATTATTGATGAATTAATAATGTTACTCATGGTTAAAATATTTTATGCCGCGAAACGCGTTCGGACCTGTGCAAGGCCAAGTCTTAGAAAATCGTACACGTGTTCGCTGGAGGGGCTCATATTTCCACAGCCGACTCTCCCAGTAGCCGCGCAGAGGGTAAAATGGCAACAACGCTCCTCACGCTGTTGCCGTTTCACCTTCAGCACGGCTGGTAGTGGAGACGGCTGTGATATTATATTCCGCAACAACCCCCCCGCCCCCTCCTCCAACCCTCTCTCACCACCGAACCAGGCTTACCGAGTAGCAGGAATGTGGCCTTGAACGCACCCCAACGCTGACCCCCCTCCCTCTCCCCCGTGTCGCTGAACGAGCTTTTCGACTTTCGAGTCTACATACATTATCCGAAATATTATTTCAGAAATACATTCTTATTATTGAAGTAATAATTTAAATCTCTTAAGTCTATATTTATTATTCGAAATATTATTTCAGCAAAAATTCTTAATTATTGAATTACTAATTAAATTCTTTCAAGTCTATATACAGTATTCGAACTATTATTTCAACGATAATTATTATTGATGAATTAATAACCTGAATCATTCAAGTCTAAATATATTCATTATTCGAACTATTATTTCAAGAATAAATTGTTAATAATGAATTAATTGTTCGAATATTTCAAGTCCATATTAATTGTTTTACCTGTTGTTTCTAGAATAAGTTATTAATGAATTAATAATATTCCGCAGGGATAGACACGTTCGGTAACGTTCGGTAACGTTCGGTAACGTTCGGTAACGTTCGAGGTCGAGTCTTCGTGGCCGAAGCGTGCACGTGTTCCCTGAAGGTAACGTATTACTTTTCGCGAAAATCTACGCTCCCCCTCGCCATCGAGCGAGCCTTTAATCTTTCAAGTCTATATTCACATTCGAAATATTATTTAAAAAATAAATTATTGTTAGTGAATTAATAATTTGAATTTTTCAAGTCTATATTCACTATTCGAAATATTATTTCAACAATAAATTAATATTGATGAATTAATAATTTGAATCATTCAAGTCTAAATATATTCATTATTCGAACTATTATATCAACAATAAATTGTTAATAATGAATTAATTATTCGAATGTTTCATGTCCATATTAATTATTTTAACTTTTCTTTCTAGAATAAATTATTAATGAGTTAATAATATTTCGCAGGTATAGACGCGTTCGGTAACGTTCGGCAACGTTCGGTAACGTTCGGTAACGTTCGAGGTCGAGTCTTCGTGGGCGAAGCGTGCACGTGTTCTCTAAAGGTATCTTATTATTTTTCGCGAAAATCTACGCTCCCCCTTGCCAACGAACGAGCCATGAATATTTGAAGTCTACATTCACTATTCGAAATATTATTTCAAAAATAAATTATTATTAATGAATTAATAATTTTAATTTTTCAAGTCTATATTCATTCTTCGAAAAATTATTTCAACAATAAATAATTTATTAATGATTTGATGTTGTTCCCCAAGGCTAAAATATTTTATTCCGCGAAACTGGTCCGAACACGTTAGTCTAAATTCATTATTTCAACCATAAATTATTATTAATGAATTAATAATGTTACTCATGGTTGAAATATTTTATGCCGCGAAACGTGTTCGGACCTGTGCAAGGCCAAGTCTTAGAAAATCGTACACGTGTTCGCTGGAGGGGATCATATTTCCACAGCCGACTCTCCCAGTAGCCACGCAGAGGGTAAAACGGCAACAACGCTCCCACACGCTGTTGCCATTTTACCTTCAGCGCGGCTGGTAGTGGAAACGGCTGCGATATAAAATTCCACGAAACCCCCCCCCCCCCGCCCCCTCCTCCCACCCTCTCTCACCACCGAACCAGGCTTACCTAGTAGCAGGAATGTGGCCTTGAACGCACCCCAGCGAAAACCCCCCTCCCTCTCCCCCGTGTCGCTGAACGAGCTTTTCGACTTTCGAGACCACATACATTATACGAAATATTATTTCAGCAAAAATTCTTAATTATTGAATTACTAATTAAATTCTTTCAAGTCTATATACAGTATTCGAACTATTATTTTAGCGATAATTATTATTGATAAATTAATAATTTGAATCTTTCAAGTCTACATATACTCATTATTCGAACTATTGTTTCAACAATAAATTGTTAATAATGAATTAATTATTCGAATATTTCAAGTCCATATTAATTAATTTAACTGTTGTTTCTAGAATAAATTATTAATGAATTAATAATGTTCCGCAGGCATAGACACGTTCGGTGACGTTCGGTAACGTTCGGTAACGTTCGGTAACGTTCGAGGTCGAGTCCTCGTGGGCGAAGCGTGCACGTGTTCCCTGATGGTATCGTATTACTTTTCGCGAAAACCTACGCTTCCCCTTGCTTACGAACGAGCCTTGAATCTTTCGTGTCCATATTCACTACTCGAAAAATTATTTAAAAAATAAATTATTACTGATGAATTAATAATTTGAATTTTTCAAATCTATAGTCACTATTCAAAATATTATTTCAACGATAATTATTATTGATGAATTAATAATTTGAATCTTTCAAGTCTAAATATATTCATTATTCGAACTATTATTTCAACAATAAATTGTTAATAATGAATTAATTATTCGAATGTTTCATGTCCATATTAATTATTTTAACTATTCTTTCTAGAATAAATTATTAATGAGTTAATAATATTTCGCAGGTATAGACGCGTTCGGTAACGTTCGGTAACGTTCGAGGTCGAGTCTTCGTGGGCGAAGCGTGCACGTGTTCCCTAAACGTCTCGTATTACTTTTCGCGAAAAACTACGCTCCCCCTCGCTAACGAACGAGCCATGAATATTTGAAGTCTACATTCACTATTCGAAATATTATTTCAAAAATAAATTATTATTAATGAATTAATAATTTGAATTTTTCAAGTCTATATTCATTCTTCGAAATATTATTTCAACAATAAATAATTTATTAATGATTTGATGTTGTTCCCCTGGGCTAAAATATTTTATTCCGCGAAACTGGTCCGAACACGTTAGTCTAAATTCATTATTTCAACCATAAATTATTATTAATGAATTAATAATGTTACTCATGGTAAAAATATTTTATACCGCGAAACGTGTTCGGACCTGTGCAAGGCCAAGTCTTAGAAAATCGTACACGTGTTCGCTGGAGGGTCTCATATTACCACCGCCGACTCTACCACGAGCCACGCAGAGGGTAAAACGGCAACAATGCTCCTCACGCTGTTGCCATTTTACCTTCAGCACGGCTGGTAGAGGAGACGGCTGCGATATAAAATTCCACGAAACCCCCCCCGCCCCCTCCTCCCACCCTCTCTCACCACCGAACCAGGCTTACCTAGTAGCAGGAATGTGGCCTTGAACGCACCCCAACGCTGACCCCCCTCCCTCTCCCCCATGTCGCTGAACGAGCTTTTCGACTTTCGAGTACACATACATTATTCGAAATATTATTTCAGCAATAAATTCTTAATTATTGAATTACTAATTAAATTCTTTCAAGACTATATACAGTATTCGAACTATTATTTCAGCCATAATTATTATTGATGAATTAATAATTTGAATCTTTCAAGTCTATATTCATTCGAACTATTATTTCAACGATAAATTATTATTGATGAATTAATTATTCGAATGTTTCAAGTCCATACTAATTATTTTAACTCTTCTTTCTAGAATAAATTATTAATGAATTAATAATATTCCGCAGGCATAGACACGTTCGGTTACGTTCGGCAACGTTCGGTAACGTTCGGTAACGTTCGAGGTCGAGTCTTGGCGGGCGAAGCGTTCACGTGTTCCCTGAAGGTATCGTAATACTTTTCGCGAAAACCTAAGCCCCCCTCGCCATCGAGCGAGCCTTTAATCTTTCAAGTCTACATTCACTATTCGAAATATTATTTCAAAAATAAATTATTATAAATGAATTAATAATTTGAATTTTTCAAGTCTATATTCATTCTTCGAAATATTATTTCAACAATAAATAATCTATTAATGATTTGATGTTGTTCCCCTGTGCTAAAATATTTTATTCCGCGAAACTGGTCCGAACACGTTAGTCTAAATTCATTATTTTAACCATAAATTATTATTATTGAATTAATAATGTTACTCATGGTTAAAATATTTTATGCCGCGAAACGTGTTCGGACCTGTGCAAGGCCAAGCTTGGAAAATCGTACACGTGTTCGCTGGAGGGTATCCTATTACCACCGCCGACTCTACCACGAGCCACGCAGAGGGTAAAATGGCAACAACGCTCCTCACGCTGTTGCCACTTTACCTTCAGAACGGCTGGTACTGGAGACGGCTGTGATATAAAATTCCCCGAAAACCCCCCCGCACCCTCCTCCCTCCCCCTTTCACCACCGATCTAGGCTTACGTAGTAGCAGGAATGTGGCCTTGAACGCACCCCAACGCTGGCCCCCCTTCCTCTCCCCCGCGTCGCCGAACGAGCTTTTCGACTTTCGAGTCCACATACAATATTCGAAATATTATTTCAGCAAGAAATTCTTATTATTGAATTAATAATCTAAATCTTTCAAGTCTATATTGATTATTCGAACTATTATTTCAACGATAAATTAATGTTGATGAATTAATAATTTGAATCTTTCAAATCTATATTAATTATTTGAACTGTTATTTCAACCATAAATTATTATTAATGAATTAATAATGTTCCGCAGGTATAGGCACGTTCAGACACGTTTGGACGTGTTCAAGATCAAGCCTTTCTGGAAGAAGCGTGCACTTCTTGCATATTCTCTGTCAATTTTGTTGAAGTGAGAAGTCTTGGAACAGACCATCAAGACCATGAACGAAAATACGATGAATAACTTAACGCAAGGACTTTTCAATCAGCATCAAAGGGTGTAATGAAACGAAAACTTTTGTGTCATAATTTTGTTTTAGACTATATGTTTTGCGATAAGACATAAAAGACACCGAGTGTTAAGATCTACAGATTTGGTCTAACACATTCACCGAAATTCAAATAAGGTTACTTATATACGCTAATTGGATTTTTACAATGGATCTTTAATATCGTAATAAATACATTGAATTTTTTACATTACAATAGTCCGGGAAATTTTCAATTCGACCAAAAGCTATAACAGCAGGACTTTGATTGTAAATATACTTAATGGAAGCTTCCCTGATATTATCAGCTGTTATTTTCTGCAATTACAATAAAATTGCAATACAGGGTGGTAAATATAGGATATTAATTTGTCCGCAAAATTTTCTTTTGTACCTCATATTCTTTCATTCTTTCATGAACTGGTATGTAATATCCATATCTCAAATAATTTTGAACAATATCTATAAAATGATGTACTGGATCATTTAATAACAATAATTCTGTTGTTTTACATTGATTCACAGCCCGTGATACTTCTTTATTAGTTATTGTCGTACACAATCTCATCCATTCTTTTTGCAAGAAACTAGTCATTATCTATATATGTAAGAAAGAAATTTAATTTTTTTTATTGTTGAGAAAAAAATCTTTATTAGGAAGACAAATTCTGTGTATGTTTATAATTAATATTATTATACCATGAGACTTAATTTGTCGCAAACAAAGTAACATCCCCATATGCTTGTAGACTGTGCCCAATTCTGAAAGAATGATTTGTACATATGACATAGAACTGTATTGAATGCACAGTGTGCAAGGTACGGTGCATTATGTTGTGCTCCTCCACCTAAATGCAAATGTATACGATCATTAGACAATTCTGAATGAAAAAAAGAATTTACTTACTGGACGTCCTGTCCCAACGACCAACAATTTCTTTAGCTACATTAAGTGCATAATAATCTGTGCATTCTTTAGAACTTGGTCCTTCCATGCCTATTGCTACATACCCTAATTCATGATCGTCATCTCTATACCGCAACTCAGCACCTACAATATTTCATTTAGATACTATTTATACAGCTAAAATCATATTTACTTTTCTTTTTTTTAACCTGAAAATCGATAGTCTTTTTGCCCACGAGAAGACTGCGTCGAATTGTAAGATCCACTGTTACACATAAAGTACTTGCAAACAATTTTTTCTAATTCCACTAGACAAATAGGTCCGACACATACAAATGTCATGGAACATGGTTTGAATAAACGATCTTGAAATTCTGTTAATCTTGCCTTACAAAATTTTCTAAAAATTGCCAATTATCAAATAGATACAAACGTGATTGTGATTTCTTACATTCCCGTGTGCGTGTATGTTTGTGTTAATCTATAATATAATAGCGTACTTACTTTATTACATCAGTTTCAGGATATACACTATTTGCAAGTTCGGTATCTTGATATGCAATGGTTGGTAAATAATCCATTACAACTCGTTCTTTGTCAGATTCCATTTTAGAAAGGTCATGCAAGATTACACATTTTTCTCTCGCAATATCTTGATCGCCTACAGCAGTGCTCGAAATTATTGACTTGCGACTGCCGATTTTCAAAGCTACAATACGACTACGTCCCCTCGACTTGACCACACCTCTCGCTTCCCGCGTCGTTAGGCGATAGGCGGTACTAGTTCTCGAGCCACTCGGCGCTACTCGTGGTATGTACTCAAAATTCCTTCAACATCCGGAAATGGGTGCTACCTGATGTCATTTGAAGCGACATTTTTCTTTGCAAAACGCGACGAAGCGACACTGCGGCTTTGTTATTAACGAAAAACACGGACCAATTGATTCTGGTTTTTAGTCGGACTCATTGTCAGTTCGCTGTAGCTGCGCTCTGATTGGTCTGTGCTTTTCGTTATTAACTCCTTCAACAAAGTCGCGGACGCCATTCTTGCAAAGGAAAATGTCGCTTTAAGTGATCTCAGAAACCTCCCATTTCCAGATGTTGAAGGAATTTTGAGACACCCTGTATATCGGAAACCCATTTTTCGGTACTCGCACACCACATGGAGAGATTTCGTTATAAAATATCATTGTTCAACTTACATATCAGATTATTCATAATCACATCTGCAAATATATCGATGAATTTAACCATTTCCTTCGAAGGTACTGTTCCATAAAAAAGAAACATGTCTCTCGTAGCAACAGTGGTAATCTTTGCACCAATTTCTTCTACCGCTTTTATCATTTCTTCTTCGTTTCTACGTGTTGTTCTCTATGTTAAATATCTCTGTGTTTATAAATGCAGATATTTAAAAAAAAGCTAGCGGTGGTGAATACTATGTAGTATGAAATGTTTATTGTACATAACATATTAATATATTTTTATTGCGACATCTTACCCTGAAAAGTAAATGCTCTAAGAATAGCGCACTGCCACGCTCTTCAGGCAATTCGTGCATTGCACCCGCTGGGAAAAAACAACCCAGCGTTGTGGTATAACAGCATTTACTTTCGCATACCAGACGTACACCATTACTCAGGGTGCAAGATTCTACTGCATTTTCGATGTTTGTGTCTAAACCTGTAGACATTTTTCCACGCGAGTTTTCATGAGCTCGAAACGTTTTGCAATCATTATTTGACATAGTAATGTATCCCTTGAAAAAATAAATTCAACATGACATTGTCTAGAGTTTAATAGATAATAAATAATTCTTCTTCCTAATCGATCCAAAAAAATTAATGCAGCTCTTACTCTTTGGATGTGCTTCAACGCTGTGCTGATTTCTACACGACACAAATATTTTAAATACATTACCATCTTTTAATATATAATCGCACATCTAGCAAATAACCCAGTCTACTAGTATCAGATACGATTACGATATAAAAACTCTGTGTCCTTAACAACTGAAAGTGTACATGTCATTTTTTCTTTTTTTTTTTTTAATAAAAATACATACACGCTAATATGTTAAATGAAGTAGACGTTTTATTATAGTCCATTAGTTTCGTTAATAATATGAAAATGTATCGGAATGATTTTTCATAGCGTCAAAATGAATAAAATGACATTTTGATAAGATAAGATAAGAGGTCATTTTCATGTTGGTGCGATTTAAATTCTGTACATATACATATATGTAGTAAGTGAGAAAAAGAAAAAAATATATATATATATGCTTCCTACGAGTAATGTTTTCAAAGAATTCATACACGAGCTTACATTAATATCTGAAAACTACTGAACTAACAACATTCTCAAGCAATATAACGATATACATATCATGTACATGATCTTTTAATTTCTAAAGAAATTTGACTAAAGTAAGGATACGTGAATCAACTACACTTTTAAATACATTAAAAATACGGCTTTTCAGTTGAAATCGAAAAATAAAAACGTATTTTATGATATCCATAGTTTGCTTTCATTTCGATTATTATCACTATTATTTATCGCTAACTCCTGCTTCGTCAAATAATGTATTTAATGAATTTCTACATTTCGTTCGGTCTGACAATGAGATTTCATTATCGCTAGCATAAAGAGATTCTAGTATCGTGCTACGCTAATAAGTGTGTATCGAAGTAAAGTTTCATATCTTATTAAATTGCACACAAATACGTATTTGCATTGCCAATGTAACTGTAACACTTGCAAAATAAATACACTGAACACAGTTTACACGAAGATTGTAAACTCAAGTATCGATTTCAAATATTCTTCCATGATCCGCGTTTTTCCTTTACATTTACTATTTTGTCAAAGTAAAAAACTATTTACTTCTAATTCTTCTGTTTGCTTATCCTTCGCGAAAAATAAATTTATTTCAAAGCCTTCGGCGTGACTTTGTGTTTTATTAAATGTCGTTCGTCAATATTCACACACGCGAAACATACACTGAAATCATGTTAAGTTCACGATTCATAGAGTCCTTTATAACTATGTTTCATCGAACGAGGACAATAATTTAACGTTTGCTTTTTCAGACTTGAAAGCTTCGACGCCTTGCCTAGTAACAGAAGTACCGGTGACATCCAAATACTCGAGGCTGGATGTATTAAACGCCAAATGCACGAGACTTGAATTTGTAACGTCCCGATAATTTCTAACGACCAATGTTTTCAAATGTGGATTGTTAAATACTCGTTCGCCGTCTTCTACAACTATTACTCCTTCTGCCAAGTCCTTGACCATCTTACGATCAAACATATCGCTTCCAAGGACGCAAATTGCTCTGTCTGTTATCACGCAATGTCCGAATGAATTATTTTCCCATCGGAATCCATCTTCGACCCAGAACTGTGCAACGTGTGCATCTTCGTATGCCGGTGGCACATTCAATAAAGCTTCTCTATCCAAAGGTCGTGACTCCTGATCTTTTAATTCTGTATGTCTTAAACTGGAAGGGCATTCTAGGTAGAGATGAGTCAGGGTACTAGTAGAACTGAAGCAACAAACTTCGCTGTCGCCAAGTGCTGTATCTCGTAAATCCAGAATCTAACATATGAAAATACAATTATTCCATTATCACGATACATTAGAAACATTTAGAATTCTCGAAAAGTAAAGTGCGCACCTCCAATTTTTTAAATCCAAATCGTGTTGCTAAACTAGTATAAGCAACGCATTCGCCCAACCGATGACAAGAATTTAATCGCAATTCTTTCAAGTTTGGCATTTTACTAATAACCAACAGCGAATGTGGAGTAAACCATTGACAATTGCTTAAAATCAAACACTGAAAAATATACAAATTCGAAATAGTAAAGTACCGTTTAACAAGAAAAAAAAAACTAGCAAAGATTTGAACAATATAAAATCATCAAAATAAAATGGATATTTTTGTAATATTATATTTAGTATACTTAGCGCTTAATGTTATTTCAAATTAAACCTACCAAATGAATTTTAAGCGCAAGTAATTGTTAAGTAAAATTTCTTACAGTTAGATTAGGCATGTGGAAGTTCATGTGAAAGAAATATGACTTATTCCTACGCAAATAACCCATTTCACAGCCCTTCAATGAAAGCTTTTCAAGAGTATGTGGAAAATCTGTGATCCCAATCTGCAGAAACACACAAAAAATTACTTATTTTATTTCAACAATTACGCGATTACGCGGTCCAACTCACCGTATCTCCATGAATAATATAGTCCTCGATGATTAATTCTTTAAGTTGAGTACACACGGTTTTAATAGTACTGAAGAAACGAAGACTAAGACGTCCTATTTCTCCGTTACCCAAACTACGACGAATCGCAAGGGTTGTTGTTACAGGCTGAAGGAATTTTATGTAATCGATCATGAAATCCTTCAATTTTATAGGCAACGAACGAAAATCTACTCTTCTCCACAATGTTTTGTCTTGCGCTACTTGTCCAAATCGTTGACAACATCTAGTCAAATATTAGTTGTTAGTTATAATAAACGCATAGATTTTTTTTACGATTAAGTGATTTGTTTACAGCAGGTAATCGCTTTTCGCATTAGACGTCAGGACTGGAAGTTGGTCCATTGATCGCGTAAGATTTCCCACCTATCAACTCTCTCTCTCTATTCTGTCCAAGCGACGATCAATACGTACGTATAACGATACATACATATAAATTACCCAGCTAGGATAGAATAGGCATTCGACAGGAATGCGACCAGCGAGAACCTACTACATACTCTTGTTCAAACTCACAAGCTTATCGCCATAAGATCTTGAGGGGCTAAATATTGAAATATGTTTAGTAGAACATCATCCGAGAAATCCAACATATGCGGATATAATATTGCTTTGTCTCCTACTGTATCCTCTTCGAGTCTAATACGTTTGGTGTCATCCTCGCTGCTTGACGGTTTGGGGGATGTAGATCTACCGCGTTTCATTTTCATCTTTTTCTTGCATCTGCGCATAGTAAACGAAACCCTTGTTAAACATAATCAAATATTCCATTATCGCTGAAAATTATTTCATTTCTTTACGCTAATTGAATCGCATAATACGTTTTTAACTATTATATATTAAAATAGAATCCATTGGTTTATGAATAGAAGAACTTTCACGTTTATACACAATCATTTCCAGATACCTAATTTTTCTGTGCATTTTACTAAAAATAATTTACAAATACATAATAGAAACATATAACAAATTAAACGATTAAATATCGGAGACACTCGCTCTTTCATCAGCTTCAGTTCTTCCTGCATCTTTCTCCAATCACTCTTAATCCACTGAAAAATGATTCTCTATTTTCAAATTGTAACTGACAGGAAAGCACAAAGAAAGTTTATTGTTCAGAATTCTGACTGCTGTGTTGAGTGCTGGACAGTGCTGAACGGTGCTGAATAAGCTCTGTTTCTTTGGCAGAAACCCAGAAATAGTAATAAAATTTCTGCCAACCATATAACAAACTCAACAATGACCCTAAACAATTTTCTAGAGTTTTCGTGGTGTGCAGTGTGGTGTATATAACTGTATATAACCATGATTTACTTACCTGTGTGTGTTATGTACCATTATGTACAGCTACCAGATAAGTAAATATTTTTTCATCATTTTTATTTTGTACTACTTCGATTAATCTTTTTTATTTTGACGGATCAAATGACATTTGGGAAGATGTTATAGTATAATAGCTTTTATTAGTTATTGCAAAGCTATAAGCAGAATATTCTACTATAGTAGAATATATATATATATATATATATATATATATATATATATATATATATAACCCCTTGCCTTTTCATATATATGTACTAATGATTTTTAAAAAATCTGCGGGGTGCTCAAGGTATCCCATTTTATGCATTTTATTGCATTTTATCGAGAATTTTACTTTACTGAGGCTGAAATCGCAGCGCATGCGCGACAAAAGATGGTTCTGATCAGGAATGATACTGGTTGCAGTCCGTGCCACCGTGCCACCTGGTGCCACCGTGCACAGACCACAGACACGGACCGGTTGGATTATCTCGATTAACCCTGTTCCATGACTATGGATGACAGGGTTGAGCTGAGCGGTGGTGAGCGGCGTGAAGCGTGAAGCAGGGGAATTGTATGGTATGGATGAGTATGCGCGCGATCGCGACCGTTAGAAAATTGCGCCATTTGTTTAGTTCTAACCAAGATTATTTTCCTAAGTGTTGAAGTGCTACGCGGACGATTTATGACGTTGCGAAAGGTGGCACGCGTGGACACCGATGGTGTTGTGAATATTACGTTCTGCGTGAACGCTTGGCGAAAATTCTGATCACGCTTCCCGTGAGTGCGTAGCGGGGAGGATCGTCCACGAGGGAACTTTTTTACCGGGTCCTTTTCGGAGGAGGAACTTTTTTTTTCTTTTGTAAACAAAATGTCGGTGGACACACTGAGCGATGCGGAGCTACGCAGCAAGCTGATGGAATACGGGTACCCAGTGGGCCCAGTGACACATACCACCAGAAAAATCCTTGCGAAAAAATTGAAAAGTCTAATCGAAGCACGGGGCTCAGGTTCGCGGTATTCGTTAGCTGCCAGGTAATTTTAGCACGTATCCTACATAGCCAGTTCCAAATAATTATCCAAACAACAGATTCGGTTTTACGATCTGTATTCTTATGCGCAACGATGTTTATCTGTAATACCGTTATATTTCGAAATTGATTTGTTGTGTTTATGTTGTATGCTCTCTTACATAATGCTGGGAATTTCTGTTACAATTCTTTTATTTTCTAATCAAATTTTCTCATGCGTTAGATACAGTAGCGAGGATACGGACGATGACTCGAGTTCAACATCCACAAAAAAGAAAAAGGCAACAGCTAATGCTCGACGACAAACTCTGGCAAATCCGATGCCTCCGCCGCCGTCGCTTCTACCTTCTTCGGATACAAGCATATCGAAAAGTTCAGTTAAAGAGAAGATAACGCACCCTGAGTTTAAGGATCCCTTAGCACCCGATTACGATAGTTCATCGTCCTTCACGACTCGTACGGTAACGAAAACCACACAGAAAAAATATGTCAAGACTAACAAGACGTCGAGCGTTACCGATGGCTTAGAGACAGGCTCGGACTCGGATGTCGTGGAGGAAGTAAATAGAAGATATTCTCCATCTAAATATGTTTCCAGTGTTGTTAAATCCCACGACTCTAGATCGTACGAACACGACGTGTCCGAACACGAGCCGGTTACAAAATTATACGATTCCAAATCCAGATCTATCCACACTGTAAAAGACAATAAATACAGTGAACCGCTTTTCGATTCCAATATCTCTCCGATACATTCTCAAAAGGAAGATATTTCTACGAAAGACGGCTCTAGTCAAAGAGATCTTTTGGCAAACTATGAAACACCATTTTTGTCAGAATTTACTAGAAGACTCAGTTCGCGTACGTCTATGGGCAATCTGGCGTCTACCTCTTTGTCCAGTTTAAAGAGTAAGTTTGGTATCGAGAGTCATCCGAATAAAGAATAAAAATTCTTCTTAACGTACATAGATGTAATCGTTTGCTATGTTTTTAACCACCATCTAGGTCCAACTTTACGCCATATGTCTAATTTATCGGAACCGAAAGAAAAAGATTCAAATGGTCACTTCTCATCTAGGGGGTCGCTGTACTCGACAACGAGTCCAAGGTATTATAAAAGACTGTTGTAACATTAGACTATTATACGTATATAGTATTCTAAATATGAAAATTGTTTGGTTCAAGGCACGCGACAACATTGGATAGACCTCGAGAAACAATGGGTAGAACGTTTAAGCCATCGGGCACAGGCAGAGAAGACGCGCGCAACAACCAGAACATGGTGTCTGTAATCCTGGTTGTGGTACTGGCCTTATTTTTCGGAATACTTGCAGTTATATACATGGGACTCGGTGGGAAATCAGAAACATTTCCCTCACTTTCAACGGGTAGGTATTCAGAATCGTAGTATTGTTTAAATAAGATTTATGGAAGCGGTACTCTCGTGTCAAACTATACAAACTATAACGAAACAAAACAAAAAACTTGCATACACTAATCATCAGTTTGTGGGAAAGTTTCTGAATTAAGTTGGTAAATATATATTAACGATAAGTATGTTGCAATATATATGTTATGCATCATGAGTTTGAATTACATATAACTCTATTATATTGAAATCAAATAATTATTAGCACTAGAAGGTAATACATATACAAAACGTATTCTATAATAATCAGATTTTTTAAAGAGAACCTTTATAAATATAAACCTAGCTAAGATATATTTCTGAAGGATGAAACGTTTGTACTTTAGATTTCATTTCATTAACTTATCGCATGGTGTACGTTAGCCCCATTGCATGCTATATTGTATTAAACATATTGGATATTGAACAAAGAAACAATATCTAAATCTGAAATTGTTTTTCATAGCGTCAAGGTTTTATCGTACAGTATTTTATATATACTCTTTCTCTCTGTCTGTCTCTCTCTCTCTCTCTCTCTCTCTCTCTCTCTCTCTCTCTCTCTTTCTCTCCCTCTCATATGAACTTTTTAAAATTGAAATGTGTAATCAGTTTTGCAAGATTCTATTTGAAATATGTATTGTTTTTTTAACGTGTTTAATAAAATAATAAGTATTAACGATGTATTAATTTTGATATTTTATTTCCTTTCCCATTATATGATAACGATCTTATC
Organism: Lasioglossum villosulum; assembly: GCA_963971365.1. Taxonomy (NCBI): domain Eukaryota; kingdom Metazoa; phylum Arthropoda; class Insecta; order Hymenoptera; family Halictidae; genus Lasioglossum; species Lasioglossum villosulum. The sequence goes on along the minus strand of OZ020502.1, from coordinate 36,875,385 downwards.
CTATTATCTATTGTTTGGTTCAAACTGTCAAATAATTTTTCTTTTCTTAATTTACAATTTATATGTACATATTTCAATATATATGCATATACATATAAATATACACATATACGCAAGTTTGAAATGCATTACATATTCGATTGAAAAAATTCTAATATTGATTATCGATTCCTATTATTATATTATATACGTATATATTTCAATTTATAGATAGCAACATACCGTTATGCTTTGATGGAGCTGACTATGAATCGCCTGGAGTTAATTGTGTAATGAAAGAAAACATAGATTCTGTACTACAGCTATTAAAGCGGCTTCAACCGATTTTAACAAAAAAGGCAGTGTCTATGATATGCGACAATTCCAGCGAAACTCCTTATCTGACCGATTCCGAAATCATGCAAATGTTCACGAGCAGTAAAGTGGTAGGTTGCATTAATTGTAACGGAACGAAAATTATTCTGCAAACTTGGCCATATGTGCAATCATGAAATTGTTTTACAGAAAAGTTTGGAGGTGAAAGAGGATTTGCAAAATGCACAGTTGCTCGTGATTAAAAATCCTAAATGGGGTATTTCTTTGATAGACATAAATGATGATAACGGAGTTCCCGGTGAAGTTTTGGATTCCTTGGTATTGTAAAAGCTTTTCCATCGTTGCGATTAATATGATTGATTTTCGATTACGTGTATAAATTAAAGGAAAACGCGTCCTTTTCTTGCAGGATAAATTGTTTTCTACCCGCTTAAATGGAAAAGTTGGAATGGCGATTACGAACCCAGAATTGCCGATGCAATGTCTCGTTAAAAATAAGCTCTTCACCATATTCTCCTCTCTTCTGATTGTGTCACTTGGTAAATTTTTTACCGACTTATTATGGGATGAATTTTCTTGAGATAACCTGTGCTGACGAGGTTCTACGCAACGCGATAATATTCTTACATCGAAACTATTTCGTTTTGTTACTACATACTTTCATTCTGTAATTGTGTCGCATTAGTAAATTATTCCTTTCTGATTATAATAATCCATGTTATGCGATTTTCTTTGGCATGCAGTGTATATTATTGCATGATAATGTTTCACCGAGAATACAGTGTGCATGTTAATTAGACTGCAGATTTTTCTAGAAAAACATTTCGTTTGTTTGTTAGCTGTGTCAACTGAATAGTTGTATAATTCCGATTTTTATTTCGTAATATTTCGAAGATTAACAAGTGCGAACGTGGAAATGTATTCTATCGACATCTGCAATTTAATTGTTATATCATAAGCAGTACAGTAGAGTATCTTCGGTATCTTATAGAAATAATGTCGCAATATATTCTCAGGCCTCCTAGCAGCTATAGGATTGCAGAAATTATTCGTTTGGTATATAAAGTACAAGAAAAGTACAGAGAGGGAAGTGTTTAAGCTTGTTAGCGAAATTATTAACATGGTCGAAATGCATCATCAAAATGCTGCTGTAGCATCGCCCGGTGGCACACAAGAAAGTTTTCTTGCTATCAGTCATGTACGCGATAATCTAATACCACCCAAAGACCGTAAAAAGATGGCCAGCCTATGGGAGAGAGCAGTGAAATTTTTGGATGAGAATGAATCCAGGTAAGCTCTTCGATTGCTACTCTGTTCTGTGGCTTTGCTCTTTGTTCTCGGTTCTCGAGTCTCGAGTCTGTTCTTTGAAAATGAATAACGGTTGTTTTCACAGAATTCGAAGGGAAGTGCAGCAGGTTGCAGGGGAAGAGTTTCACGTGTGGCGTTGGCTGCCTAATAACAGTCTCAACAAGTCGAACGCACAGAATTTCGTTTTGAACAAAAAGTCCAAAGTATGGCAAGGCCAAGCGTTCGAAACAATGGAAGGCTCGGTTAACAGCTTGACGTGTTCGCCAACATCCTGCTTGAAAATAAGACATATGTTCGATGCAGACGTGTAAGCGTTTTTAATCGTTTTTAATTGGTTCTCCGTCATTTTTTCCGATGATACCATTGGCAGGTATCCGTACGTATACATGGTTTACGTTCGTTTAGAGAATTCGAGGATGACTGGGAAACAAAGGTGCAGGACGCTATTCTAGAGAAATGCGGGGAAGGTGTAAAAATATTTCACATCCGTGTAGACCGTGGAAGTCGAGAAGGGTGTGTTTACATGAAGTGTATGTCGCAAGAAGACGCAGGGAAAGCTTACAGGGCTTTACACGGATGTTGGTTCGACGGTAAGCATCGAATAATACAATGTAAACCGTCTATATTGAAGAGATCGAAGAGAGCATTGCAGAGATAGGTTTAACCCTTTGCCCTCGGAATTATTTCAATCTACACGATTTTTTCACTTCACGCGTATCAAACTGATTTATCTGATAATCTGAACGTAATACGTGCATTGAATATTACAGTGATTTTGAACGATTCCTCGGAGTCGTCGTCGTCGTTCGACGAGTGCTACGGGTTAATACTATTTCATTTTGATAAATTACACACGCACGCACCCACACACACACACACACACACAGAGTGTCTTTGCACTGGATTATTATTTCATTCGAAGATTGCATTGTTTCAGGTCACTTAGTAACTGTTAAGTACCTGAGATTGGAAAGATACTATGAGAGATTTCCAGACGCGCGTCATTGTACGATACCTTTGAAGCCAAGTAACAATCAACGATTATCTATGCAGGCAGATTACTAGGGTTGTCACTTTACGATGTAAACTTACAGAATACCTCTTTGCTTGTACGTACACGCGTTAACAAGCAAACATATGAATCTTTTGCCACTAAATAATTGTTCGCGGACCAGAATTCGCGAGATACTTCTATTTTTTGCTCTGGAAGAGAATAGAACTTGATACTTATCGCGCAGAAACACAAAATCCGAAGGACTTGTAATTGTGTGATAATGTTCTGAGAATTCGAAGAGACAGAGACTTTTTATAATCATGTTCATTTGTATTTTCTAACGCGTACATTATTATTACGTTCTATAATATTTTTTATTCTTTTTTGTTTTTGGAAGTAAGAAAAGTCGAAAACAAGACTCAAGAATTACATTATTTATGAATTTACTGTAAAGTGAGTGTAAAGATATCGTTTCAAGTTGCATTTTATCAAGTTTCCAAGTAGCAATATACAAGACAAGAAATATGCATATCCAAAATTCAGTAATGTAATATATGTATGTATACTCTCCTCTTGTGCGTTCGAAAGATGTGTTCGATTTACCACTTAATAATGGTTTTAATGTTATTTAGTTATCACCTTCGGATAGGCCATCGGAAATGATGGACACGTTTCCTCATGCTTTATTAACATATATACTGAATAAACCACGATCTGTTTTCTTTACGTATGAATACGTTCGTTTCAATGAGTTTTATCTCAAATCTGCAAAAAGAAAGTAAGACAAAGAGGAAAGATTGAAAGTGTAAAAAGTACTAACAAACTTCGACAAATGATTATTAAAATTTAGCACGTCAGACGTGCGTGTTATATTGTAATATGTAATAATGTAGTTTGTATTTAAATTGAATGACTAGTGTGGCGGCACCTCGCGTCTTCACCGCTAGAGGATTTTTCTCTAACAATAAGACAACATCCTTTCCACGATTTCTTATTATAGTCCTTGAACTTGAACGATTCCCATATAGGGTGTCACTGAAATGATATGATAGAATATCGAAGAGATGAGATCACAGGAAAATATATTGAAAATATAGAACGATATTTTGCGTACAAACTTTTCTTTTGCAATCAGTAGAATCGTATCAAATAATTAACAGACTCTTTGACCTAGCTCCGTTAAACGGCGCGGTGAAATTCGCGTTTAAATATTTAAAATGCAACCGCAAATACAAAAAATGTTATTCTAAATTTTCTATATATTTGCCAAGTTTGAAAAAGCTACAATTTAACCCTTTTATGTAGCACTAAACGCGTCTGCGACGCTAAAGCTAAAGGTCGACTAGCAGGAAATGCTCCATTTCTTTTTCTTCATCTCTCATTTTTCACATTCATTCCAACCGCCAAACTAGAATTAACATTTAGGTCATAAATTTGACAAAACGAGGATATTGTTCTCTGAACGAACAACGCAAAAACATGATATCGTAAAACATTTTATAGTATTGCCTTATTTTACTTATAATTTTATTTATTGTATTTCAGTACACAAGTATTGTAAAATACATCTTATTTTAGATTTTGTAGTATCAATGTTTCTAGTACTTTCTTCTCTTACGCACACTAACGTATAATAACAGCGTATATTGCTACTTAAAGTACTAAATGAAATAAACTTTTGCATTTTGTGTACTTTTCAGTAACTTTCTAACACGTCCATATATATGTGTATGTATGTATGTATGCATGTATGTATGTATGTATATATATATATATATATACGTGTGCGCGCGCGTGTGTGTACATTGAAACGTCACAGCGAAGCATTTAAAACGTACTCTTTGCAAATGAATCAACGAAAAATGTTCATGTAGGAATGAGTATGTATGAATTTCTCATACGATATAATGCTACTTACTTTCAAACGATGGAACAAGGAGAGACTTAATTTATTCTGCTTTTACAGACTATGTTTAATTAAGTATATTTGTAGTTACGTTAACGCTTGGTAAACTGCACAAAATTTAATGATTAGCGAACCGAGTTAATACAAGATGTTTCGAGTTTCAAGACGAATCGTGGATCCAAGCAAGAGATTATGATTAGTAGTCTGAATATATGTACAAATGAACGGAAACGTAATTTTAAAAAATCGGATTCGAATATTTATCAGGTACTACGCGTGTACCGATTGACTCGTGTGCCTTTCCATTACTAATAATTTCCACTTATATACAACTGTTTGTAAATATTAACAGTGACATATGATATTATTTGTTTCTAAATAATAAAGTAGATAATGCCCTACTGTCAGCGTTTATTGTTACGAGTAGAAATAATGAGTAATGATCAGACACATTAGCCATAGAAAAAATACATTTTCGTATTCTTCGAGTCTACAGACCTTTGATTGAAACTATGCGAGTGTTTGATTTAAAACATCTATTTACGTAACTATAATACTGAAAGACTGTACAGCACACTGTAGACCATAGAACATTAATATATCTTCAATTCTATAATGTATAATGAAATGTTGTTTAAAGAAGTAGATTTGCAAAAAATTAGTTTTCGACGGCTTTAATGACATTTATTATAAGGTCGATCGAGGAACTAAATTTTACTTTACTTTACATTTCTATAAATACATTTTATAATCGTATCGTCACTAATATTATCTTATAATTGTATATAGAAGTTGAAAGAAATTCACAATATAAGAATAATCCAACACATTTCAAATTTTTATATGTTACAGGAAAGGAGAAAGTTTTCAATAAACGCAATGTTCTATAACAATATATACGTTACTCTTTACGTTCATATACATTTATGTGTGTATAATATTTACGTGTTGTGTCTAGAACTATGTCAATATTTGTTAACGTAACTACAGTTGTTTGTAAAATGCGTAACAGCAACAGCATATAGACATATTTTTTTAGTAAAAATATAAAAAAATGTGTACGTTTCTTATAAAAAATTTGATTGTACCGAACGTCTTATAAACATTTTCTTTTTAGCAAAGTTCCTGCCATTAATCGGTATTACGAATCGAGTTCTTCCAATAATTCGTGAGCTTTAAGAACTTTTTTTAATTTCATGAGTCTATAATTCATGAGTTGCACTATACTCTCATAGTACAATATGCATTCTCTTTGCTTCGAAATTTGTTCTTGCAACTGTGCTATTAACGTATCCTTCTCGTCAAATGCTTCGGCAGAGAATGCTGATTTTTTGACAATTTCCTCAATATTATCCTTCTGAATTACATTTACATCTTTTGTCATTTTATTATCCATATTTAACAGATTAAGTTTGAAACACTTTTATTGAAATGTTTCTAAGAAAATTTCACTTAATATCTATTGATAACACTATGTTATTCATGATATAATGAAATTTTTGTAGTCGTTAAAGTTTACAGTTTATTGCTTCAATTTGTTCTTTTTTTCTATTTTCATGTAAAACTATGGATCTCATATTTCACGAAAAAATTCATGTCGATTTCAACCGTGAAAATTGATCGTTTCCTTTGATCCTAAATATGTTGGATAAAGGATTTTTCATTGATATCTTCAACGAAGAGCAGAGGTTGGCCGAGTTCTCCTCGAAAAGATCCTTCAATCATTTGTTTCCGTCCTTGATGACTGCGTCCAACGCAGTCCGACCGCGAGTCCGACGGTCTATTCAGGTCTAACCAGGTCCAACGTCGATGCGAGTAAATATGTGTACCAATATGTACTCACAACACACAAGATTGTCTTAGAAAGGAAAGCATGCACAGATAGGAAACAAGAACTGTTAATTATAAAACGATTTCGAATTATTTATAATTTCCAAATATTACACACTCACTATAATGCACATATATATATATATATATATATATATATATATATATATATATATATATTTACGTTGAAAAAAATAGACAATATTAAAGCGCGCACAAGAAGTTTACTTACGAGTAATTGAATTCCTCCCGATATTTCGGGATTTTCTTGAAATGTTTACTTTGCAAGAAAAGTAACCAAACTATTGTTCTGGTTGAAACTGACTTTGACGTAAGTACACGTAAGTACTTACAGAACACGAGGAATTTATAAATATCCTGAAACACGTTCGACCAATCCTAAAATGTTATTGTGGTAAATATACTTGAAAGAAAAGAAACCGAAAATTCACCCACAAAAGATACTAGTCGTGCCCAGCTAGCGAAATCGGCCATTTTCCATTTGGTGATTTGGTTGTGATTGGTTGTGATCAGTTGTGATTTGATTCCATTTGATACCAATCAGTTCCAATATTCAACCGCGAAAGAATTCAACTATATAATTGATTGTCTATTCTATTCCAGTATTTTTTAGAGAAAACTGGGAACCAGTGTTACGTAGAAATTGTGGTTGCAGAAACTCATGTATTCAAAAGATATTTCTTATTTATTTGTTCTATAAAGCGTGTAATTGATTTCGACTCATAATATGCATTGGAGTTTTTCGAGCATCGGACGCGTACGGAAACGATGGCTATATATGTACCAGAGTGTAATTTACTCTCTGCTGTCTGTATATACCAACAAAATGTATTCGTATTCGCTCCAAGACGATTCGTTGGCCAATAAGTATAGCGCTCGCAATGTGCAGGGTGTAGGGAAATGCTATTGGTCGGAGAATCGTCGTCGTCGGTGTAAGGCGGTGTAGTGTAGTGTAAACTGCGCTGCTTGGCGCGCGAACGGTATTTTGATGAAATTTCAAAACGCGCCATCTATCGGTTGAGAATAGCGGGGCCGGTGATGGTTCATGATTTGCTGATCTATAAGTTTCGCTTACTCGGAAAGTGTGCAGACATGATTTCTCAACGCGTCGGTCTTTTCCGGTTATTCCGTAGCGTGTGCGAGGTAAACGATTTATTCGAGAGAAGGGATACTTTGTGAAATCCGAAAGAATCCAGCAATGCCATAAACGCTTTCGCATACTGATTCTATTATTTTGCGTGATACAACATATTTTTGCAAGGCTGAGTATTATTTTCGAGAAAAGTGTTGATTTTGAAGCTAGTGAAAGATAACCTTACTTTTTCCGCTTCTGTCAACATTCGATTTTCGGGGAAAATTCATGTCTCTCTTACTCTCGTTTGTTGTTCAACTAGAAAACTGTACAGATTACGTTTGGTTTCCTCTGTATCGCTTTTAAAAATTCGATAACCCTTCGCCTCGGCTCGGTGATACGAATTACGCGTAACCTAAATAGAAAAACACTAATTCGGTTGAAAATCGCGAATGAAGATTGTTGCGTTGCGTATAGAAACTACTTTCTAGTAGGTTCAGTTGTTGGATCATTCCTGTCGGATTTCATTTCGCACATAAGGATACATAGACTATTTTGGATTAGATGTTTTTCGATTTGATTGCACATGGTTAATGGTTTGCGTTTTGATTTTAGGATGAAGCAAATTGTGACGAGCCAGACCGTGAAAATACCTAAGGACTTGACCGTGACGGTCAAGTCCCGTTTGGTAACTGTCAAAGGACCAAGGGGTGTTCTTAAACGGTCTTTTAAGCACCTCGCGCTTGACATTCGTGTAAGTGATTCTATTATTTCCAGAAATAATTGATAATTGTGTTTATAGTTGTCGTATATAATCGTATAACAACTATAAAAAAATATGATCGCTATATGATGATAATGTGGATTCCCCTTCATTTCTTACACATAAATGATACGTTCGTTCCTGAAGGATTCCAAGTTAAGCTCGTACTCAACGATAGTTGATCACCGTTTCGCCAATGTTGTCGTTGTTTCTGTTTAGATGATCAGTCAAAGGTTACTGAAAGTAGAGAAATGGTTCGGCACCAAGAAAGAACTGGCGGCTGTACGTACAGTTTGCTCGCACATAGAAAACATGCTTAAGGGCGTGACTAAGGGTTATCAGTACAAAATGAGAGCGGTGTACGCTCACTTCCCCATCAATTGCGTTACGACGGAAAACAACACGGTCATCGAGATTCGTAACTTCTTGGGAGAGAAGTATATTCGTCGCGTAAAGATGGCACCAGGCGTGACCGTTACGAATTCAGCTAAACAAAAGGACGAACTGATCATCGAAGGAAATTCGTTAGAAGACGTCTCCCGTTCCGGTAAATATTCGATCGGAATAACTTGTGCTTGAAACTTACGAATACCAAAGCCAATGAACTCTTTGCCCGTGTCTGTGTTTCAGCTGCCCTGATACAGCAGTCCACAACCGTAAAGAACAAGGACATCCGAAAGTTCTTGGATGGTTTATACGTTTCTGAGAAAACAACAGTTGTACAAGAAGAATAAACGTTATACACAATTTGACCACGATGATTATTCATTCGTACTCGGTTATCCTCCTATGTATTAATTTCGCGACTGCATTCAGCGAGTACTAAGTTCAACAAGTCGCACATGGGTAAATTTGATAAACTGATAAACGCGTGAACGGTAAGAAGCGGCTGCTGAATAGCTTCCAAAGGTACTCGTCGAGACTGCAGCTAGTATCGATGTAAAGTAAATTAAATAATAACCAGTAATTAACTTATTAACTAAACAACTAATACTAACGCTACAGCGTAGGCGTGGGCATAGGCAACCAGTCACACGGGCATCCGTTCTCGGTTTCCGTTTCCTTTATTCATCTTTTACAGTATCCATTTACCATATTTTAAGCTGTCGCACGATTGCTTCCGATTTTCAGAACGGAAATTGTTTTAACAAAAATAGTTTGTAACCGTATCAAGGTTGTATTTATTTGGATTTTAAACGATCTATGTTCAAACGAGATTCAGATTACGGGCTTTGCAAATCCGCCATCTTGACGGGCCCCGTAATTTTCTTTTTTTGAAACTCGCTCGTGCGCTTTGGTTGCCTACTCAAGGGTCACTGCATACGGAAGTATAATATGTATGTACGTAACATGTGGTACGTATACAGCGTTTCAGAATATTTGAAGTATAATTGAACATGCGATTAATAGTCTATCAGGACAAAACTGTGCTGGCGTAGACGTTACGAATTACGTTAATTTTCGGGGAAGCGTTAATTTCATCGTAGCTCCTTACTCGCGAGTTGGTCGTTCGACGGGACCGGACGGACAACGCCGTCACCGTAGATTTTCCGCGAAGTTTGCGGATTTCCACCGATTGCGAAAAAGCGCGAGCATTCGAACGAGGGTCTTGATAGATGGATGGATAGATCGGTCGATCGGAAGCTGTCGGTGTCGCGTAATAGAAAAAGAGAGAGGGGCCTGATAGAGCGAGACGGAGAAGGGGAGGGGGAGAGATGATGTTCCCTGACCGACGGGTGAGCAGTGAGCAGTGAGGGGGATAAAGCAGCGCGAGCGATAGAGGAACGCAGAAAAGGGAGAACACGCGTGTTCTCGAGTGCACAGTGTGTTCGATCGCCGACAGGCAGCGGTTCGTTTTGTGCGGCCGCTCACTAAGTACCGTTTTGTTCGCATTCGCGTTCCCGCTGTTGCTGTCGCAGTCGCTGTCGTAAATTTCATCTGACAGAGAGTGCCCGGTAGTCATGTACGCGACGATTCCGTCAGCGAGCACGCGTTCGAATTGTCCAGGACTGGTTTGAATGGACGCGGACCGATTAAAACGACGAAATAAAACAAGAGTTTGGTGCGATCGTATCCGGAGCTCCAGCCTTCGAAACCGGACATTTACTCAACGATTATTCAACGACCTTGAGGTAAACGATTCCTAGACTCCGGACGTGATTTCTCACGGAAGTATACTTCCTCTGCGATCGCGACACTTTCACGAAAGACTGTTTTAATTAACCGTCTCGCGTGAAAAAGGAAAGAAAAATAATTAAAATATGCCTGGTTGCATCCGCGCTCAATAATCACCGACGATGGACTATTTACAGTATTTTCGACTGTAATGTTTTCAAAGCGAACTGTTCGTTTCGCCTTTTCGCCTTTTGCCTTTTCGCCTGTTCGAGCGATGAACGCACTGTATTTTAACGTAGTCTCGATCTCGATCGATTCGTTTATTTTCAGTGAATAATAGGCACAAGTTATCGGCAGGCAGTTGTGGACAAACCGTTCAAGATATGTATTTGCTTGCACATTCCTCGAGTCTCGATAGCGACAGAAAAATTCACACCAAAGAAAACTGTTAACTGATCGTTCTATTAGCAAATACCGTTCTATCGTAGCTTCGATACATCTCGGGGAATAAACCCGTCTCGCGAGATCGCAGGACGATCGATCCAAGTGAAACACGTAGATCGCACGTTCGGGAACGTGGATCGAGATCGAGATCGAGATCGGATTCTGGCGTGAAAAGGACCTTTCCTTTATCGGGGTTGGGTTTAAAGGGGATGCGATCTAAACCGTCTAAACGGTTGTTGGAAAATCTAGTGGGACGCGCGACAATCTGTTTTTCGTAACCGGGAGAACGCGATATCGGCGTTTCTGTTCTTATTAAGAGTACACGAGATAATGGAGCGAGGAATTAAATAAATGTTCTCCGAGCGATGCTATCGTTTCTCTAGCTAGGACACCGAAACCGAAGTAACCCAACGAGATTAGTCGCGAACGATCGATCGCCGTCAACGATTATTTCAATTACAATATCTAAAAACACGCGACCGGGTGGCCGGCATCTAAATACGCTACTCGTTTATTGTTGTTGACCATATAATACGCGATGTCTATTCGTTTATGTTCAAGCTCGTCTTTTTCAAGTCAAGTTAGAGGAAATTTAATGATTATTTACTAAACAAGAGTCCATTCGAAACTATCGTCGCTGTTTTTTAAATCGATCTTGGAACACGATTCGAGAAACACGGCCGATCCGTCAACTTGTTAATTCATTCGGTAAAAAATATTCAAGTGTAAACCTTCCCTTTATCGCATCGCGAATAATTGTCTCTACGCGACAACGGTACGGGATATTATCACGTTATTCCTGGAAAAATCACAAGGCGGTAAAGAATCGAAATGTTTTAGAACGCAACTTATTAAAATTGTAAAAGATAAGAGGAAATTTAGACTAATCGATGCGAATGCTGTGAAGTTGAAACAATAAGATTAGATTAGATCGGCTCTTGAATGTCTTCGAAGAAAGAAACGAGGCAGTTACGGGGCAGTTGACAAATCATTTATTTAGATCATTCGTTTACAAAATTATCCGTATCAATATGAACAACAACGTTCGGAAAGTATAAAGTTTCGCAATTCGATAGTAATCCCGGATGACACAAAATAGCGGAAGTCGTTTCTCGCTTAATCGTTGAGATTAAACGTTATCTGTGCTTAAAGTGAATCGGCAACGTTTTTCGGTCCTTGGTAAAATAAGAACAACTTATCAAATTGATTTGTTGCGGTCGAACTCGATAATTGCAAGAACCATCACGGGATAGCTAAAAACACTAACTTACACCACTTGGTTCTGCACATAACTCAGATTCGCCGGACATTAATGCAATATTGTTTTCGATAACGTATCGCCCATGAAATATTCAACGCATACCGGGAACAAAACCCCTATTCTATTTTCAGTCGCTATTCGCGTTTACAATTAGCGGCGGTGTTACATTGTCGATTTATGCTAGTTCAGAGGAACCTGTTGACGCTTCGTATTAGTATTTGCTTGCGAGTAGTTATCCACATGCTACCCGGAACCCGGAACCCGGAACCCGTAACCCGTATCCCCTATCCCGTATCGTACTTATTTACTAATTAGTAATATTAACGTATTTCGGAGTACTAACGATCGATTCGTATATGTATATATACTAACGATCGACGTATACTGTCCAGTGCCCAGGTAACAATTCGGTAGGAAAATGATGCGACGTTTATGTATTTTTTCGCGTCGTCGCTTACCTAATGGCGCTCGCTTATCAAGCGGAGTTCGCACGCTTACCGATAATTACGATATCAATTGACTGAACGTAGCATTTTTTTCAGACGCATCGAGTTTGGTCCATTGCGTCGGCTCGCATACCTAATTAATTGAAACCGTAGGCTCCGAAAAATGACGCGCGCCGCGCCGCACCGATTAGCACGTGCGCGCACGATTACGCGTACACCACACGCGATTACCCGGATTCGGACGAATTGTTCGATGCACGGGAACCGAAAGAATGATTTGCAACTGCAAACGAGTCGACGCTAAACATTCGTCCGACGGGGATCGATTGATAGAAAAACGTAACCGTTCGAACCGAACAGAAATAGAAGCTTCCATTGTTTTCAACTCGATTGACAGAACGAATTTGGAAGTCTGTGCCAGGCGTGCGTTTTAAAGTTATTAATCGCGTTGACGACTGGAACGACGGGTATGATTTCTGAACTTTGTACATACGGAAACCGGATTGTACGCATCGGAATGACGAATCGTTCTCGTTGGAATGGTATATCGATAATGAATAATGATAATGAGACAGGGAAATAAATTGGAATTGACAGAGTTTTAAATATTTACAATTAGATTATAATGCGAAGAATCGGTCGTAAAGCGGCGAATCAATTGAATATCACAAGTTGCTATTTACATTTTGATCGTTCGAGATTATGCACGAGCGTTTTATCGCCGTTCTCAGAGCGAGTAATTTTTCTTTTTCGACGGCAATTAGTTTTCATTCGCGTTTCTATGCACGATATTTCAGTTATTTAGGTTTAAGCGCTCCCAACGGACATCGTTGAGTATTCAACAAGGACGCTTTCACCGAGAGGATACTTAAATAAGCGAGTGGACCGAGTCGACCGAGTGGACCGAGTGCATCGTTGCCTGCGGGTTCAAAGTGAAACGAAGAAAGCAGCTGTATTGTTCCTCGGGGGCCTCGGGCCACGAATACAGTCTTACTTACGCAGTTGGATTATTCTTGCGAATAATTTCATTCTTGCGAGCAGCATTGATCGGTGCGGCACGCTCTGCCTCAGCGAACCAACAATTGGACAGCTTTTACACCGTTAGTTACATTAATAACAGAGTGACACGGCTTTCTTATGTAAGAGGCATGCGAGAGTTACGTTTGCTCTCCGCTCGCTTCTGTTACAACCAAGTTTCTTATTTTACGAACGTTCACCGATCGAGACCGATCCAGAGGCGTAGATTCACCCTTAGTACTGTAGTTAGATGCGTCTTTAAACAAAGTAGGTAATTGATTACGCATTAATACGGAACGATTAGCGTAATTCCGCTACTATTAAACTCCGTGGTCTCCGTGGTCTCCGTGGTCTCCGTGGTCTCCGCGAATGAAAAATAAATGAGCAGATCAGTCAGTTTTTCTACCAATCAATAGCTGTTACAGGATACAATAGGTCATCTTCTTACATGATTCTCTCTGGTTTTTATTTCTGTGGAATTACTTGCATTCTTGCATACGTATACGATACGCTAGAAAAAAAACGAGTGTTGGTTAGCGAGCTGAATAATTATACATAGAAGAAGATTCGTATCGGATGCAAATAAAACGTTCTTCCATGTTTCACCGATTATAATTCTCGAGATTGGTCGTTTTACGGAACAGTTAGCTCGCACGGCGGAGACAGCGAACGTTGAACTTGAATTCACCGCGTTCCGTTGAAATTGAAGCGCACGAATCGAATCTGCGATCATCCCCGTTGGACTTTCATTGTTGATTCATTGCAAGTGATAAGATTCGCGGGTGTACTTCGACCAGCGTTCTTATGAATCACAACTATCAACATCCGAGTGGCAACGGCAATGAGGAATTAATGAAAACATTGTTTACCGCTCGGTGCACAATGTCTTAATTTGTCAAGAAGCAGATAACGTCGTAACGCAATGATACGAATTAGTTGGTACAATTTAATTGCGTGCGTTGATAAATAGTGTACGAGCGACGCGACGCAGCGCCGCAACACGTTTTGCGCTAATTTTCGTCGAAGTCGGTGTCGGTAGAACGATATTGTACTGGAAATTCATGCGTAACTCGGATGAACGTAACTAGAGTTGGATAGCTTTCCGAAAGAACGATCGCCGCTTAATTCTATAAACAAGATTACGGTTATCGGCAGCGGAGATATGGAGCACTTTGTTCTCTTTGAGGAAGTTTGCTCAAAGATCGAGTGTTTCAATTTTCAATGTCGTCGATGCCCTCTTCCTCCTCCAGGTCTTGATTGCATGTACAGAGTTTCGAGTTATTTATGATCCGACGATCGTTGTAGCAACGAACAAAACCGCCGCTGATAATGGACTTCCACAAGGCGGGAAATGCACGGGAATCGCGGAGCGTCATTGTCCTGTATCTTCTCGTTCGATGCATCGACTCGCAACCCAGCATATAAAATCCGCAGTCTTTTCTCATCTTCGTTGCAGATGGACACAGCCGCGGAACGATTATTATACGGTTTTATTGTCGCAACAATATTACCGAATCGATCATACTCGCGGAAGTTACGCAAGTATTATACGCATGTAGAAATCGGTATGGCATTAACGTAACGGGAACGTTTAATGTTCTCCCATGTTAGCCTAGAGTGCCCAGAGCAATCAAATAAAAACGATCAATTATTCGAACGCTGCTTATGCCGCAATTTGTCGAGACTCGTTGATCTTTGATCGCTCTACGCGCGGATTACAATTTAATCCGGAAGGCAGTCTGGAAACGAGACAGTGCAAGCAACATGATTTCACAAAAGAATTGTTTGCAGACCGCAATGTTAAAATAATCGCGTTACGAAAATACTAATGGACGAAAGTGAAAGAACAAGCGAACGAGCGAATAACGTAAAAAGAGGATTCTACGTGTTTCGCGTCGAGTCACGGCGGAGGAATGTGTAACGAATGCATTTGCAAAGTTAGCGTTGACACCTCAACGAAATGTCTGGTTGCGATAATTCACTGGAATGGAATACACGTACATATGTATTGTATATCGGGATCGGGGTTCCTTCTCGCGGTGATCTCGGTCGCTGCGCCGCGTCGCGCTGGCCGGAACGTAATTCCAACGACAAACAGAAAGTTCCAAGTCCGCTAACCTTTGTTTCCCTCGATCGCGGATCGATTAATCTAATCTAATCGCGGATCACGGATCGCGGATCGCGGACAAGCTTTCGCTAGATTTTCGACGAAGCCGCGCTCGCCGAGTCCATTCTGCCAGCTAGCAGGTACGGTGTCGTTCGTAAAGCGATCGGGAAACGTTTTCGCGTTTTACGTTGCTCGTCGTCTTATGTCGGCCTCTCGACTATTTCGTCTTTTCGCGTAACACACCGGAACGGGATTGTCGAGTGTCGATCGCATCGTCGCGTCGATCGATTGATTCGTCATTCTCGGTCGGCCATCTTGAAACGAGACAAGGACGTGCGATCAATGTCGAAGGTGAACGAACCTTTTCCTTGATTTCTTCTTTTGAATACTGACTACCGAAAGGCGAAATGGAAAGCGTCAGATGCGCATCCATTAGCGTTCCATTCATTTTTCTTCGCTATCTTATTATTACTAGACACTAGACTGTGCGAATCCGTACGTCTGTATATCTGTATATCCGTATTGACGCTTTTCTATCTTGGATCGTCACAAACTTGTTTTCCAAAGCGTGGAACAAATCAAAGTACATTATTCGAGAGTAACGTCGACTGTCGCATGGTCGGCTAATTAGTTTGATCCGCTAAGAACTTTGTATTTGTTGTTGACGACGCGACGGCTCGGCTCGGCTCGGTTGAAGTTTACTGTTTGCAAACGCCTTGTGTGTTTTGACCATGACCCGAAACAATTCTGTAATCTCGAGACGGTTCTTATAACGTTCGATGGTCCAGGCGAAGCGGGTCGAACCGGTGTTTGGAATCGTGAAATCGTAAAAATGTCCTAGATCGGGAGGAAGATCGCGTCGCGGCGCGGCAGGGTGTCGTGACGCTTCTGCGTTCGTTATTCCTTTCTTCGCGCGGCCTGTGAGAAACAATCTGCAGATTAAGGGGTTAACGATAACGGCTATTTCCTCTTGTTAGAGTCGCGCGGTGCTGGTGCCCTTATGTTGAATTAATCGCCGAGCGTTCAACCACTAATACTTTTCCGGGCACTCGACGAGCTCGAACGAACCGCGGCGCACCACCATGGAGGTATTGATGCACGAGGCCAGCAATGGTCAGGGAATGAATGCGGACAGTTCATTCGGTTGTACCACTGGGAAACAGTTGGCCAGCGAGAGGCAGGAAGATGCTCGGATAATCAGCAATGGAACGCGTTTCATGGAAACGGCCGCTGCCGACACCGTCGCCATCTCCTTCGAGAAGATCACCTACACGGTGTCCCTTGGATGCAGAAAAGGTCAGTTTGAAATCGTCGCGCATCAAGTGTCTATTTAGCCATGTAGCGACGTAGCGATCGTTGCGTAGACGCGTGTCTTGGGAGCACGGTTATCAATTTCTCTCATTTAATCAATGTATCGTACAATATTATTCTCTCGAGTTACGTCCACTCGTTTCTTCCGCCATTCTTCTATTAGTTTGATTACTCTTACTGCCATTTAACGCGGCCACGGAACGCGACGTGTTCGTAGGTGAAAAAGAGATCTTGCACGGGATCCACGGAAAACTTCCGGCGAGGCGGCTGATCGCGTTGATGGGACCATCGGGAGCAGGGAAGTCAACGTTGCTGAATATTCTATCGGGATACAGGACGACCGGCGTGAACGGTAACGTCCTTGTGAACGGACAGACAAGGCAGATGCACTCGTTTTGGAAGTGAGAGCCGACGAGAAATAACTCTGACCTCTGAACCGCGAGTGGCAAATGTTTTCTGATTGCGTGCGATTGAACTTTGCAGATGCAGCGCGTACATCACGCAGGACGATCGGCTGGAGCCGTTGTTGACGGTCGTCGAGAACATGAGGGTGGCCGCTGACCTCAAACTGTCCGCCGAGATCCCGCGATACGAGAAGGAAACGATAGTGAGTAACGTTCCGAGTCCCGATTAATCATCGGTATTTTCAACTGCAACCGTTCCCGCGCGAATTGATAAGATAAACGGTTACGCGTTTGTGGAATATTGCTATTGTTCGGTGTTCAAAGTCGCTTAACCCCATTCCGCATAATTTCTTTCGCAACGGGCCGCAGTTAACGCTAGAACGATCCAACCGCGATCACGTTTCGTTCCTTCCGTAAAGGGCCAAAGGGACCGTAACCGTTCGGGTCGGTGAACTCGCTGACATACTGTTCGTCGAATAATTCCGATTTCGCGTGGGTTCCGCGAGGGACAGAGATATGTACCTGACACGAAAGGTGAACGGTGAACGGTGAACGGTGAACGGTTAACCTTATTTCAGATCTCGGAGATTCTTAAGACACTGGGTCTACACGAGCACGTGAACACGCGGGCGGAGAGACTGAGCGGAGGACAGAAAAAGAGATTGTCCATTGCTCTCGAGCTGGTTAACAATCCCACCGTTATGTTCCTCGATGAACCAACCACGTACGTGTAACACACGCATTAGATACGCGCGCGCTAGACTGTCTCTCGTTTCATTATACATATGTATACGTATAATACATATTTCTACCGAGTTCCATCCAATTTCTAAGCGATCTCGTTAGCGTATACGGATACGTATGCGTACGTATGCGTTATCGGTAACAAGGAACAGCGATCGCTTGTTCTGTAACTGTAACAAACGATCTCGTAGGCCGTAAAAGGGAACGAAATCGTGCACGATCTTCTCTCTTTTTTCGCAGAGGACTGGACAGTTCGTCTTGCATGCAAGTGGTGAATCTGCTGAAGTTGCTGGCGCGTCAAGGAAGAACGATCGTCTGCACGATACATCAGCCTAGCGCGTCCCTGTTTCAGCTATTCGATCTGGTAACGATGCGATCACGACGAATGCGAGCGCGTATCGAAACAGTGAAAGGGTGGCAAAAATCTCAAAGTAGAACAAGAAAGAATTACAATTTCAATCCTGTTTCTTGTTTCTTGTGCTCGTAATTGCCGCAGATAACTTTTTGCACCTCGCCCGGCTCTGTAGTCTTTACCTGTCTCTGTAGTACTTATCACGAATATTTTGTCACCTGAATTCAGGGAAGCCTTTCTACGTTTCCGAGTGGTTCAACGTGTCATTCGTACTCGCTAACGAGCGAAGCGTGTTATCGAGGCTTTCGTTTCCTTGGCAGGTTTACGTGTTGGCGAAAGGGGAGTGCCTCTACCATGGTGCAACCGACAAACTGGTGCCTTATTTGGAAAATATCAAACTGCCGTGTCCTATGTACCATAATCCAGCTGATTACAGTATGTACTTTTCGCATTCGAACTGCGGACTTCCGCCGTATGCCGTACCCATATCCCCACGGTTTCCTATATTTCTGATCTCATAGTAATCGAAATGGCCTGCGGCGAATACGGAGAGGACAAACTATCGTTGCTGATATCCAGCTCTGGGAACGGCAGGAACACGGAGTGGTTCGACTCGTCGGACACGGACGCGGACGCAGCGAATCCGAAAGGTATGCAAACGATCTTTGTTGCATAAATTAGCGGATGTTACTTCGGTTTTCCTTTTTGCAGCGTTGCATCCTGCGAAGAAGCGCGTCGACGATAATGCCAGTCTGCAAGCGACTTCTTTGACACATCAAATCAGGGTGTTAATGTGGAGGGGGTTTCTGATGTGCAAAAGGGATACGGTAAGTTACGTGTGATTTTTTGTCAAGATTGCTCACGATAATTATCGTACCGTTGCAGACTCTAACACACTTGCGAATCCTAGTCAACATAGCCGTCGGCTTCATGCTCGGTTCCGTGTTCCTTGAAACTGGCATGGATGGTGCACGAGTTCTAGATAACTATAATCTCCTATTTTCCATTCTGATACATCACATGATGACCACGATGATGCTTACCATAGTCACTTGTAAGTAGACGCTCGATGCTCGATGCTCGATCCTCTTATTAAAAATTTCATTTGACACAGTCATTCGTCTCCCACAGTTCCCATGCAAATGAGCATCCTGCTGAAGGAGCACTTCAACAGATGGTACAGCCTGAAAGCATTCTATACGTCGCTGACGTTGATCGACTTGCCACTGTCGATATTCTGCTGCCTAATGTTCACGATGATAGTCTATCTCCTAACGGCCCAGCCACTCGAGATCACACGGTTTTTGATGTTTTTCTCGATCAGTTTACTGATATCTTTTATAGGTCAAGGAACTGGTCTCATGATCGGAGCAGTATTCAATGTAGTTGTAAGCGTGCTTGCTCCGTAGATTGATCGGCTACATCGTAAAAATCTCATCGAACTGAAACCGAAAATATTGTCGCATTTCAGAATGGGACGTTTCTGGGACCGACGTTATCCGTACCGCTGATGATGTTTGCCGGATTCGGCGTGTCACTGGGCGATATACCGAGTTATCTGAAATGGGGTACATACGTCAGCTTCCTGCGATACGGCTTGGAAGGGTAACAGTTCCTGTTTCTATTTTCTCATTCGTTAGACGATTTATCATCGAGCGTACCAACCTTGGCGAAACGTCTTGTACACCGAGGATTTGATGCGTTCGGTTGTGGAACGGTTCTGGACAGTTCGCGCGTGGACGAGCTCAGAAATTAAGACTAACAATCAGCAAGGAGTAAATTGCCGAAGAGTAAATCGAACGTTTATCGACTTGCAGGTTCATCAGTGCCATATACGGCTACGATCGACCGCTATTGGACTGCAAAGCGAACAACAACTTCTACTGCCATTACAGGTACACGGCGAAATTCCTGTCAGACATTACTATGGACGCGGATCAATTTTGGAACGACATAGCGGCGCTGGTCATGATACTCGTCGTAACCCGAGTCGGTGCTTACCTGCTCCTCAGGTGGAAGATCGTGTCCATGCGATAGAAACCACCGTCGGAAGAGTACGTTAATCGAACGCGTCGCGTTCAGTCCTATCGTTCAGTCCTATCGTCCAGTCCAGTTCGGTCCGGTCCGGCGGCGCAGCGTCCGCGTCCTCCCGACTCGTATTTTGACGGCCAATTTTGTGCTTCATCGTGATATTACTGAATAATAAAACATAAAACTGTTCCCGACGCGCGACGCCGCGCCGCGCCGCGCCGCGTTATAGCAAAGAACGCGCGGAACGAACCTATATTTTACCGTTAGCTAGTTTATGTTCATTCTCATTTTTTAATTAAACCTGCGAAACCGGATATTAGTTTTGCAGCTGAATGTATTTGCGACGCTCTTAATATCTTTCAACGTATTTTTAAAACGAAGCCGAACCCAAACGTTAAGAAGTTCAAGTTTTAGGAAACGAACACGAAGATCCAGGAAGTGTCCCTACGCTAACGAATTTGTTAATAAAAATATTAAGCGATCACGTTCCTGCGTAATTAAAGAATTAACTGCAGCATCGTCATCACAGAAGATTTCAGCGATTTCAGCGATTTCATAAGATTCTGCTACAAAGTAAATAATTCAGTGTAATCTAAGGTGATATTACTCCGAGACGATATCTTCGGAGATCGAACGTGATATTTAAAGATTGCTCAACGAAAAGTCAATTAGCAAAACCTGCGAGCTTTTTATTGTAGAGATTTTTCCTTGAAAACGATGGGAAACGCGTTTCCTATTGGTATGCATCCTTGTACACGCATACGTATATGTACAACCATACAGGGTTTTTTATTCACCGAGCTTCATCATTTTTAAAACTCGTGTGTCCAATTATCATCCGCATATGTAAAAACTTTTGTACAATTATTTTGTTAAGATTTTTATACTGATGGGACCAAAAATATAATTCATCGGTTACTGACTTGCGCCTTTTTCTTTCGCCTTTTTTTCACTAAAAGTGAACTCTCTGCTCAACTTTTGGTTGTTTTATTATTAAATTTTTTTTTAGAGTACTCAACGTACGTGCTATAATTTATAAAATATGCGAGACGTTCGTTTCCAAACCCTTTAATAATAGGCAAGTACTCCAATACTTGAAACAGGGACGATTACGTGCATGGAAGTATGCGCCTGTCGATCAAAATTCAAAATCAGTATGCGCATCCATCGTATGACCCGATGAAATTTTAAGAATTCCTCGAGTACGATGTTGAGAGATCACTTGGTGCTACATGTGTGTATGTATAAATAACGTATACGTAGACAACTATGATTATAATATAGTATGTCGTAATATGTATGTCGCGTACAATCTTATACTCGTATATGTGTATGTATACGTTCAAATATAAAAAATACATTATTATTATATTTCATTATTATGATCTTTTACATATACGTATGTAGTATAGTCAGTAGTAGTTTAACGTCTAATTAAATATAAATTTCACAAAATATATGTAGATCTAAGCTTATTTCTTTTTCACGCCCATGGCTGCATCGACAGAAAACATTTGGTTTGTTTTTCGTTTTAAATGCATGCATACAAAATAGAACTTACTTCTACTTCTGGCATCGGCTTTAATACTCGACTTTAATCATTGTTCAATGGTGAGCAATCCACGTTGAAATCAACGAACATTCGCCAAGTGTTACGACGCAATAATTATCCCGTGATGTCGGAGTCTTTCGGTAAAATAATAATTGTATTTTTTAATATTTATCAGAACATTATCTCTGAGCCACGTACGCTTTCCACTTAAGAACTAGATAAGTGGCAACCTGCAGACATATTATCCAACTGCACAGAGCAAGTATAATCGTGTGAAAAGAGACTGTTGGCATGTCCATCGCCTCCAGAATTCTATCCGGAATACGCAGTGGACAATAGATTTTCGAGCATGGTAGCCTTTGCCTATCTCCATCGTAAAGTGCTTGCAGAATACCTTCGAACGCATACCTGCAAGTGCAACGCACAATTTTTATGCATTTTAACGAAACCTGAAAGCTGAAAGCACTCGAAAATTTCTCTCCGTGTATACAATATGCGGACATTCGAATCGCAGATTATATCAAATATTTCAGAGCTACATAGACTGTGCTACATAGAAACGCTTAACTCTGGTCTGTGTTCTGAGAAAAACGTAGTATGTGAAATCTCGAACTGTAACGATCGAAGTCACTGTAATCGATCGTGTGAAAAATGACAAATCATCTAATGCGAACTAACGTTACAGTGTCGATAGTAAAAACTAGAACTAGAAAAATAAGAAAAAAATAACAGTCCTACAATTAATAAACGTATGTATACGATAAAAATTAGACTGGAACTTGGATTGCTCTATACTATGTACATCATACCTGAAGAAACTGACGGTACAAAATGGTTGAAGATAACCCGCCACCTCGCTCAATTTCAGGAAAAAGCCGGCGAAGAGGATTATGGGCATGTTGATGGCAGGAATCAAAAATACTCCCACCTGTGTAAAAGTGAGAAACTATTAGTCTATCGTATTAGCAAGCAAGATTTAATTATTTCTAGGTACGATTAAAGTAACGCAGGTCACGCTGCGATTTGTCGTGCAATCAATGAAATTTAAACGAATTCATTACTTGTTGGTGGAACGCAACGCCGACGAGCATGCCCGACGACTGTCCCAAGATCGTTGTTAGGATGCAGATGAACCATATGCGGAAGAACCTGTTGCATTCCATCAGTTGGCCAGTCATGTAGTACGTTACGAAGATGAACACGGAAGGACAGAGTAACTGTGCACAAGCAAAATAAAAAGTAGATAATTACGCGATAACTGTTGACACGGAAAATTAGCGTAATCGCCAGTTATTATTTTATAGCATCGACTTACCTGCAACGGTAAGTCCGACAGAATTTTTGCCGTATAGTATGACCTCAAGCGGTACCAATTGTTCAGATATTCTCGCAAGAACACCATTGCCTCTATAGGAACTGCAACCAAAATGTACGTTCACCGTACAATACATATGTACTTGGAAGAATGAGACATCCTCTAATACGAATGGGTTGATTTCTCACTTACACATTAGCACAGCCGGCATCGAACTCGAAAAATATAAAAACAGCAGAACAAAAAATATACAAGCGATATTGCTATTAACTCTAGCCGCGTCGTTACCAGTATCGTAAAACACGGCGCCTAGCAACAGTGCTACTACCACGTGTGCGACGAACCTCAGTTTAGTCAATGTCTGAAAGTAAAAAGACAACGTAACGAAACGAAAAAAATTAAATGCGAAGCTGTGTCCACGCTACATCGCAACATCGAGCAACTTGTTGTCTCGTCGCCTCTTATCGTTGCCTTCTTCATCCACTATCCGGTAAAAAAGGAAGATGGTGTAACGGGATCCGACAAAAAGGTGCTCGATGTTGCTCGATATAACTGTCGAACGACTAACATTGTCCCGTTTGTTACAGATCATTCCTCTCATTAATAGCACCGTCAACTCTCGCCACATGGGCGACTTTAACTTGGTCGCACTATTCTCGATTCTCGGTGCATCGGCTGCATCTGAATCTGAAATATTAACCGAATGTAATCTGAAAGGTGTAACTTTGGTAAAGTCGATTATTCGGATCCACCTACGTAGGTACACGAGACCCCTTAATATGTAACTCGAATTGCTTTCAAGTACTCACTTGCAGGACACTGGAACGATGTTGTGCGTTTCCGATAGTTGTTGCGATTTATTTCGTACAAGTTGTCCAAATCTCCGCCTCTTTCAGCCGTTACGACCTCTAAAACTGTTCATACGGTGAACGATCAGTGCGAGAGTTGTTAAATTGAAATACACGTACGCGTACACGGATTATCGTGACTCGAGTGAATTACCAAATTCGGCTATGTTATAAAATTGCGGGCATACATATTGCGCCGAGTGCAAAGTACTTGGAACGTTATCCCAGGAGCCGCAGTAGAACGATTTTCCCGCGTGAAGGACCAACAGGTCGTCGAACTTTGATATGATCCGACTGCTGGGTTGGTGGATAGTGCAGGCGACCGTGCAGCCGAACCTTGCCATTCTATGTAGCAAACTAATCACCTGGACAAAATGATTTCGTTAAAACCGGTTCTAGCTAATAGCTAATATGTACTCTACTATGTACGTACGCGCGTACGTATCTACGCTAGTCGCTAGACTGCGAATCTTTGTGCAAATTTCTACAATCTGCCCGTTGTCAGATTTCTTCGAGACGTTACGATCACAGGCATTGGATCCGCAATTCACCGATCGCGATAATTTTACAAGATTTTACAATTCCGATTAGCGTCTCAGATTCTGGATTTGTACAAACATCTGTAGTTTAACTGTGGACATTTCCATTAATTACTGTAAAGGACCTGCCACGATGAGGTGCTGTCAAGACCGCTAGTTGGTTCGTCAAGCAACAATAGCGACGGTCTCGTTACCATTTCTATGCCTATCGACAGCCGTTTTTTCTCTCCGCCACTCAAGTTCTCCACCATTGTGTTCAAGCAGCTCGACAAATTCAAAGTGTCTGCTATTTCCTCAACCTGTTCAAACATACATTTATTTATATCACGTTTATTGCTCTTACCGGTATTGCATATGTATGACAACCACGACTTCGCGCACACGTACTATGTACGCATCGTGCAATCGAAACAATATCCCGAAGCCGAAAATGAAAAACATGTGCTACGTTCGATCACAGGATCATGGAATCGTTCAGAGTATTTTCCGTGACTTACGATTAAATTGAAAGCTCGTGGGTCACGGATCCCTTGAACTTTTAGTCGCGCAGCAACGTAGAGAGTCTCCCTTGCGGTAAGCAACGGCAGTAATGCGAATTCTTGCGGCAAGAAACAAGTTTGCTTGCGAAAAGCATCAGCGTTCCATTCGCGATCATTCACTGTGATAGAGCCTTTCACGTTGGCCGACTTTAGGGTGGAAATTATGCGAAGTAGCGTCGTTTTCCCAGCGCCGGACGGTCCCAAGATCGCAGTCAGTCGTCCCGGCCGAAAACATCCGTCGACGTTCTCCAAAATTTTTCTTTTTCCTACGAATCAGTCATATTTTTACATATTTTTAGTAAATTTTTATTATTATTAACATTATTTTTGAATTGCACGTCACTTGGATTTTCGGTGAATAGATGGCTGCCACTAATGAATCTAGTGGTTGCAATCTAGGTGTTGCGCGAAACGTACGCGGTTCGAGGCAGACGTTCATTGAATCATCGTTAAATGCGATTACTAGATTGCGGATTTTATTTACGAATTTATTACAACTTGTAAAACTGAAAACGAAGGTGAAACGCTCGCGATGTCTGATTCGATAACCGGTATTGATGAAACAGAGGGAGAGAGAGAGAGAGAGAGAGAGAGAGAGAGAGAGAGAGAGAGAGAGAGAGAGTGTTCGTTATAAAAGAATCCTTTGAAAATCATCCGACAAATTCCCCACTTGTTGCCCAGCATTCCGTCACAAGAAAGAAGGTATGTATTTACATGAACTCTCGCACGCGTATACCGTAATCTGCGCTTTCCTCGCATGAGCGAACGACTTGCCTTTCTTGCGATAAACCTCGTACGTGAGATCGTCGAACTGGACATGCATCTTGGCGAACGTTCGCGTCCCAGAATTGAGAAAACTCTGATCGTCTTTCAATTCGATTCTGCGTTCCTCCTCCGGCATATTAACAGCTGTCGCGTCCCCGCTCGTGCCGTTGCAATTGCGATTGCGATTGCGATGGTGATTGCACGCCTCCATCTCGTTTCTTTGTGTTTTCGTTTCTCGACAGCTAGCTAATCAGCTCCGTCGTTTCGGTTGTCAAGTTGATCCATCGGTCGTTTCAGATAAGCGGCCGAGTTGCTCGTTGCACAGTGCTCGGCGTACGTTACGTCAATTTCTGCAAATTGAATTTCAAATTATCCGTGAAATTCGGACGAAGAAATAAACATTAACGTAACGCGAGGGTAATCAATTTCGAACAATGGTCACACTGAGCTGCCACGATCGTTTGGAAATGGAAATGGAAATGGAAATGGAAATGGAAATGCTCTGAAAACAAATCGGCAAAACTGACTCTTGACTCTACGCGGCTCCGAGACACCGATAAACTATCGTGGGCTATCTACGCTCGTAGCTTTTCACCTTCGCCCTTGCATCCGGTGCGAAATAAATACCGATCCGGTCGTGGTCCATACCAACGTAAACGCGCTCTGTTTACGTTCCACTGTTTGTGTAAAACGGGCAATTCGAAATTGAAAAAAATGTTGTTTCGTGTGTACGTTGCTTGCTGTCGATCAATTTTTTAAACGGATCGTTCACATTCTCCCACCACCCAGAGGATTTCACTCACCAGCCGAAAAGTCTGCGGATCTCGTCACGGAACGCAGTGGCAAACTCCGATCATCGTTGCTCGAAATACGCCAATCAAACAAGTGCAAATGGGTTGCGTTGGCGAAACCGCATGTCGTTTGGCGAAGCACGATCTCTGGGGCGAACCGGTTGATCCAACGCGAATGAATTCGTCGTAGTGACTGGCGACCACCAGCGACTGCCGATGTGCCGATCGCCGCCGCGCGCCAGTTTCCCGGCGCAACTCTCTCGCCCTGCATATCACGACTCTACTACGTTCGTAATTCGACCTTGATTTGCGATTAGATGCCAGCGCTTCGCTCTTTCAATACCGAGTAATCGGGAATTCTAGACTAAGTGTGTATACGTACGAATCTTGGATTCGCAACGCTCTCGTCGAGTGAACTGGGGAAAATTTGCGAGCTCTCACGAATGCTGCCCCCACCCCTGTCACCTATGTTTACGTTTAAACTCTGACAATGAGTGGCCAACTGTTTTACCCTACTTTACAAATCATTTACGAAACCACACTTTACAAAACATTCAACATTTTTTAGCTTTTCCGTATAGCCTCGCATAGCGGATAATTGATTTTTGTTTAAATCGGCACAAACAGCTTCTATTTTTGATATTGCAGTCTCGTTTGATGCAAAGTGCAAACTGACAAGGTTCCAGATGACGCATGACGTGGAGTTAGAGTAGACGATGAATTTGCTGGTCTGTGCTTGATAACGAATGTAATGAAAACACTGTTAAGACGTTGCTTAATTTGCTTAATGAAAATGAGTTTTTCGAATGGTTCGATGTGTTTCTCGAATCTCGTCGAAGAAAATTATTTTTTCTCAGACGGTGTCTTTTTTATTAAATCACGCGTCAGAGATGTACTATAAAAATCATTGTTATCGCTGCGCGTAATGAAATCCGTTGCGAATAACGACGCCTTTTTTAAATTGAAATTGTGGTGATGCGCTAAAAACAAGTTGAAGACGGCTTTGGATGTATTCGTTTAATATTCCCTTTAAATACGATGACGCAAATACAAAAAGGATACAGTTAATTATAATCTAACTACGTTAAACTTTCTCTCTCTCTCTCACTCACTCTCTCTCTCTCTCTCTCTCTCTCTCTCTCTCTCTTTCTTCCTAATCTGCAACAACGTGACTCGTACAAAAGAAAAGAGAAAAAAATCAACTCTGATCGTTTAAAATAAGACGCATCATCAAGAAAATGTCATTGATTCACTATACCATGCTATCTCGCGATAAGAAGAGTTTTTCTATCTATCGTGGCACGTGTGATTATCATGCACGTACAACGTATCACAATTCACGAAATTGTATATACGCGATACATCGCCAATAAATGCAACGATAATTGTGTTCTTTTGGCGAACAGTCTTGATACGAAGTTATGTACATATCATTTTACATTGCACGAAATATATCTCGAATAGAAGGTCAGTCTTTCAAAAGAATTCGATTATACTGTTCTATTTGCGCTAAGCTGAACACAACACGTATCTCGACCATAGAAAATCTGATTTTACAAATTATTTTCTCACATTAATCGATTACGATTTACAATCGTTTCTCCAATTTGAATTTCAACAACGCGAACGCCCCGATGTCCAACACGAAGTATAAGCATGTCAGAACGATCATGCAAAACCAGTAATCGGCTTGTTTCATGTCCACGGCGCTCAACAGTTTCTCTGGCACTGCGAAATGGCAATAGACGTCCGAACAGGACAGCTTTGGTCTGTTATAACTGGAATTACAAAAGATAATTTTGCGTTGATGGAGTGTCATAATTTATTGCTAAGATTAACACGCCCACTATGCTATGATTGATAAGATATTGGTACCTGAGCCAATATCGTTGTAACGCGATCGTCAATCGAAACGTTAGAACAGAAGTAGAAAGAAAGCAAGAAACGGAGTATCGGAGGAAGTGTAAAAACGTTACTTAATAGTTCAAAGTTCAAGTACGAAATTAGATAATTTGCAAACAGCACTCGATGTCGAAAGCATGGAGAGGATATAACTTGAGTATGCTCGAGCAAGTATACTCGATAGAGAGGTGTGCAGGAATCCGAAAATTTCGGGTCGGGACGAATCGAGAATTTGATTGAAGATCGATACGGGTTCTCCAAAATTTCGGGAATCCCTAGAAAAATATTCGAGACATCGGAGAACTCGATCCCACCGATCCGACATTTTCAGGATTTCGCGCGCGGCTATAGTAATCGAATTCACCGACGAGCCCAGTTTAATACCGAAGCGTTCTTACCCGTAGATAGCGACCATTACACCCTCAAAACCATACTTAAGGAATGACAAATGAAAGAGCCAGCGTAGATATGGATGAGCATCTCTGAATTGAACAAAGAATCCGCTAAATATTAAGAAAGGAAGAATGAAAAGAGGTCCGAAGATCATACCGTGCTGAAAGAAAACAAAGTGGTTTACGTCGTAAATCGACTTCGTAAATAACGATGTGTTTGTTTTCGGTCATTTGTTTCGTTTATACAGACCTGTAATTTCATTCCAGTTCCAATTAACAGACCGATCGTTTGAGCAACCATACTGACGGCGAAGCACATCAAAACGTAGAGACAGAAACGTCGAAGTTCCAACAGCTGATCGCTCATATAATACACTATGAGAATGTACATGGAGATTGCGACGAATTGAATGGGAAAGTCGGCCAATTTATTCGCAAGGTATATGGAAGGCAACCTGTACCAACGATTAAAATGTTCGCGCGTGATAATTGGCAACTCCGCGGGAACTGTAAAAAGGTAAACGCTCTAATGACCGTTGGCGAAATAGGTATTAACAAAGTCGACGGTAGAAACTGCAGGTATCAGCCGCAGTGGCGCGTTACAATTATAGTCTTACATGTGGTGACGGTAGCGCTGAACGCGCTAAACATGAGAAACATTATGTTGAAGAACAGGAGATTGAAATTGTCTAGGACGTACACCGCGTCCTGTCCAATCTTGAAGTATATCGTCCCAACGAGCAGAGCGATTACAAAATGCATTGCGAGCCGCGTGAACGTTAATACCTGAAAACGAAACGATACGCGTCAGCGTCTAATTATTTCGCATAATTGTCGATACGAGTGTATCGTGTATTCTATTTTCGGGTTGGGGGGGGGGGGAAGGGGTAGCATTAACGAGAGTAGCGTTCACTTTATTCTATACCTACAAGAATGTCTTTCAAACGATTTACCTTATCTCTAGACAGTTTAATGGCATTTCGTTTGAGAAGAATGAACACCTGATTCAAAGAATTAGCAGCATAATCGGAGGAACTTCTGGCTTTGCTGCGGACAGGATCCATTTCCATCGGGTGTCGTTGTCGAAGCGCTTGAAACGATGCTGTTACATTTAAAGCGATAACTTCCTCCTGACAATTGACGTTTATATTGCTCGTTGACCTCCAAGCATTATTTTTTCCATTCTCAATGGCTTCCACCAATTCTGGTACGTATTTGCCGTAATCTCCGTTGCAGATTTCCATCACTGCACAAAGGAAGACGGAACGAACACGGTTTAGAAATCACGCGTCTTTACCAAATACGACGGACGATGGATCACGCTTGCGATGCGTTAGTATTCTCGTGGCGGTGAAGAAAGATGGGCACGCGAATACGTGTCGGGATAGGGCGATGCGAAGCGACGCGACGCAACGCGACGAGACGTTTCCATTTACTTACAATAGTCGGCTGGATTGTAATGCGTCGGGCATTGCAGTCCGAGGCTGCTCAAATAAGGCACTAAATTCTGCGTGCTACCACTGTAGACGCAACTTCCGTCAGCGATCACATAAAGGTGATCTATCATGTTCAGAAGCGAAGCGCTCGGTTGATGAATTGAGCAAATTACCGTCTGCCCCGACTTCGCCAATTGCTTCAGCAACGTTATACAATACTTTGAGGTGACACTGTCTAATCCGCTAAAACAAAATAGATTCCCGCGTAAACTGACTGTAATTCACTGCACGATTTAACGGGTTGGAACAGTAATGAAAATTCCTATCGAATAAATAACCGCAGAATGTTCTCCTTCTAGATACCTAGTGGGCTCGTCGAGGAACAAAAGTGGTGGACTATTGAGTAATTCCAACGCAATGGCCAATCTTTTCCTTTCTCCGCCGCTGAGCCAACCTGTGCGCGTGCGACGAGACGAGTCCAGGTTCATTGTTACTAGAATTTGGTCGATCTGAAAACGATACACGATCATTAGTAGAGACGATTATTCATCGGGCTTCAAAGTGACATAATCGAATAGAAAATAATTTCTTAAAAAACCGAATTTTCCACCGTTTAAAACAGGTGGCACTTTGCGATGAAATCACAGTTGAAACGCAACTACCTTTCGTTTCTTTTGCTGCTGGCTCATGGAAAGTTTAAGATCCGCGGCAACGTCCATGGCTTCTTGTACGGTCAGCAATGGTTGTAAATTGTCGTCCTGCATGATATAGGCAGACGATCTTTTAAATTCAGTGAGATTTCTGGCCCTTGAATTCACCATGATGTTCCCGCTGACGCCAGTCGTCCTGAAATTAAACGGATTCCTGTTTTTCAAGGGACGGTACGATCGCAACTAATTCATTCGATGGATCATTCATTGAATTTCAGTCAATGGCCTCGATCATTCATCGCTGCTCCGATAATGTATAAACGGCACGAGTTAAAGCGTGTTCAACCTACTTAACAAGTCACTCAAAGTAAGTAGCCACGCATTCATTCGTTTAAATCGTCTTATCGTGCTGTGGCTGTGAAACGTAATTCGGACTGATTCGACTGGAATTAAACGCTCCGTATAACTGATTGTTTAATAATTCGATAACACTCGTGAACGTATTCCGTACCCAAAGTAAAACAAAGTCTCGCAGAATTACAATGCAAACTACATTTTTCAAAATTCCTATTCCTTTTCGTTTGAAAAGATAATTGTAGTTGATTCTAGCTACTCGGAAACCTATTTATAGACGTTTCGTTGTGTCCGATAGGAGCTTGGCAATTTTCTTTCAAACAATATGTAATCTGAAAAGCTCGGAGATTACGTTACTCGAAATAACCTGTGCTTCTAAAGTTGGAATCGATGTAGTTATCGAACAGGTTCCCAGTTTATTAATAAGAAAACAAAAGAATAGAAAAAGAAAAGAAAAGTCCGTAACCGTTCGCCCTCGATTCTCGGAAGCGTTTAATTCCAGCTTCGATCGCGACACATCGAGCGAACGAGAACACAATTTATTTTCCTTGTTTACCGAAACGCGGGCGTCGAAGCACGATGAAAACAGACGTTTATCGTGCTTCCATGGAATAAAAATGATTTCTTTGGTCACCCGAGGTTTATCGGTGATAACCGTATTACCGCGAGTGAAAGACTCGCTGTCGGGATTACGGTGGCAACGTAAAGTCAGCTGAAATGCAAACGATTGTATGTATGCGTTCGTTCGAATCAGCGCGCTGCAGCGTTCAGGCGGATTTACGCATCGAGACACCTCTATCTAATCGCTGGCAGAATTTTCTTCAGCCGTTGTCGATTAATAAACTCGATCACAGTTATCTGGACGTATTTGAATGATTCGCGAGACGCACCGTATACAACGTGCATAAATTTACGAAGGAAACGAAATAAAACCGACCGAACGAGAAGCATCCCTGACCTTTTGGGTCGGTGTGTCCTCCACCGGTCGTGCGATCGATTCGATATACGTTGATTCGTGATCAGGCTAATTAACCGTATAACGATATTTGACAAACTTGTACTAACACGAAGCCTGCCAGCACGTTCAACAGCGTCGACTTTCCCGCGCCAGACAGTCCCATGATCGCCGTGAGTTCGCCAGCTCTGAATTCGCCGCTCACATTCTTCAGCAACTCCAGGTTCGCTGAAAATACACATCGATGCGAATACAATTCAGACTATCCGATAGGAAACGTAGTAAAAATTAGTCGTGCGAAAAACCACACCGTGAACAGCGCAGTGCACGGTGTGGAGCATCTTGAGCGTGAACTGGGACACATTAACATTCTCGTTCCGCGCGCTTAGCTAGCCGTGCTTAAGCCACACCCTTTTACAACTTGTTAGCCAGTTACGCGAACTTTACGTTGATCGAAATATCACATTGTGCTTGGAAATGTACATACATTTTCCGAAATAAGAGAGACAAGGATTCTCGCTCGCGATGAAGGAACGGAGCCAGTGAAAGCGACCATTGATTTTTGCAAGAGAATAAACAGGCCTTAAACGTTCGCGATATCAGTGTTTGCTTTCACCTTGCAGAGCTCGAGCATTTCTCTCTGCTTCCGCGAGAGAAACTTTGAAATCTATTCGGGAGAAGATGAGAGGATCGAAGAACTTGAAAAGACTGGAATCGGTCGGATCGACGAATCCACGGCCACCAGTGACACAGTGACGCGAGAATTCGCGAAACGTCACGCAAACCTGTACAGCTATCGCACGCGTTACCCATCCAATAATTAACTGTTAATAAAGATTCGTGATAATACCATGTCCTCGCGACTAATTCACCATGTCCTGTTTGCGTACTGATCCAGTGTGCTCGATGATGCTACGCGAAACTTTGAATATTCGGAAACTGTTTGAAATTGTGAAAGCGTTCAAAGTTCAGACTTTGAATTGTACCGGATGTTTCCAACTATTCGAGCAGTATTCTTATCAACGGATGAGTTCTTGTCGCGCTAATGCTCTCTGTCGCGGCCGAACACGAAACGTAGAGGGGAGAGAAAATCGAGGAGGCAATATGGTTAACCTATGATGTCAGATTAACAAAGAACTCTGTTATACCCATGGTGAATAATGCGTATAATAGTATTTGGTATAGGAACGTTTGAGAATATGCGAACCGTTCCCGGGACCCGGAGCAATTGACCACGATTTAACAAGGGCCCATTCAATTTGTTACAGACCATTACAGTCCGTAATATGCATATATTTTTAAATAGTTCTTAACCGTGTTTATCCTCGCGTCGTTCCTCCAGTGGTTCAGGGTTAATAAACTCGTAACAGCTCGACGACACGCGCGAACATCAGCGATCGCTATTGTGCACACCGTCTATTTATACCGCTCCGGGACGAATTCTCCGACAGCATTCGAAGTCGAGTACCGAAGGGACATCGTACGTTGCCTTTAAAAAATACCAGCAAACGCCAAACTGTTCGTAGAATTGGAATCTCCGAATGATCGTTTCTACGATTCTGCGTAACAAAGTATATTCAATTAATCGTACTATCTTTAAACGAACTGCGAGATCGCGCAGATGAGAAATCTATGATAGAAAACGTGTTAGCAGTCAGCAAACTGTACAATTATAATTGTTCAAAGCGGACTTTTGTACGATGTTCCCACTTGTATCGATGCTAGATCGCATCGCGAATCGCGGAGGTAACCGTTTCGAAATACGTATCTACGCTTGAACGAGTCCGATCGAGTAAATCGATTAGGAGACAAATGTGATTACAGGAAATTTTTTGGTACATATTCCGTTTCGTTGAAACGTAAGGCGGAAGAAAATGAACGCGTGCGATGGAAGAGCTGAATGCGTTTACCGTTCGATACGAAATCTATCGATAGGAGATTTCCGCAAAAAATCGTGTTTTCATCGCGTTGCGCGTCGTCG
The DNA here is from genome assembly GCA_963971365.1 of Lasioglossum villosulum. Classification (NCBI taxonomy): domain Eukaryota; kingdom Metazoa; phylum Arthropoda; class Insecta; order Hymenoptera; family Halictidae; genus Lasioglossum; species Lasioglossum villosulum. The sequence goes on along the minus strand of OZ020502.1, from coordinate 36,840,925 downwards.
CGTATAAGTACGTACTCGCATATTCATCATAGTACCGCCGCGCCGCACCGCACCGCGCCGATGTAAACGATATTATGCGTAGATCTCGGTATCGCGCGTGTACGTACGTATAATGCTCATTAATTTTCGTTAATGGACTCGAAATCTTCTCTGACAGCGACTCGATATAACGTCACAGTTTTTTGGCTGTATCCAATAGCAGCATGATTACGTCTTTTCGACCAAAACGGATTATTAGATTGTATTTTACGCAGGCTATAATTTATTAGTGCACACCGTACACGCAAGGACTGTTACAAGTTACACGTATTATTAAATGTACAGTTACGCGTTAGGTAATTTAAGTTCTTGAAAGGTTATTCCATATACATAGAACGGTGTACGAAGACTTTTCTGTCTTACTGCAAATAACGTCTTTATGAATAATCTTGAGTGGAATCAACGTAACAAAGTGCAATTGTAAAAAGTTTCACAACTCCGTCGTGGAACATTGCAGGAGTGAACTGTATTATGTACCGATGTTTCTCAAATAAGAATCGTCGTGATCGCGTCACGTCACGTCACGTCACGTCACGTCACGTCACGCGGCGCACTGTACGAGTACGATCGACACATCGATTACCTATGTATGCGCTATACACTCCAAGTACGTATACATATAGTTATAGCGTTTCGATTAACCAAGAAAACCAACGATACTCACTTTTGGACAGAATCCAGGGTCGCGTGGTGTACGAGACATCCTCGAAGACTAGAAATATCGAATCGTTGACATCCATCGCGTCGTCTAATTTTTTGGTGGTGGTCGGCACGTTTTCCGAACTACGCATGGCGTGCCTCAGCTGCTGTTGCATCTCGATGAGTACTTTCGTGCCCATTCTCTATCTTTTTCGCGGCACAGGCATTCGAATATTCGCCGGTGTGCTTTCTCTTCCTTTTCAGAATGCTCGGCGATCGTTATCGGGCTCGCTAAACACAACGAAACACGATTCAGAAAGTTGTACGCGCGTACGAGTAAACAAGAAAATAGAAAAAGAGAAAAAGAGAAAAAAGAAAAAAAGAAAAAAAGAAAAGAGACGTGACACGGAAACTGGTTATACGGTGCAACGGGAAGGTACGTATGCGTGTACCGCGTTTCACGACCGATCGTGGGCTGCGCGCTGTGCGCTTATGGGTTTTGGGCCAGCGCATACCGAGAGCCGCATTTGTACTTTTGCACCGTGCCGTTATCGGTGCACACGCGGCCAAAGTACCGCAAGAAACGTTTCCACTGGGTACTTATCATCGCAACCAACGTTATTACCGAGTAATTAATTCGATATCATCGGTTTGTAGAAAAGTCTGTCCCCCCTCATCGAATATCAAGTTGGATCCTCTTCGATCCACGGAACAACGATGTAACTACCTGACGGGTGTAGTCCTGGTTAATCTGCATTGCAAATTGACGCTTCGGACGATAAGCGAACGGTTCGACTATACCAAAAGCGAATAAGCAAGACTCGTTAGAGTCGTTAAAATGACTAAAAGAAAACATTCGTTTCCGTGTGATGTATACTTTTCAAAATATTCTCCACGCGCCAAAGTTTGCAGTCCGAGGAGCACTTGAAAATTTCAACCGCTGCTTATGAATCGTTCGTCGAGTGGTCTAGTCGAGCTTAGTCCGCGAGATTAACTACTCTACGCTGTACGCTCTGCGCTCTACACGAATCACGCATGATTCGCTACAATGCTTCGTTATCGAGCATTGTACACTCGGATTCAAAGCCGGTTTCGCTCGGACCATCTTGCGCGCGTTTACGTTTCTCTGTGACCTCAGCGAATGGACGCGGCGCGCGTCGTCAGCCACCGTCAGCCATCGTCAACTGCATGCGAAACGCTTGGCCAACAAGCAACAACCATACACGCGCAAACAGAGAGGTCGTCTTTACCGGATAGTGTTCGAGAAGAAGCGTGTACAATCGCGTTTAGTTTTACGTTTTACCTCATTCATGCGTAAATTACTTTTTCTTGCGCTTTCATCTTTTTTCCCGAACTTGGATATTTATACATAACGCGAGACGATCAAACTTGTTTCGGTCGTATAGGTATGTACTGTGGTAAAACGTAAAACGTAAAACGGAAAACATGAGAATTTCGTGCGGTAGTTTTAGGGTGAACGACGCGACGCGACGCGACGCGACGCGACGCGACGCGACGCGACGGGACGGGACGGGACGGGATACTCGGCTTCAGAGAACAGAGAGGGTGCGAGTTTCGAGTGTACCTTGTGGGTGTGCTTGCGCGGATAAGATTGTATTTATGTATGGTCTGTCTGAAGAGTATCGCAGAGCCAGCTGCGAACAATAACGTACCGTTACTCGTTCACTGTCATTTTCAAACTAGAATATAATCTTTATCTCTATACGATAAATAAATTCTGCATGCAAATTACAAATTCGATAGGTACAGGAAATAATGAACGAGAGCTGCTAGTCAACGCGTTCACGGAACGAATACGCGTAGTCGATATATGTATACCGCTGTATGGTGTCGGATGACCGTTCGGTGGTGCGGACGTACACAGGGAGCGTTACAAGTTACAAAAAATACGATTGGATTCGTCAACGCATACCGAGGAAAAAGAATCGCCGAGGGAAACGTTGAAAGCAACGAAATCTTTCAGGTACGCGTGATATTAGGTATATTCGATGACTCACGCAAATAATCAGCGAAAACGGTGTTATCCGTTTTACCATCTTTGCCTGTACCTGGAACTCTATCGGGATGTCGCTGATATTCGATATCCTAAATATACTTATCCTCCAGCATGCTTCCTGGACGCCTTCGACGAACGTTCGGCCTCGTCTTGGACAATAGCATGAGCCCACGGGCAAATCACCACGGAGAAATTGCGATACAAAAATAAGATTCGTTGTCGGTGCAATAGTTTGCGATAACGCGAACTGCCAAGTAAGAATACCAACGCATTGCTTACAACTCGATAAATATATTTTCCGTCTACGTCTTGAAATTACGAGAAAGAATGTTGACTTGCGAGTTTGAAAGAAAAAATGCTCCGAACGCGTTCTTCCAACCGGAAGTCTCAATTTTTTCAAAAATCTTACTCAACGCGTGTTTGTTCGCTAAGACGTATAATTAGTATCGGAACGCCGCTAATGCGCCGACAGGGGAAAGCGTCACGACCACGATAAGAGAAGTTGTCGAATTATTCTTACTGTTAGGAAACGTGGTAAAACAGTGAATTCAATGTATTGGTAAAGGAGTCTCCACGTATACGCGTATTTACATATCGTTTACGATAAGTGAGAAAAACATCTCACTCGTACTAAAATCTTCGCTATACGTTCGGACTACGCATTCGGGATTGATAACCAAAACTAAGCGAATCACGTATTTATCGAAATGAATGTTTCGAGTGACAATTAAAAAAAAAATTACAATATTTAATATGCGAAACATTTCTGGCATGTTCGTATCTTTGAATAACGTGTGTACAATACACAATGTAAGTATGTGTACGTACGAGTGTGTATTCTTCGAGATACGACTTGAATGTTTTCGGGCGAGAGTGTCAGGAACGATTACATTATACGATACTTATTGTATGTACGTATGTACGTATGCATATGTATTCGTACGCGTATTTGTTTAGTTTGAGACTTTGACTGTCACTCGCACAGAAACTCATAGAGTAGCAAGAACTAGATAAAATAACGATTGAGAGGAACAACTTCTACTTCTCTAAGAAATCCATTAGAAAAATGCGTTAATTCTTTAATTTTTCGCGAATCGGGTGACCGAAAGAAAGAGACCGGACTATTTGTAAACAGTTTTCATTCTTCGATTGCATCCTCCCTGTCTCGCTCTCTCTTTCCTTCTTAATTAGAAAAAGAAAATTAATTGTAAGAAGTACGTACTCGGAGAGGAGACAAAGTCTGGTGAGAACGTAAACGCAACACGCTCCTACGCAACGTCCATCTTTAATCATAATATCCGTGGATCACTGATTTATCGCACTGTACACGCATCAACGTCGATGGGAGGTCCGTTGTCCCGCGACTGAAATACACAGAAAGACCACACCGATTGACGTTTACGTACGAAACAACGTAGCGCGGATCATAGAGAAAGATCTGAAACGTAAGTAGAGCTTCGGAATCGATCAACGGAAGCGCGCGAACTAAATTGTACAGCGCGAACTGCTACTTTCGTGCTACACGTGCCAACGCAACAACGCAACGCGCTTGTGCGTTTCGTTTGACAAGGGAAAGAAGAGGGTGGAACGCGTTGATGCGCGCCAAATCGTAGTCCGGATACGCGTGGCGAGCAAACAATGTGTCTAATATCTTAAACCGGGTTTCATTTATCGATTGTGCTATCGTCTTATCGAGGATCCATCGGTCGAAGAAATCGATCGGCGATAAAGTGACAGGTGTGCAGTTCGAACGACGGAAAAAGGCAGCAGACGACGCGCTTCGGCAACGTTTTGCTACTTTATCAAAAAATCTCTCGCGGTGTGTGCACAGCTGTGCGCGATTGTTGTTTCTTTATAAATACACGTTTATCTTTAAGCGAAGTTAAACCGTTGGACTTTCTTCGGCTATGAAGATTGTAATCGTCCGCGAACTTCGTTACGAAGAAGGAGGGAATTTCTCGCGATATACCGTTTACCGAGGGAAAACGATTGTTCCGAGTTCCGAGAGGAAAAGCCACGCAACGCACGCACCGGGTCGCGACGATGCGATACCATCACCCTGGACGCACTCGGACGCACTCGAGGCTCGACTGGGCTCGACGACGACGCGACTGAACCAGACTGAACTATTAGCGCCTCCTATCTGTCCGCGCGTCCTTGTCCCGACTCGTCCCGACCCGTCCCGACTCCCGGCACACGTTGAAAATTAACTGAAATTAACTCACGATCGCGCATGCCAACTGTCGGCCACTTTATAATAACATTCGAGAAACTCGTATCGTATGTAGAGTGACAGGGAAGGGACGCACCCTGGAATTCAGTGTAATAAGTTGAAAATTTCACCTATTCGTATTTCAAAAATTCAAAATCGAAAATTATGTAGACAGTTCGTAACCTGTTGAACGAATGGACATTGAACGTCCGTTGAACGTTACCGCGCACTCGAAAACTCGTTCGTATCTGTCCCACTTGGACCCACTGTTCCATCGGTAATCGGTACAGGTTTGAACGAGTCCGAGCGTAAACGAAACCAATCACCGCGCATGGCACTCGCACATCGAAAGCGTCGTTTCCTCGCTTGATTATTTTCGTGACGTTGCGTCTGGTCGGGTCGCAGGCCTTATCTCTACGTACGCAAGTCTAATCCAATTTCGTCTCGCGGATGCTCTACTGTATTAAATTGTCCTATCCACGATTTGTATTCGAGTACCCGCACAAAGGAAATGCGTTTTTACGCGTGTATGCGTGTCCATCATATTTATATATATATATATATATATATATATATATATATATATATATATATATATATACAATGTATACGTATGTTGCTAGCTGGTTGTAATCCTCGCCAACTCGACAAGGTTACCCGCAAAAAGTTTTCTGGTATTATTTTACCCGTGTGTCTCGAATGTTCGTGCTAATGGTACAAGGCGCTCATTCGAACTTTACCGTTTCAGACCTTACTCATCACGATCATTCGTGTGAGTAATATTTTGTTCACGTGCGGTAAGTAGTCGATACAAAGAGAAATTTCATTAACCACAGATCAAAATGGTAATTACTGCAGGTATTATAACCGCATACGGTATGAATAATGTACACGTACCTGTCTCCGATGGTAATTTTTCAACTCTATTCTATTGTCTACCGTCTACCCTACCGTCTTACAACGTCCACTGCCCGAGTGCCCATCTCCGCTGATCGTTGCGTTCGCGTTGGGGCGGCTAGTCCCAGCTCGTCCCAGCTGGTCCCAGCTAGGCCTGCCCACGTGTACAACCAACTACTTATACATACATGCCGTTTATACTACTTGTACCACTCCTACTCTTTTTTCGGACAAGTACAGTTACGAGAGACAGTAATGAAATCACTTTGCATCCGAAGATGCGAAAACGTGAAACTTGGATTCTCAACAGCTGCAAATAATTCGTTTGAACGCTGAACACGGTATTAACTTAGTTTAAACGGTCAAGTAAATACTCTTGGTTTAGCGTTGCTTCGAATATTTTCTACCCTAAGAACCAACGCCGAATCATCGTCAGAAATATCGCCGGAATATTAAGAAATTTGTTTAAACAACGGTGCATACCGTGAATCGAATATTTTTCACGCTTCCGGTTGCCCGAAGGCGTTTCTACGAGCGACACTGTTCACGGGAATGATCACCGACTTTGTGGAAACGTTTGAAACCGAAGGTATCCGCGTGAATATTTACGTAAAAGCATGTACGTGACAAAATGCAAAAATTCGAATTTGCCGCTTTGCGCGCACGCGCGGTCGCTCTGGCGTCCGCGGATTGATAGAGCGTCGAACGCCATCTTTATTGGTCTTACGTGAGACGAGACGCGCGGGGTACAGCGGTGAATGTGTCAAATCGCAGAATCCACAACGATATTTGGTTGAACATGGTGTTTATACAGGAAAGGTGATCGAATTCGTGCTTGATCCCGACGTAAGTAATACGCGCGGCCAGGCGACGATGAGATCTGTGAAAGTTTTTGTGCGGTTTCGCCAGCGACGATTTTCTGTCGGTCAATATTACTGCCAGCAAGAGATTTCGTGACTACATAGCCGTCGTATCTGCGGTGAAAAGGCAACTGGAACGAACGAAACGTGCCACGGGTATTCTTCTCGATAGCAGTGATTCTTATGTTTTCTCAGTGCCCCGTTCTCTCTCCGCCGAGATATCGGCAAAACGTTGCTCCGATTGCTCGTTGGAGTTTATTTTAAGGGGCAGCTCTTGACAATAGCCATCATCCATTTTGTTTATGCACCTCCGGCACGCTTCGTTCCAAAAACATCTCACCTCGCGCACGCATCAACTTTAGGTTTTTCGAATGTTATTCGCGAAAACGTTCAACTTTCGCACAATCGATTCGGCCAGTTTTAACCATGGTTACTATTTCGTTGATACTTCTTTTTGTCTACGGCTGTAATTCATGATGAAATCATCAAGTCTGGTGTGCGGGTGTTTGTACGGATGTGTACATATGTATAGGCGTGTGGCGTGTGGCGTGTGCGTGTTTTACGCGCACGCGAGTGTATCGTGAATGCACGGGATGTTTTGATTTCGTGTTTATCGTTATGTGTCACGAATCGTAATAGCAATTTTGATTGCTGTTACGGAACAATTTTTCTTTTCGGTTATTAAAAACTGATAACATTCACGAGAGTCGAGTGGTAACAACTTTTACTGGTAGTTACATCGTTAGTTTTTTCAAACGTTAACGTTCGAGCGAAGAGTAAGGAATTTTAAGGAATGTTTTATGGTGACCGTGATATCGAATTTGTCTGTTATTTTTCAGGTACGTTAATTAAGGAAAGATGGTTAGCAACGTTTCACGGGGTACCCCCCGCATTCAGGTCTTTAGACCTACTTACGAGGAGTTTAAAGATTTTACCAAGTACGTGGAATACATGGAGAGCAGAGGCGCGCACAAAGCAGGCTTAGCAAAAGTGATTCCACCTCCAGAATGGATTCCTCGGAAAGGAGGCTATAATTTGGACAATTTGGATTTGACCATTCCTGCTCCTGTATGCCAGGTGGTTACCGGCAAGCAGGGTTTGTACCAGCAAATCAATATACAGAAAAAGTCCATGACCGTGAACGAATATAGAAAACTGGCCAATTCCGAGCGCTATAATACTCCGCGTCACTTCGACTACGAAGATCTGGAAAGGAAATATTGGAAGAATATAACTTACGTGGCTCCTATATACGGGGCTGACGTGTCCGGTTCCTTGACCGATCCGGATGTGAAAGAGTGGAACATTAATCACTTAGGGACGATACTCGACTACGTGAACAAAGATTACGGTATATCCATCGAAGGTGTGAATACGGCGTATCTGTATTTTGGAATGTGGAAAGCCACGTTCGCGTGGCATACGGAGGACATGGATCTGTATTCGATAAATTATTTACACTTTGGAGCTCCAAAAACTTGGTATGCTATACCCCCGGAACATGGACGCAGACTAGAAAGATTGGCCAGTGGTTTTTTCCCGTCGAGTCATCAAAGTTGTCAAGCGTTCTTACGTCACAAGATGTCTCTTATTTCTCCTCAAATATTAAGACAGTATTCTATTCCGTGCAACAAGGTAAGCTCCGACTTGTTCGTCCGTGTCTCTCGTTACTCCGATACGCGTACCCGACAGTAAAGAACGTGTTAATGTTTTTCTTAGATAACGCAAGAGGCCGGAGAAATAATGATCACTTTCCCTTACGGCTATCACGCTGGTTTCAATCATGGATTCAACTGTGCCGAATCCACCAACTTTGCTACGCCACGATGGGTAGAGTATGGCAAAAGGGCTATACAGTGCACCTGCAGTAAGGATATGGTGAAAATATCAATGGACACGTTTGTGAAACGTTTCCAACCGGAAAGGTGATGAGATTTCTACGAGAATGCGTATGCGTATGCGTATGCGTATGCGTATGCGTATGTAGGTTGGGGACAATTCGTTAATCGAGAAAACGCTTGGTTCACAGGTATGAATTGTGGTTGCGCGGAGAGGATATCGGTCCACATCCCGAAGATCCTAGGCAGACGGCTGCGCCCATGCCGTCTCAGATGGACTTGTTGTGCAGTAACAGCAGCAACGGTCAATTGCCGCAGAGTTATTTGAGCGCGGCACCCAAGAACAAACGCCATACGATACACAAAAAGAAAAATATCATGGCGACGAATCCGGACGTCGATATGGAAGAGCTGGTAAATCGAGCGGATATCCCACCGGACGTCAAAAAAGTTCTACAAGACCTTGAATTGGAAGAAGCCGACGACCAACCTGACGAGCAGCAGCTAGAAGTTTTGGAAGATATTTGGCTGAAGGCAGGAGAAATGGGTAAACATACGTTTGCTGTGTACTTTCTTAGCAAGTTTGTGTTTTTTAATGTAATCGAAACAATTAGCCGCCCCGAATGTAAACGAATATAATGAATTGTTTTCGCTCTGTAGATGTAAATGAGGCTACCGTGTACGACGACGGCTACAACCGTAAGAAAAGTCGCAAGCGTAAGAAGAAGAACGCGGAGAAAGAGAAAAAGTCGAAAAAGGACTCGAATAGGAGCGTTCCAGGGACCGTGACGGTCAAGACTGAAATTAAAGTAGAACCTGACGATGACCTGAGCTTTTTGTCTCCCTCGTTCCCGGATCAAAGCGGCCGTCTGGAGGACGAAGAGCAAGGTTGCTCCAACGTTATACCGCCTCGCGATAACATCGTTGAAACCATGAGAATGGAGGACGGTTCGGACTTGTCCGAAACCGCTGGGAAACCAGTTAAGAAGAAGAAGAAACATTCAAAGTCTGGCGAACCAAAGAAGGCGAAATCGAAGAGTTCTAGTAAAAGGAAGAACAAGCATTTAAATCTGAACATCTTCGACACTGGTGAACCTTTGGACGTGTCCGACGCTAACGTGCAAAGGCAGCTAATGGCCATGCCTAGCCTGAATCAGCAAAAATCTTTGGCGGCGAAGGACGTCGCTATCGTTCCAGGGAAAGGAAGTCAAGCGACCGGAAACATGTTATTCCCTGGCAACGAACCAGTCGTAAACGTTGCGAGTACGCTGGTAAGCGCTGTGTACGGCGACTCCAAAGGACACGAGAAACTCGTGGATCCTGGTTTGGACGAACGAATGAGCGTGTACGCGAAGAACGCTAAGAAGCTCAACTTGACTATCGTCAAGTCAACGTTCTCTACGCCAGCCATGGTGAAAAGCGTACACGTTGCGGATCAAGCGAAGCCTGTTAAAATCGACAAAGCTGTGGAGTCTGAATGCATCGGTGACGACGCTAAAGTAACCGTGCAGGACGCAAAGCCGTTCAATCAGACCAGTTTTAAAAGCGTAGGCACAATTTCGACCGAGAGATCGAATTATTCGAAGAAAGATATTATAAAAGCTCCGCGGTTGAACGTGCTGAGCGCAGCTTTCAATGCACCGACCGTCGAGGGTTCCTCGAAAGCGAACGCCGCCGACAAGCCATTGGGAGAAGAGAAACGTTCGCGCGCAGCGTCGAACAACATCGTAGTTTTACCAAAACCTTGGCCTATCGCGAAACAACCCCAGGAGCCTAAACTTGCGAATATCATGTATTTGAACAAAAGTTTTTCCACCCCACCGATTTTACAGAAAGAAATATCTGTACTACAGGAGCCAGGAAACGATTCGAAGGGTCTAGAGCCATCGAAACCTCTGATCTCCTCGGGGATTCAAATACCACGGCTCGAAGGATTTTTCACGAAGAACAACGCGGTGTTGGGTCAAACGATCGCACAGCCGATCGCGTGCCATGGTATTAGCAGTGCCAGCACAGACGTGAAGATTCTGGGAAAGAGATCGACGACCGACACGTCGAAAATGATGGCAACAAAGTTTTGGCAACTTCCAAGCGGTAGTAACAGCTTGTTTTACTCGAAGGACGTGAACGCGGACGATACGCCCATCCAGTCTTGCGTCGCAACTTTAGATTCCTCTCAGATGTCTGCACCGTCTTCGTTTAGTCTATCGAAGAATATCTTCTTGCCTTCGGCCTCGAAGTGTACGAACGCGTCGTCGGTAAATCCCCAGTCTTCGATGATGTACGACTTTAGCCAGAGATGCTCGCAAAAGCCTAGCCTGGCTGCGAGCGGTTTAGTCGAGTCCTCGTATCTGAAGATCTTGTCGAAACCGAAAGAGTCGTTGCTGCTGAAGAGAGCGGTAAGCCAGAAGATTGAATCCTGTAATCGAAGGTTTTTCGGTAAGAGTACAAGCACGATCGTCAGTAACGTGAAGACTGTGTCCACTCAAGTGGACAATACGTTGGAAATTAGTCAAGCCGGCCAGATTCTGAAGAACATTGTGAGTTTGAACAGCAGCGGCACGCCGCACGTTGTGAATCCGTCGACTTCGGAGTTACAAGCTTCGCAAAACGTCACCACCATTTTGCCGATTAAACGGGAAGAAGGGGCGGGGCCGGGGGAGCGGGAGCGGGAGGGGGAGGAGGAAGACGAAGGTGCGGTTCAGGATAACCAGCAATCTCAAAGAATGGAGAAGAGTTCGGAAGATATATACGCGAGCATGCCACCGTTGAAACCCATCAAATGGTCGACGTCCCGGCGAAAGTCGAAAGAGAAATTGAAGAAGGCGACCACTAGGAAAAAAGATACGCCGGAGAAGGTTGGCTCAACGATCGGCCAGGAAGAGACCGGCGCGACACCTAGTCCCATGGAAAAGCCACCCTGCGTTTCTCATCGCGTCTCGATGATACCTGGACATATATCCGACATGTTGTTTCCCTTCGTTCCGAACAACGATTTACTCAAGGCGTTCAATGATTATTGGAGCGCTCAAATCTCGCATTGCGCGATCTGCGCACCATTTACCTCGAGTTACAACGGACAAGGCAGGCTGATGCCTGCAGACTGGAAATATTGCAAACCCACCGTATTACCGGAAAGCTCGCCGATATGGGTAAGCGTGCTTACCAACAGAATTTCTACTTGTTTATTGTTTTACTGAACTCTCAATGCTGGCCTTCGGTCTCGCATCGTTATCGATCTTGAACCGAATCATTGCACTTGTTTCTTCGCGTTGTCTAGGTGTCTGGAAACATATTCGTCGCGAACTCGAAGGAACAAATGGTCGAACCAGACAATGACAAGCTGCTGCGTTGCAGAGAATGTCATGTGACCGTACACGCGTCGTGTTACGGTATCACGGTAATGCCCACGGATATACGGAATTGGGCGTGCGATAAATGTAAAGCTGGTAAACAACAGGTGGTACGTAGCTCGAAGATCGAATAGAAAACGATTCTGTTTTAGCGCGGACAAAGCAGTTTCCATGGATACATTATATTTTATTTGGCAGATGTGTTGTTTATGCCCCATGCGCGGCGGTGCTCTTAAGCGTACCAGCGACAGTAATTGGGCACATATATTGTGCGCTCTCCTAGTACCGGGAGTCACGTTTAAGGATGCTATCAATAAAGACCCGATCAACGTTCTAGCTATCAAGCGTGACATTGTTGAGCGGCAATGTTGTTACTGCGGCCAGACGCACGGAGCGTGTCTGAATTGCAGCCAGTGCAATAACCTGTTTCATCCGTCTTGCGGACTGATTTCCGGCGCTATGTTCTCGATACCCGTGTACAATTCACTGGAGCTACAGGTATTTGCAAACGCGTCCACGTCTATGCTTGAATCTTGAAAACTGGGGTTCTCGGATATTTGATTTTCGTAACAACTTTCGTTTCTACGTGATAACTTTGATCGATCCGTAGGTAACCTGCGACGGACACGACGACGGAAAGGAAAAAATTCCAACCATTCGACAGGGTGAGGTCGTCTGGGCGAAACATCGAAATGTTCGATATTACAAAGCCAAAGTGGATTCGATACACGACACTCTGTTTTATATGGTCACGTTTCATGACGACAGTTTCAGCGAGGATCTGTATCCATCGGATATAACGGTACGATCAACGATCCAAACCATTACGGACGATTTAGTTTTAGCTATGTATTTCCGCACCGGTGGTTAATTATTTATAGAACGATGCGACAACGTATCTGTGGTCCGGTGTTTTTTATCTACGCGCGCGCGTCAAAATCAATTTTCATTCTTTATAGAATTATGATCCTGGAAACCAACCGCAACTGGGTGCCGCCGTCAATGTAAAATGGACAGATGGGAAATTGTATCCTGGTATCTTTGAGGGTACGAATCACAGGATCATGTACACCGTGAGTAAATGAACGACATTTCACTTGCATAATCGCGCGAACGGAACACAGTCGTTTATCTGTAATTACGTTTTCACGTTCTTTGTTTTCACGATTTAGGTAACCTTCGAAGATGGTTCGCAGCTCGCGCTGAAGCGAAACGAGATCTATAGTTTACAGGAAGACATGCCAAAAAGAGTGCGTTCACGTCTGGTATGTTTAGTACTAAATTAATTTTTATGCTACGAGAAAATATTTGAATGTTACCCTAGAGAACGGTTCACCTGCTTCTTCGTTGCTTTTTATCGTGTCTTTTGTTTCTTTATTTCTCATAGACCACGATCGACTCGAAAGTTCACGTTTGATTTTTCTGTTTCAATTGGTTTCATTTAAAGTCTTATGCGACCGAAATGAAGCACCGGCATCATCTGTACGGCATGGAGGATGAATCCGAGGCGCAAAGAAAGGTGAAACAGTCGAGATATTGTGATTAAACGCAAAATTCTATATGGCCCGATGTAAATAATTAATAGAGACAAGTAATAATTATTGAATTGCTGTAAATATTACATAACGAATAATGTACCTATTCATTCGGTCTCTCTAAAACGTTCCCTGGAGCAGACCAAGCGGACAAATCTATGTTTCACTTAGTTCTCCTCGTTTCTTTTGTATTCTACTTATTTTCTCTTTCGTTCGTTCTTTCTTTCTTTCTTTCTTTCTTTCTTTCTTCGTTTCTTCGTTTCTTCATTATCGATCGAACACCGATGCGATGCGTTCATCGGCGTCAGTCACTCTTTCCTATTGTTTAGTATACGTTACGTTGCTTGTGCCTACTGAAAGGAGTATTGAAAAGTAAATTCAAATTCCTATTCGATACGAATTTTTAAGTATTATTCATTCGGATTAAAGATGACGTTGATCTCACTCGATGAATTTAGTGTACGCGACAAAAATGATGCATTCTAGAATCCGAATGAAAATTGTTGTACGAAAAATGTGGAAATATTATACATATAGGTTGATGCGCGTATCGTACGCGTGTACAGCCCTGTGCATGACCGATTTTTAAATAATAGAGAATCGAAAATAACAGTAGAGTCATCGTCGAATTATGATCGCCAACGGATCGCAAGACAAAAAAGAACAACAGATCGAAACGAACACCGGGACGAGAAACGCTTCCGTCAGAAGGACGAACGATTGATCATCCGCGTGTCGGCTTTTACAAGTAAATACGGCTTCTCCTTGCGTATGGATCGCAGAATTTGAATGGCGGTTACCGGTCACGTTTGCATGGGATACATCTTTCATCTGATTGAATAATTAACATTGCAACGTTTGATTAATATATTTAAAGAAAAAGTAACATTATTAAAGGAACCGCGATATGGATCACGCGTCAATGTAACGAGCGTCCCTTTTGTGGCTATAAATAAGCACGTTCAAGTTTTTAACTGTTTATCACGTAACCAGGAGATAGTGCAGAGATCTCGTTCGCAGCGTAAAACAACGCGTAGGATCTTTCCGACCCCCTTGTAATTTACAAGCAGCTATCTACACACGGTTTGTAAAGGGCTGCCTCGAGGCGGTGGCCGCGCCGATCAAAGAAACGCATAGAAGAAGCCCTTAACATCTATTTCTGTACATATATGCGATATAATAATCAAGATACCGTGTAAGATGTACGTTTACAACTTCCTCAGGGATACCTGCACATATTTCTACGTTCGTTTTATCTTTAAATGAAAATCATTCTCGATAATTGATATAAAAAATTGTCGGAGAACATCGGAATAATCTCTGAACGAGAAAAACGTGCAAATTTGCCGTATAGAAGCACCGAAAATATTTTCACGTATTTTAGATATTTGAAATTATACATATATCTGTCACGTTTCGACTGCAGAAATTTCCTCCCTGAAGAAGTTAAACGAACAGCCCATGTGCGTAGTTTAAACGGAATTTTTTACTTTGTTTTACGGATAAGCATCGAAAATTTGAAATATCTGGATGTTTGCGTTGCGTTGCGTTGCGTTGCGTTGCGTTGCGTTGCGTTGCGTTGCGTTGCGTCGCGTCGCGTATGTCCGACTAACGATCACAAATACCGGTAAAACGTCGTCTTACTGGAAGCGCGTTAGTATAGTTCAACGGGGTGCTTCTGATGGAAAAGATTTAGCTTCTTTAGAGAAAGTACGTTAGCGTAGAATGGAGTAAAAAATGTCCTGACGGCGTAGCACATTTTTTATACCATTTTGCATTTTTCTTAAAGAGAAACCGTCTCTTGGGATCGCTTTGTTTCTAGAAATGATTGATTCATCAGGATACGACGTTACGTTCAGGAAGAATTCAATCGTTATCAGCGAATCGTTAAAACTAATATGGAATTTTGCAACGTTCTGTCCAGAGACATAATTTCCGCCGTACGCGAGTTCAGTGTTCATTTTTCAACTACGCTTATAGTTTGGAGGTCGTCAAAGCGGTGATAGCTTTTCTCTCACTTTTTATATTAAAAACTTGCGTTATTTTACAAGGATTAGATTTTGATATGCATACGCGCATAATGTATCTATCTATCCATTCAATAGTTGGCTTAGGATTCGTTCGTTCGGGACTTTTGGATTCTTCCGACGCAACGTATCTCGCTAGAAAGTCATCGTTACGCCGAGCACCACCGATAAGCTTCGGTATTCGATTACGCACGTGTTCATCACCGATTGAGTCTGCGAGGGGAAAAACCCAAGTTTTTTAACGCTAAACCGAGGCGACGAGACCCGCGTCGCGTCGTTTTGCTTTTATGAACGTCTCCCGTTCACTACTCATTAGCATTTCAAATCGTATGAATACTCTCTGCATCTGTCTGAATTGTTTCTGTGGTACGATACACCTTTAAACGTTTCTTCTGTCGCTCTTACTTCTCCCGTTCTTCTGTGTTCTGTAATCATCTGGAATACCGGCGTAACCGGTAACCAGCGAACGTTCGACGGAGCGTTACCACGTACCAATATGAACATTTCTAGAGGGGATTCGTCGTTCGATTCAACAGTGTTCATATGATCTCCGAAAATTCGTTTCCTAGATGTTTTATTTATCATGAATAGACGATGCGAAACAAACGATAGTTTTAACTTAAAAAAAATGTGTAATTTATCCGAAAGAAAAATGAGATCACTTCCCTCGGCCACTTCTTTGTATGCCTGTTGATTGAACTAGGTCGTGGAAGTTGTATTAGCGTTCTATCTGTATATGATAATAATTAAAATGCCAAAAAAAATGGAAAAGTTAACAATGTATCCAAATTGTAGACACACATACTGGATACAGCGTACAATAAAAACTACAAATATAACAGCAGTTCTCTTTTCTCACACGAGTGCATCACGCATACGTACCGCATACCGAAAAGAAAATTTAAGATTAGAAAAATCTCGTTGGGAGGAAGGAGTAAAGGAATTCTTGACACTTGATTAAAAAAAAAGTACGTTTATTGAATAGGCTTTCGCACAACCGAGCATCCGTTTACACTTTTACACGTTCTATAATACTAAATATAAGATTTACAGTAGAAAGACGTTGTCCATCGAGATAGACGGAATAAGAACGTTCAACGCGCGTCTCTCTCGACTCGATCTCGTTTACAGTTTACGTCTACGACATAGTTTGTTTAAAGCTTCGCGTACGTCACTTTTCCAGCGTCTATCGGGGGGTACCAACTTTTCTCTTGGTAACGAGAAAGTGAATCCTTCGGTAGAAAAGTCCTCGATCAACTAAACACGGCAATAAATACTATAGAAAGTGAGAATCAGAAGTCTGACACTTTATCGCGTCTAATCCCTTCTTCGCAGGGTGATTTGAAGTTTACGGTTGTACACGGTACTACATATAGCGCGTACGATTTCTCCATTTAAAGATACAAATAAAAGCGGTATTATTACGTTGTTATTACGTTTATATGATATTGACTTGAAATTTAGACTTCCAGCGCATCCAGGATAGGGTTAGATGTATGGTGATCTTAAGTAACGTTCGAAAATCTTTTAATCGATCTCTTCGACTACTCTTCATAAATATCGTTATTCGATTAACTCTGAGAAGATCTGTAACAAATATATCACATACAACTGTTGGATCTATTCTATTAGAAATATGTGAAAAATGATTCGTTGAACCTTTTCCTCTTTGAGGAAGGTTCTCGTTCATTCGTTCGTAATCGATAGTAAAACAAAGTAACATTATATGAAAAAATAATATGTATAAAATGCCCCGATGTTATCGTTATAAACAATGTAATATCACGTATCGTTCACGCGCACGTTCCGATTGTACTCTAGGCACGATTAGGCACAAGTGTGACCCACCTACATTCCCAAAAAATTTCACCCTACGATCACGCGACAAGATGATTACAACGAACATGGAACGTTTACTTGTACTCGTGATCGCGTTGCCACAACCGTTACACGGCAAATAACGGTCACGTTACGGAAAAATAATAAAAAAATACGTTTCTCTCGTTATATTAACGTTACGCCAACGTACGGTCGCTAACAACGTCTATTTCGGAAACAGCCTTTCTAAATGCATCGGTTGTTCTCCTAGGAAATATAATTTCAAACAACGATTCGTAGAAAGTAAATTTGATTTTCTTCGAGGAAAACGGAAACAGAAATTTACGGTGGTTGCTTGTGTACGGAACGCTAGCGACGCGTCGAGGTTCAAAGGTTTCGCGAACGATCGTTGACGAATGTCTTGATCCGCGGAGTAATAAGTTAACGGAGGTCCGTAACGCGGTGATCGATGAAAAATTGGATGTTTCACGTGCCGGTAGCACGCAGTAGGTTAACGTCCTGCCGTTAGAACGCGTCCGGCATTTCCAGTCCTACTTTTACTTTGGATCGCATGCCGGTATATGTCGAATGCGGAAGTTTTCTCGCGATTAATCCCTCGTGCTACGCCGAACAATTTCGAGCGATAAAGAGCGTGATTATCGTCCGTTCGCCCTCGTCGGAATAAATAGGTTTTCCCCTGCGCGTGTTTGAACGTACGTCGCGGTTGTCAATTTGTTCGTTATGGTCCCGAAAGGAACTGTCGTTTCATGGTACGTACATTGTGCACGCGTACACAGATTTATCGATGGGAATACTGGAACACCGAGAGATCGGTAGACCGGTAGTCTTTATCTTCTGTTTAGCTTGCACCAGAGCGCGCTAGCCGTGAGCAGATGCATCAGTACGCCGATGCCCAAGATCAGAATGAGATTGTCGATCACGCTGGTGTCGGCGATGTCCATCTCTTTGAGGAATTGCGTGGGCTTTTTATAATGACAATAGAAGTCGTCGCACTTGAGGTCCATCCGATCGAAACCGTACACGGTGTGCAGAAGGCTGTGAAAGCTGGCGCGGAAGTACGATATGTGGAACATCCAACGGAACATCAACGGCGTGTCCATGTAACGGATGCAAAATCCGAACACCGAGAACAGCACCGCCAGGATGGGACCCGCGAACACGGCGATCTGAAAGTAGAGTTTTCATTGGTTTGTCCAACGTTCGAACCAGAAAAAGCTAGAAGCGCAAAAGTTACCTTGACCGGCGTGGTGGCTCCGATGAAGAAGCCCCAAGCCTGAGCCGTCAAGCTGGCGGCTATGCTAACGACCATGAAGGAAATAATACGAGGCGTTTCGACCGGCTGTCCTGTCAGCCAGTAGCTAACAGCCAAATAGGTCGCCGCGCAAGCTGCTTGGAACGGGATCTCCACCAGCAGCATGCTGATGTAATACGGCGCTAATCGATACCATCGGTTGAAGTGTTCCCTCGAGAGAATCCGCATTTCCTGCGGAACTGAGAAAACATCGTTCGAGAAGAAAGACGACTTTAGCAGATATCCCCGGGGCATAACGCGCACGGAACACCTACGTTCTCTGCTGTAAAAATAGTAGATCGGTATTTTGGAAGAACTGGTTCGTGGAACCGTTACACGCGCGGCGCAGCAACGCTTACGCCTGTTTTCACTTTCTTCGGAACGTATGAACCGTGAACCGCGAACCGCGAACCGCGAACCGCGAACCGCGAACCGCGAACCGCGAATCGTTTAGACTACATTCACCTTGAAACGCTTTCCCTAAAAGCGCAATAAGAATAAAATGAGAAAGTGGCTGCCGCGACGCGCGACGTGGCCCGCTTATGGCACCGATTAAAAGGGCACTCCAGTGAAGCAACTCCAGTTACAGCCAGTGGCTCTCCATTCGAAATCAATCGTTTCTGTGTGTTTGAATGGTTGGATCGCGAAAGCATACGACGATACCAGCGATTTCTAACAAAGAAAAAGAAAAGCGATGCGAACGGAGGATCGCGAACGGATATACATGTGTAGAAACGCGTTCTTCTGCGTTCCTCGACCTAGATTTCAAGTAGCTGGTCCCATTAAAACGAATTGGCAAACGCGAATCCGCCGTTACCGGAATCGTCGCGCACGCGAACGCCTGTCCAATTGTCCGTCCATCCGTTCGTGCATTGTTTTCTCCCGCTGCACGCGAGTGTGCGAACAGTTTGAAAAATTTCGAAATCCGGTTCTCGGTGACCCAGTCGTAAAACGAGGAAACTGTAATTTACGAATTTTTGGTCGCTCGATTCGTAACGGTAAGGTTTGCGGTAAGGTTTGCGAGTTGCTTGATCGCGTGTCTCGTGCTCGGTTCGATTCGAGAGACGTAAGAGGTGCGTCGACTTAATGTGTACGTACGAGGTACCTACAGGCAAGGGTAACAGCCATTTTTCCAGTGTAGACGATCAGCAACAAGGATCCGTAAAGGTAGACGTAATTGGCGAGGACGCCGTTTGCTCTGTAACCGCTTCCCATGTACAGGTAGCCGAAAATTACTCCGATCAGCAGGTGACAGAGGAGTCGAACCACTAGTAGCGTATAGTCCCTCTTCAGGCATAGCAGATGCCTTTTGTAGAGCAGGTAACACTGCGCGAGGAATCCCGCAGGCGAGGGTGGCTCCGGGGAGTTGTCTGAATCGGGAAATCAGAGTGGAGTTTTTTCTTTGAAATATTCGCCGAAGCAACGAGAGGTAACGAGAGACGCGAACAGACGGATAATCGCGTAAGAGTGAAAATAACGTACCTGTACTTGGCTTGGCCGGGTACGTTTTCACCGTCTTATCGTCCATGCACATCGACTCTGCGGCAGCTGCCAATTTTTCAACGCTGATACCGTAATCGCCTATCGCGACCTCCAGAACTGTAACACAACCCGTTGTCCCCGTCAACTACGACTAACGACGAGTTTAGAGTTTAAACGGGACTGATTTCGATAGGATCCGAGGTAACTTACGAAAGTCGGCCGGATTGTGGTAAGATGGACACTCGGCTCCGACCGAGGACATGTGCGGCAGTAACGACTTCACCGGGCCCGAATAAATGCAATAGCCACTGGCGACGCAGTAAATCGCGTCAAACATCTCCAGAAGCAACGCGCTCGGTTGGTGTATCGTACAAATCACCGTACGCCTCTCTATTTTAGCGAGACGCTTCAGAAGCGCGATGCACTGGCTGCAGGACGCCGAGTCCAAACCTGAAAAACAAGAACGATCGTCGTCTTCCTCTATGTACTCGAGTCGTTTCTTGTTTTTTATCGTTTTCTATATTTTAGCTGCAACGTTCGCGACAACGTTGGACAGACCAAGTCGCCGAAAGAGTACAATGCAAATAGTGGAAACCGAGCATCGCGATCAGCGAGAAGATGTTACGAAACCCTCGCGTGCCTCGTCGGTCGGGGACCAGCCGCGAAGCGAAACTCCGAAGCACGTATTCTTTTATCGGTCTTGTAATCGCGCGCAGACGTTTGCCATCCGTTTATTCCATTCGTTGCGCGTTGCGCGTGCACGCGTACTGCCACGGCCGTTTCCTTTGTTCCCGCGTTGTCCAGTCTTATCGTTAGCCCGTCAGGATCGTTGCGACTGTCTGGTAACTCGATGGATCATTTACAAGGCTAGAAACAGCTCTCCTCGTTCATTACGCTTAAAAGTTTGTCCCGCTTCTTTTTTTCCATAATATGTACGTACACCGTACACGGTACACGGTACACGGTACACGGTACACCGTTTTCAACGCACACCTTTCTACCGTTAGTATTCGCATAGGATAGCGAAAATTCCCTCGACTCGCCGCGGTACTCGTTTCGTGAAGTTATTCTCAACGATATTACGAACTCTGTTAATCGTTTTCCGCGAGGATGGAAACGCTCGAGTTTCCCCATCGAGTTACGCGAAGCGTCCTACTTGTACCGGATGTCCAAATATAGGTACTCTTTACGCGATTAAAAATGTAGGAGACGTTTATTTGATCGGGTCGCGTCGTCGCTTAGTCGATTCGTCCGTCCGATTTATATCTTTAACTGTTAGTATTGTATCTTTTGCGGAATTATAATTGAGGTGACGCGTTTAAAATCGATTGCAAAAATGATTAACGTTTACATGATTTTCCGCATTCGGATACGCAGCTTCCCGAGGCTAACTTTTTTGCGATCGTCTCCGACCTTCGGAACGATTTCAATCGATTCTCATTGTATCGTGGAACACCGATACCCGGAAGATAACGTCGATTAGATGGAAATAACGAAGCCTAATCAATTTACATCTGTATGCAACAGTCAATCCGTTTTTACGGTTTCAAACTCGTTTTGCCCGAGACATTGAAGACGCAATGTGTGCAAGCCGATGCAAATGCGATTACCGCGTCGCCTTCGGTAGGTTACATGAACACTAGTCTTGTTTCTTTCAAATTATTCTGCTTACGTACGCGGTTACACAGACGCTGAAATAAGTATTAAAGATATTTCAAGTTAAACGCCGCACCGCGCCGCGCCGGGCCGCACGAGGTTTTCTAATCGCTCACCTGTCGTTGGCTCGTCGAGGAATAATACTGAAGGATTGCTCAAAAGCTCCAGCGCAACGTCGAGGCGTTTCTTTTGGCCACCGGACAATTTTCCGCACAAAGTATCGTAGCAGTGGCTCAGACCTAGTATTTCGAGCAGTTCCAAAACCTGAGAATCAACCCGAGCAACGCATTTAACAGTTTGTAGTTTAGCGTTTTTCAGGCGGAGTGACACGAGCTCGGAGATCGGTGCAATTCGGATAAATTGAAATACTAACTTGAGTGTGCTTGTAGGCCGAGCTGATCGTGTAGCCGAGTTTCAAGTGAGCGGCTAACGTCATGGCTTCACCGACTGTGATCCTGGTCCTCATCAGGGCGTCCTGCATTATGTAGCACGAAGTTCTCTTCCATCCAGCGCTGTACGGCATCCGAACCTTTCCATTCACCAGAATCTTTCCTTGGACACCCTTCACTCTGCAACGCGATCAGTTTTCCAAGTAAAACTTGGACAGCACGAGTCCACGCGATTTGCAAATATCCGCGACATACCGCGAAACGAGAACTTTATTATTATTGATAATAAAAAGGGTAGAAAGAAAAGCGGTTGAATACGGTTGTACCTACTAATAATCCGCGTGTACAGCTATCGGATAAGCGTCGATCTATTAATAAGAAAGAGACAAAAAATTGCTACCGAATATGCGACAAAAAGAGCATTCTCGCGAGCCTAAACGGTAATCGAGATCGACGCGACGGTTCGCGACGGTTCGCGACAGTTCGCGTATCGTTTATCCGGTACGATTCCAGTGATTTGTTGTCTGTTTATCCGGTCACGGTGCAACGAATGTCGAGCACTTTTTCTGTCCCATCAAAAAAGTTTACTTTTCGTCTAACGATCTTACCCTTTGAATGCCAAACGCTTCACCTCGTCAGCCATTTATCGAGGACTGCTATTAACGTTTCACCTTTTCGCGAGGTGACGTTTCTTCCTTCTTCCTTTTTCGCGTTATAATCGCGGAATATATTATCGAACGTTTAATTCGCGTTACCGGTTTATCGCACGAACAACGAAACAAGAACAACAACTCGAATACGCACAACGAATTCGCGTGGCTATAAATATCATTTCGATCCGAATCGATCGAACGTTAACGTTCGGGTGGTGTAAATCTTGACAGAACTCGGTAAAAACATTATGCTAATGGCAAGAAGCGTTGTGACGCGTGCAACCGATGCGATCCGTGAACGAAACGCATCGAAATCGAAGGCCACGCTGGTGTCGCTGGTCTTTTCGAGATGTTAACCGTTACGGTTTCAGCGAATTTCTTGTCTCGGCGAAACTCGGCTGCTAATTTTTCGCGGAAATAATTCTTCCGTCGATCGAGTGTGCTCTCTCACCGTGTTGCGCGATTCGTCACCCTGCCCTCGTCATTCGTATTTTCACCATGTTGGCCTGAATTCTTAATCGACTTAATCACCGACTCGAAGCGTTACGTAAAAATCACGTGTTCGCGCTGATTATCAGATTACTATTCCGCGCGTATAAATTTTTGACAGTTGCGCGACTGTTTACTTCCACCCCTGAACTAATTATTGGATCGATAACGTTCTTATTGCTGGCGTTTTTCTAGAAAAACATCCTGCACCGAATATCGCTGGCAAGATCGGGAGGACAGTGTTTGTCCGTTTATGGCGCGATTACGAGGTACGTACAGTTGCCGTTTCTGATCCAATCAAATGCACAGTCAGCCTGCCCGCGCCCATTTAACGCGCGCCGCGCCGCGTCGGCTGAATTCGTTGCAGCGCAGCGATGCAACCGCGTTGCTTCTTGTGAAAAAAAGATTGAAGGAAACGGGAGTGATTACAGCCACCGCGTAATCGTTACCTACCCTGTTTTCAGCATAGCATTTTCGAATTTTCGAATTTTCGAATTTTCGAATTTTCGAATTTTCGAACTTTCGAATTTTCGAATTTTCGCATAAAACATGTTATTCAACCTGATCCTGTGTTACGCGGGAAGACGGCTGGTTTCTGAAGTGGCGAAGTGGAATTCGTAAAATGTAAAAGGAAGACAGCGGAAGCAGAATAATCCGAGAAGGATGGGTTCGCGACGACCAAGGGCACCGACCCACTTTCGTTGTTCCGAGAGGTCGACGCGATGGCGAGCACAATGGAGGCGCGATCACGGTACGTTTAAAGTTGAAACGCGTCGTTCTAAGCGTCTTATGTAGACCGAACGACGCGCGACCCATACGTGTACCCATATGCATGAATAATGAAGCTCGCGGCGAGGTTTTAATGGTGGGCGGTCTACGATTAGATCGATTACGAAACGATACGTCGCCACCGCGGCCACCGATGATTCAGCTGCATATCACGATATGCAGATTTTCATGGAAATCAAATTGCTCGCTGCGTAAGCCGAATCGAACAACAGTACACGATTCCCGCAATAGTTCTCAAAATGCGCTTTGCAAGCGTCCACGGTTCGCCCAGACTGTACGCGATACTGGCCGAAGGAGTAGCGACGATTCGATCAACACGGCAAAAGTTGAATTACAAATTCAAAAGAATTTAAGAACAAAAGATAATATAGTCGACTCACGTGTAGCCAGCCAATACGTTCAACAAAGTTGACTTTCCGGCGCCAGAGGGTCCCATAATGGCGACCAATTCGCCAGCCTTGAATTCCCCATTCGCGCCATGGAGAATTTCTTTGTATTCTGTAAGAGAAAAACGATCGATCTATGTATAATAATTACACTAACGATTATACGGTAGTTTGACTTTTGTCAAGGAAATCGTTCTCGCAGACGAGCGGACGCGACGAAACTAGTCTTTGCCTAATTCGCAATTTTGATTCGTACCTCGACGGATTGCCTCGTAAAAACTGGGCTGAGCGCAAGATTCGTTTCAACGAGCAGTTGCTTCGTCTAATTACTACCGTTCGTCTAGAAAAAACGAACCGAACAACGTCAAGGTCTTGACATTATGTCTTTAAATTCTGTGAGTTGGCGGAGCGTCCACCGCACCACCGTAGATATGCTAATAACATGGGGACCGAAACGTCAAACGTGTCAGAGTTCTTGTGTAACGCTGTACATCTACTATTGTGCGTCCGCGATCGGAAGCCGAGCGTCTCGCTGATGTATGTATGTAGTTTTTCCTTTTTTCTTCCCACGGTCGAACGATTCGTTATTCGTTGCCAGGCGGATGTCGCGTCGCGTCATCAAAACACAAAACGAATCACGGGGATTTCTGAAATCTTTCAAATAAAACCCGGTCGAGTACACCAAAATTCGATCAAAATTATTTCGAACGTAGTAATGTTTCATTGGTTTTATAGAAAATACTGCTCGACGAGTAGAACCATTATATTACTTCCTACTCGAGGAAGAAGGTACCGAGATGCGACGCGACGTAAAAAATTGATTTACCGCGGCTATCTGCTTCCGTAAATTCAAATTGTCACGAACTCGCGCAGACTGGTCGCGAGTCTCGATAATAGAAGAAAACTGTACACGGACGCTTATGAAATCGAACGATAGCAATTGGATGATACATGCTGCTGGTGTAACATTCGCGTAACACGCGAAATTCGAGGGACCGGTGTTATCGCTCGCTGACCCTCGATAACGTGTCCGATCGATACGCGATTCTCTTCCGTTAAAAAGAAATCGTGAACAGAAGCTGCCACCACGATAACGAATAATAGTTGAAATATGTATTTGGAAAACGACGCGCCTACTTGCAATTACAATTACGTAACATTTAAGTAATAATTACTAATTCAAGAGGAAGAATAAAAAGAGGGAAAGAAAAGCGCTCGTCATTTGCCTAACGGAGAATACATGTTCGTGTTATCGGTTTTGAACGCGACGCGACGCGACGCGCCGTCTCGCTTTCCTCGACTTAGGAATACTGGTCAGATAATTCGTGCCACCCACGACTGACCTACATACACAGTATGCGCGAGCTACCTTCTTCGACGCGTTCCATCGATCGAAACGATCGTTTATCGTGCAAAATTCTGACCAGACGGAGCGAAATTTACGTAATTTACTCGTTGTCTTAAACGTGTTAACGTTGCATGTACTCTTCTGCAACTTTCCGATTCAATCGCGTCGTTACTGTGGAAACGTAGAAGAACGTTTCTCACGATGTGCGGTTGTCCGCCCGTGTTTAGAATAATGTTATTCCGCTTCCGTTTGGAGGTCGATAAATACGTGACGACACGGCGCTATACGACTCGACGCAACGCAACGTTCGCGCGTGCATTTTATGCGAATAGAGCCGACACGCGATGCGAAATTCGTTTTGAAAAATTGTGCTGTCCCAAACAGCGCGTTCGTCGACTAATTCCGCAACTTCGCAACTTGGCGACTTCGTTGAATACTTCTCGAATACTTGGAATTAAAAACAGACAGCAAACATCTGCTATCGCGTATTCGGTCGGATCGTCGTCGGTGACGTACGTTTTCCTTCGTTGTTGCCTGAATAATACAAGAATTTACGTACGAACGATGTCTGTCGGGTGTCGTATGCGCCGTGACAACCATACAAAAGAAACACGGAGACGCGGCACGGCGATATACATATCTCTGCGCGCTTAGAATATCGCGGGGGAATATCTACGTCGTGAGCAAGCGAGTCGCGAAGGTGGCGTTTCGATTAAAATATGAGAAGCAGGCAAACTACTCTCCGCGACTCCGACTAGTCGACGAGACCGACACAAGGGACGAAAAGCTTGACGGTCAAGTCCACCGTGTGCCAAACCGGACAAATTACAAATCCAATTCGGATGCGATTGCGTCCTGGAATTTGCGAAAACGGTAACAGCTTGTTTTCTAAACATCGTTCAAAGAAAAGCAAAGATCCATACGATCGATTTGGTCGGGTCAAACTAAAAACTAGCACTCTCAGACGAAACTTTTCCTCGTTAGTCCAACAAACTGAAACGGATAGCAGTTATCGACAAAAGAACGATCGAAGAAAAAACCATGGATGCGCATGACGAACGCGTGACCGATCGGTCAAAAGTCGAGTAAAAATTTATGCCATCGATAGAACGTATAATAAATGCGCATATTCGCTGAATGCAAGCTACATAAACTTCTACCAAGTACTCGTGCCGAAAAGAGTCAAACGAAAAAATATCAATTATTTCGCACTCTTCGCCGAATCCGAATCAAGATCTTCTATTCGTTTCGTTGGTTTCTAACGAAGAAAGGTCTCTTCTGAAAACACTCGACCGCTTTCTCTGTTTAAAACTTTCTTCGCCACTCGCAGGACCACTTCCATCCGCTTTCTCTCGACGACGATGCGTCGCGTGGCGTCGCGGGGCGTCGCGTACCGGTCGCTTTTAATAAGTACGCTAACGCTGAGATACACAGCCTCGGAATCGATCGCGAACTCGGACCGTGATCCGACCTGTCGTTGGACAGCATCGCTTTTCGAAGCGTAAGCTTTCACGGGGAAACAGAACGTCCCACCAATATATCATCGATCGTTTCAACGAGATCACACCGAATCGATAAACGTTCTTCGAGAATTCGGAACGAATCGGTCAACTCTCGTTTGTTTTTCGTCTACGTAGATAGATATCGTGTCGCTTGGACTGAACGGTTCAAGGTGGACACTTACTCGGTCTGATGCTCCGTATGTTCCATTCGGTGACCGTGTACCGTAGATCGTGGAAGGCGAGGTCGACTTCCGGCCTCTTCGGAAACGAGTGTTTCTCCTTCAGGTAGTAATTCTCTTTGGAGACGATCGTGACGCCGTGCACATCGTCGTGGCTGTTGTGATCGACTTGGCAGCAGCTGAGGGATGACCGGGACGGTGAACAATGATTCGGCGAGGTGGTCATCGTTCTTGTTAGACGAGTCACAAGCTGTTCTCTCGTTTCGACGCGATGCGC
The DNA here is from genome assembly GCA_963971365.1 of Lasioglossum villosulum. Lineage (NCBI taxonomy): Eukaryota > Metazoa > Arthropoda > Insecta > Hymenoptera > Halictidae > Lasioglossum > Lasioglossum villosulum. The sequence goes on along the minus strand of OZ020502.1, from coordinate 36,813,228 downwards.
GACTCGGTCCGTGTTCACGTTCGCGGGGAAACGGTGTTTTCCTTCTGACCGTGATTCACGTCCGAAGACGCATGTCTAACGCCGGCTACTCCTTCTCTTCCTCTTTCACGGCCACGTGAGTTCACTGTTTCCTTCCTCGGTCGATCACAGTTCTTGCATAATTGCACCGCGCGACGCTCTGCAACAGAAACATCGTCCAATGAAATTGCTGCAATGTCAGTTTAGAACGGTTCTCGTCCATTTCTACTTTTCGTTAGAATGGGCGGTAGAGTGTTTGTCGGGTTTGCGTTTGTTGCGTGTCTACGCGTGTCTATGCGTGTCTATGCGTGGCTGTGCGAGGCTGTTCATCGACCGATCGTGACTACGTAGAATGTTAAAGAATGAGAGTAAGGTCTGGGTGTTACATGAAAAGTGGCGTCCGTTTAACGTGCCAACGAAACCACCGCGACACCGCACCGCGCCCCGCCGCTATTCGTGTCGTAACACGTAGTAAGCAGTAAGCAGTAAGCAGTAAGCAGTAAGCAAACCGGCTTCAACGTTCGACGAAGGTTGGGAAAGCGCGTGCAAGGTGCACTGCGTGTCCGTGAACCGTGAATTCTCGATGAAACTGATTGCGGCCGAAAAAAATCTGCTCCCCGTAACTTTAATCGCAGCGGTCAGCGCAATTTCTCGTTTCTAGAGCGGATACGATTAGCATTCGTCAGTTCGGAGATGAAATTATAACGTGCTACTTCGTTTTCACCTTTGACTAGTAACTACGCGTAATTAGACGTCTGCTTCTCTATCCTGTCAGTTCGCAGCACCAGCGCAGTGTTTCTGCTTTCCACTATTCGATCATAGAATATCCTGATGTAATAACGTCGAGGTGCATCGATGTATCGATGCATCGATTCGACCGATTGCTCGAAAAATATGAAACAAACACCATCGCGAAACCATGGCTAACGATAAGTAATTGTTTGAACGATAGCGCGACAGCAATGATCGATGCGTAATCTGTCCCCGTCATCGGAAAAAGTCTGATGACACTCTACTAAACCCGATCGGATGAAACGGCGCGGCGACGTTTCAACGATTCGACGATTCAACGATTCAACGATTCAACGAAGAAAAAAGATAGCAAAACAGTGGTAGAATAAAGCACGGCGAATAACAATCGCTGAAGCGAGTCAAAGAAAGACGTTCGAGCGTTTTTCCCCGATGGTTTTTCTTCTTTTTGACAAAGCGTAGCCTGACGTGACACGACGTTATCGTGACCAAGCGAAAACGTGATTTCTATTCGTGAACCAACTCCGCGTTAATTCGCCGATTAATTTTCGCGATCGTCCGTGACAAACAGCCGTATTATTAATTAATTCTCTCGTATCCGGAGCCGCAGCACGGATCGATCCTCGTTCGTCATCGAGGCGACGCGAGGTATGCCTCTACATATGTATGTATGTATGTATGTATGTATGTATGTATGTCGTTAAGGAACCGAGGTAGCGTTTCTTGAATTGTATGTCGACGTTAAGCGATCGCGCATTAATTTTTTTCGCTTGGCTAATTGGCGCACACGACAAATTCATTAAAATCTAACTTGTAAATCGTCTCCGTTGTTAAAACAATTTACGAATCGCTAGAATTGTCGAGAGCGGCGCGACGGAATCGATCGCGAGACTTAATAATCGGGCAACAGATTGCAAACGATCAAATTCCAATTATGTCGGAGACCACGGTGGTCTAATCTCACGGTCGTCGCTTCGCATACGCGTTAACGAGCGACGTCATGGATACGTATACCGTAACGAAGCGTGTATGTACGAGGAGGATTCGTGTCGGAGTCGGAGCATCGACAACGGAATGCGTACTGTACAGGTGTGGCGTATACGATAATACACGCGCGATACGATAGTACATCGATATTTCGCCAAGTACCTATTGGTCGGTGAGTGCATTTTATACGCGTAAAACCAAGTTACGTGAAACGAATACGTTATCGATCGGTGTTTACGGTGAAAAGAAAGTGCGAACGCTTTTCGAAAAAATCAGCAGAGGACGCGCGTCAGCGAGTAAGTACTCGTGATAACAGAATAATTAAGAATCGCAGATAGACGATTACCCGGTCAGAGTACGCGTTCGTCGCTGCATTCTGTTGTTGCCAGTTCAAGATCATTGCATTTAATATACGTACGCGTATGTACGCGTACGATTAAGCGCTATCTTTCTTTACAAATGTCCCTGATCTTTCGCGTTGTTCGATAACATTTGCAGTTTGATCGGATCCGCGCGTTCGGAGGTTCCTGCAACTATAAATGAGATATCGCGTACACTCGAATCGCGTACAAAGCCCTCTTGTAAATGTTCTCGGTGATAGTGGTGCGGCGGCAATTTAACCTCTCGATTTGAACCGAGTTGTCCGTCGACCATGAGCGTCGTTTGTCGCTCGTCCGATCGTCTGGTCCAATCGAAAGTAACGGTACATAAATCGAACGTCTCGACGATAAACGCGAACGCGCAACGCGCATCTTGAACGATCGGATTCGCAAAGTTCATTGAGATTTCTGCGGACGGGTCTAGGTTACACATTTTTTACGCGTTCGCCGATTACTCTGCAATTTCAATCTCACTCGACCGTCGGAGACGCTGACAGCAACAGCAACGTTTCAAAGCGCGTTCGTTCGATAATTTCCAAACATTGAAAATAATGTTATAATTAGGGTGTGCAAGATGCAGGAGGTACATACATTTATTGTTTTCCTTAATGATTTTAATCGGTTGAAAATACATATAATACAGCACGATTCTTAAATTCTTCTAATGTTTCTACAATTTCAGTTTCAATTTGTCGATGCTCTCGGAGCTCGAATTAGAAAACAAACGGAGCTGATTTACAACTTTCGGCGATTTCCTAATGCGTTGCAATTTGATTTCGCAGTCGACGAGGAGAAACGAGGAGAAACGAGGAGTCCTTATTTCCCTATCTAGAAACTCGATCTCTTAATTATTTGCGAGCGCGAACGCGTGCATCGGTAACCGTAGGAAATCCGGGGGAGGGAGAGAGAGAGAGAATCGAGCGCTTTCGTGGGGGGGGGGGGAGCAGTGAACCGTGGAGTGCGCAAAGAAATCCCTGTGATCGAGCCTCGAATCGAGGACATTCCAGCGATCGGCCAGTTTAATCACTCGATTCGGCTAATTGTCTCCGCGAACGTTGATCGGTCTGGAACCAACGCGTTCGAAACTTTTCGAGTATGGAAAGTCCCTCATCGGTGGCGTGTGTCCTTGCGCAAATGCCGACACAGTTTTTCTTTTGCAACAACCTGCACACGCGCACCATGAAATTACGAAAACGAATCGCGAGCAACGGGCCAACGTCGTAGCGGTCGTCTGTAATCCGCAGGAGGCGGGCGAGCGGGCAATGGGCATGATCCGACGTGAACGCAAACTAATAGAGTTTTACGTGCGTTTGCGCGTAAAATCAAGTTACAAACGAGATTATTCGTGCACGATCTTGCCGAGTGGTAATGGAAAGTCCTGGTTCTTCTTGCGCAACGGCAACGTCGAGGTTCTTTTTGTTTTCGAAGCTGAACGTGTCCGATACAATCTTGCTATCCTCTCGCCCCGCGTATTGCTACGAAGAATACCCCTAATCGCGAATCGCGTGCTCGAATATTAACGGAAGTCACTGTAAGTTAGAACGATGATCTCGGTTCAACCGAATCGAAAAGAGAAGAAATGCAGGATCGCTTTCACTCTGCTTCCGGAGAAGAAAGCAAATTCTATCCCGCCGCACATTTTTAGAAAGTTCTCGCGATTGTTCCTGCGGAGGTCGAAACGATTTCAACGACTCTGATACACGACACGGATACTACTAATACACAGATTGTAGATCTTTAATTTCCATTTAGATGGAAATTTGAATTTCTTTGTAAATCGGTTATTTCAGTCTGCCGAACGCGTTCAGCAGTTTCAGATCGAGACAGCGAGTTCAGCGTTGATACAAAACGGAATTTTAATTAATATCGAGATCGATAATAAACGCTGTATCTAATTTTCTAATCGTTACACGATAGTACATACCTACATAGACGTTCCTTTCTACAAAAAGCTACAATAATATTCAATTCTCTGAATCATTGTACTCTTCTTTCGTAAACGTGTAAAATATATAGAAACTATCCGCAATATTTAAGTCACGGGAACGTGGTGTCGTGCCCGATACAGGAGAATTATTCGATGAATTATCGTTTGTCGCTGTGCATTTACTCGGTAAAGTGTCTTTTCAGTTTGAAAAGTCTGTTCGAAGAAACACGTTTGCACGCCATCGTATGAAAGCGAGGCAATCAATTTGAACTTTGTAGCGATCAGTCGAGTAGGAACTTCTGAAAGCTGTCAGGATCTTGGTCACTTATTAGATAATTGCGATATATTATACGATAGCTCCATTCGCATCGGTTACCGATTACACGAGCGTTCGCTGTCGATACTTGTGTAACAGTAAATTTCTAAACAGTGCGAAGATCGTTCTGTTATCTCGTAACCGGCGAGTGTCGTTATCCATCTCTACGCGAGTACCTTAATCGCGGTACTCTCTTTTCGTTTTCATACCGAGCGAATCAATCTAAACTCGATTTTCCACTGGATCGATCAAAATTCGATTCACCGTATCGCGAGCGTAGAAAGGATAATAATTTTGGTTTAGCCAAGAAAAATTACAATTTTCCAGTGACGCGATAATTGCACGTTAACGAACATCGTTCGAACGATAACAGAAATCATTGTCGAGTATCGTGATAACATCGACAACCTTTCAACGCGCGATTCACTGGAAAAGATGATCGATGTTTGCACGAGGCATAGATTAATAACGTTCCGCGTTTATTTCGAATCTTTTTCAATGGTTTGCAGCGCGCGAATCCTCGATGCTTATTTGCGTCCGGTAGCGATTACATACTTGGTTAGCGTCATAGTTGAGAAACAAAATTCTTTACTTGTCCGAAATTTTATTACATTTGATTTTGCATAAAATAGAAAAAGACTTGTTCTCGCGGTTAGACCATTGTAACGTTCTTCCTAGATTGGTACGGCCCGCGTAACGATGACTATGGTCACGAATGCCGTATGCCATCAGATTCCGTGACTCTTTCGGTTGACCGGCAGACCGAAACGGAAACGTGTTTCCTACGAAGACTTTGATCTCTGCGAATGCTGCGCTTTAATTGCTAATCGACTATCGTTCCGTGGCAGCGGAAGCGTTGCGATGATTCATTTTCCTGGATCGCCGCAGAGTTACGTGCTATCAGCCACGGGGCGATCTTTCCACGAAAATATCGACGCGAACAGGCGCTGCGTCATCCTAAAGTTCGAACAAGAGACTGTTCGCGCGGTACGAGTACATGTACCCGTTCGCGGCTATTTCCGAAAATTAAAGTCAATATTTGTGGAAGATGAATTTTAAACTACATTTTACCGAGGTAGAACTGCCGACAGTCTATTTAAAAGATAAAGCGTGAAACGCACCGATGCATAGGTAACGGAGCTAGCTCCCGACTCGCCTTGGAATCGTAAATATAACTTGGTTATTTATACGTGTAAATGGGAGAAGATATACAAATCGTAGCGGTTAGCGAATCCTCGCGTACCGACGCGGCGCGGCGCGGCGGTTAAAACACTATGACTAATTCCAGTCGCGTTCGAGATCAATATTCAATCTCTCGTCTGTCGTATGGAATGAACTTGACAGAGTGCGAATTCTTATGACGGCATCACCGACGATAACGGTAAACGGTGGACGATCAAGATCGGGCATAAAGCGCCCACCTGTAATCGGTCAACGATGATCGATGCGATCAGATAATTCGACAGCGGCCCCAACGAATTCCGCGTGTTCCCGTAACAAAATGTCACCCTTCGATCGCAGTCAGTTTCCAATTACGGACATTACGAAATTGCCCGCTCGCGCTTCGTACGTACATTCGGTCGGAACACTCGAACGGTAGAAGTTCGACAACCTAAGAAGCACGACGAAATCGATTTTAATAGATCGAGACCTGAAAACCGTGACTTTGATGCTTAACTATATAATTGGCGAAACTCGGTCGTAGAAATCGCTTGGTTACGGTCGTAACGTACTTTTTACTAGCGCTCTTTCTCTCTCTCTCTCTCTCAAATCGCGTGGCACAACCGTATGCCGTTCGAATAGAGTTATTGTAGTCGTTCCTAAATTATCAAGCGCACTTCTATGCGAATGGAGACATTGCAGATCACGTAACGCGCGACGTTGTATCAAAAATCATACAGATTCGTTGAAAGTAACACGAGTGGCCTTGTTCCCAACACGTCGATGATACGAAAGTCACAAAAATCTTTTTCTTTAAAGAAACGGTTTCTTCGTATCGCTAAAAGTAACGTGGATATTTTAGATATAATTTTCAAGCAACGCACGCCGTGTACCATTTAAAAGCGCGCCATTTTCGTTATCTACAAACTGCGGAAAGCGTGTTGTCGTCAAATATAATATTCGCTCGTTGAAACAAGTGCTTCTGGTTTTAAAAATTGAATCGCGCCGTTAAAAACGATGCGAATACGAATATGGCCCGCGAATTTTATGCATACATACCTATACGTTACGGTAAAAGTTGGTCCCTCGTGCGAAAGAGAAACACGTGGTATGTGGCACGTGGCACGTGGCACGTGGCTCGAGACACGATCTTCGCGCAACTTGAAAAGTTAAGAAAACGCGGGTGACGTTAACGACACGTGACGCTACGCTGATAGCGGTGGATAGCGGAGCGTTTCGATACCGAATCAAACTGGGTGGAAACGTAATCGCGTGTCCGACGAGACATCGTTTACAGTCTGCTGTCGATTACATCCGATCTCGTTCGATCGAGTACGGATAATTCGCGATCCAGCGTAATCGGACGACCGAAGGATTGCATCGGAAGTGCCAGGTGGCCATTTTGAAGCTTTCGCGTGCAACTTGCCACAATGATACGGTTAAAAAATACTTTCGGTTGTATCCGATAATAATAGATTTTATATTATCCGCGATCGATACGCGCGAACGTATCCTCAACCTGAATTTCTTTATTCGATCGATCGCGACGAGCGTTCGTCGACTAAGCCTGACTAAGCCTGTAAATAAAACCGGTGATCGGTGTAACGAAACTATTTAAACATGCGCGAGTTGCATACGCACCACCGAATCCTTTCCGAACTTGGCGACAACGAGACTAGAAACCGGTGTACGCGTAGCGTATACAAACGCTGACAAACTTGAAAACATTCGATCACGATATTCGATTCCCTTCCGCGTGACAACTCGAAAATTTCCACCCATGACATTCGATTTCGTCGAGTACAGATCACGCGAAATGCTTATTGTACCGACGCGACACGGGAAAACCAAACGATACGCGCAACGTCGATAGAAAAAATCCCGAAACGCGAAGCCGTCGATGAGCCGCCGTCGTCTATCCACTTCGCCGCGAACGAATTCGTCCTCGTACAAAAATATATTACCATTATGGACGAGCGGTTCTGTCAACATCGCGAAACGTTGCCAAAACTCGCTAGCGGTCACCAATCGTAACGTCGACGAATCGAAGAAACTGATTACACGGTCAAAGAATTGTAAAAGTAAATAGACAACAGCCAGAAATCGTCTTACGTTGTTGTTGGCTGGGCTGTCAGCGGACGAACTGGTTCGCGAGCAAGCGTGATGCCAAACGACGTGAAACCACGTGAAACTCCTTTGACGGACGACCTGGCACTACCAAAAGTTTGCCGAGTACTGGGAGTAGTGGGACCTGGGACTGACCGTGTCGTTGTGGTTGTCGTTGTTACGGTGTGCCGTCTTCCTTTCTCTCTCTCTCTCTCTCTCTCTCTCTTTCTCTCGTGCTCTTTTTTCCGTGGAATGGAACGCAAGCGTACACCACGGTGCCGCTCGCGGATCGTTGATTGGCGCATGTCCCTCGAACGTTACATGGGTATCGTTTGGGAATACTCGAGTTCCCAACGAAAACACCGTGTCAAATAATCGTAGCTCGATCGATTCGTTTTAAAGAGAACTCTATACCTATAAATATCTGCATAACCTACTACGACTACTTTCATAAATTTGTCTACATCGAAACAGAAATCGCATTAATATAAATAGAAACGCGTGAAACGAAACGCTACCAGGAACGAGAAATAGCGAGGAACTGTTTCAAACGTTTAGAACATTTCTAAGGTTCTACTGTTCAAATGCAGATTATTAATATAGGAATTCTGAACAACACGCGAATCGTAATCACAATGCAAAAACATTTATGAACTGTACCGAGTAGAGGAAATGAAATGAAACGAATGTAAGAAACGGGATTTAAATGATTTCCAAACAGTTGAGAGTGTGCGCGACGAATGACAGTGAACAGTGAACAGTGAACAGTGAACGATAGCCGAATTACAGTTGAGCGCCGATACAACGCAGATTTGAATCGACTATAGATAGTTTTGCGGGTAGCGGCCAGTAGCGCCACTGTACGTATGAGAGTGCTCCAGAGTCGTAGACTATAGATGTAGAATATAGACACTGTCTACGTTACAAATTCTGTGTCGCGTTCGACGTTACCGACAACCCACGAATCACTGATTCGGTGAATACCGCAAACTGAACTAGGGGGCAGCACTGTACCGGAAACAGCGAAACGTATCTCGCCTCTGATACGTATACGGTCTAATGTTCTCGTGGATCTAGTTCCAATATTTATCGTTCGTCGGCGCAGAGGGCGTAAGAAATCCGCAGAGTCTTTTAATTACAATGCGTTGATAAACGCTTAATTACACGTTGAAACGTGACGACCAGTGACGACGCCGTATGCGTTTAGGTGTTTAGGTTATCCGACTTGGAAACACAAATATCCAAGATTTCGACAAAACTTACTTACGATATCGAGATCAGAGGGAGAGGAAACCTCTATGCGTACACAGTCTCAGCTTATTTCTATATGTGTATGTAACTTGCAGTCGTATACGTATATGCAGTGGTTTTTTTATGAGCGTTTCGAATAAAAATGTTGTACCCAGTTGTATCATAATTGTCGTCAGGTATCCGTATATGTAACGTAAACGCGATGCACGCCACTTCCGAGTTAGCTGGAATCAGCTGGAATTAGCCTACAATATCAGTCTACATCGCCAGAGATCGCGAACAATTGGAGCATAAACGTACATAGATAGACGTCCACGGTTCACGGTCCACGGTCCACGGTCGACGGTCGACGTTCTTGTAAATCCGCCATAAGATTACATAAAGAGCGACAACGCTTCATTGACAAATTTGTTGTTTCGATAAAAAAAATCACGTACTTAGTGCGTTGGCACTCACAGACGCACGAGGCATAGGTTTGTCAACGGACAGCCTCGAACGCGTTTTTCAATCTGTCAGAAACAGATTGAACGTTAAACAAGTCCCCGTGAATTGCACCGCGAAACAACGGAAAGAGGAGGAGGAGGAAATATTTTCCAGCGCCATCTTGCCTCGTAGCTCCTAATTCGTCAGTGCCTGTGAATGGACTTGTCATAAGTGTTTTATGTTATTTTGTTCGTTGTTTCGGTTTTCGGTTGCAAAAGTTAGCGTATTAAATTCCGAGTACGCGTCAGGGTGAGTAGAATGGTTCAGCATTAAATCGCGCGAAACGAAAATCCGGGAGCGAAATTGTTGTTAAGTTGAGCACGCGAACTATAATATACTTATGTATACGAGTGGTATGGTCCGTCGAATAAGAGCGTGCGAGCTTTCTGTTCCGTTTCAACGATAGATCGCGATTTCCTCAATATTTCTGATCGCGATGCCGCGATGCGTTATCTCCTCCCTCGCCTTCTTCCATTCGCCGTCTGTCAAACTGTCTTCGGAACAATCGGAACCAGTTTTTCTAAGTAACGTATCAAGATCGCGAAGTCACGCCCGTGTGTGCGCGTAAAAACGCATAGGAAGCGATAGGAAGAAAGTTTCGAAATTCAGATATCACGTATTTTCAATCGACTACATAAATAGGTGGTCCGCAGCTAAGTCGACGCGTGCATACTTACTTACGTTTATTATTCGAGCTACAACAACGATTCGTGGCTTCACGAGTAGTCGAATATATTTTACAAAAATATTCTTTCACGCGCGTATACTTGGTTTAACCGTGCTGAATAACGGATAGTATTCGCGTACTGGAATATTCGAATCGTGTTCGACAGAGTGTTTAAATGTTATCGTGTCGTCTGCACTAAACTCAACGAAACTTTGATGAATGTTTGGATGCAGCAAAATATAACGTTTTAGAAAAAGTGTGTATCGTCTGTAATAATCAGCTAGAACATCGTAATGTTCGACGATAATTAGAATAAATCGGTTCGAGGACGTGAATCGTATTGTAAAATCGTGGCTCGTGATATACGTATAACAACTAAGTATTTATGTAAATACGAATTCGATGTGTTATACTGTGCACACTGTAACGAGTATTGCTCGACTATTTACCTATTTACATATTGTCTAGGATTGATAGGAAAGAACATAAATACTTAGCGAGTGTGTACGCAAAGCGTGTGCATGTCCGACGGCATTGTTCTTTTTCTTTCAACGCATTGAACGCCACGTCGGTCACCAAAGTCTGACAACAATCTTTCCGTTTAACCTGTGTGACTGCCTGTGACGGTCATCGGTCCCCTGAATAAACACGGTCTCGAATTTACAAAATTTTCATTTATTGCCCGATGCAAATTAAAGCACGAACTATCCAAAAATTAATACCAATTTCGTATTAAGTATTCCTGCGAAATGTCGTTCCACGCGTCGTCTACGTATATATTTATATATTTAGAGAGATTCCAACCACTGTCTCGTTGTCAGCTTTTAAATGCTGTCGAGAAACGAATGTCATTGAAAACACGCGATGAAAAAGCTATGCTCGTGAACTTCACAAAAAACTGCCGAGCTGTCGTATAAAACGTTTCAGCTTAATGATGACGTTACGTAAAACTAATGCATTCGTTATAGATTTCAACGCGATATTACTATTCTTCTAATCGATTTACAGTTTACTTCTATTCTCTATTTAGTTGAAATTTTATTAAACGGAACACGCGTAACAGAGATCAATAGTTTCATGGTCGTTCTTAAGTCTGATACCGTGTAACTCTCGTCGGGAAACCATACGACGACAATCCTGAAGAGATCGGGTGCCTAAATAATTCCTTTAACGTATGCGTATTGCGGTATTAAACTGTTTCTTTGGAGGTGTATTTGCTTACAGAAACTCCTCTAACCGATAATTCTACGTGCAACGTAACTATGCAAACGGATGCTCAAAGTGGATATCCAACGAGCACGTGTGTACTCGTTATCTCCGATACATGTTTTTACCCCTAGAGCAAAGTTATAAAAAATAATTCAACGTTTAATTCATTTCGAGAAGTCTGAGTAGTTTTTAAATTTTCATTATTCGTCGGATCGTCTACGTTGTCGAGTATATTGCTGTACAAATTGACGTTGCGTACGCTTGGCACGATAAGATAAAATCCGAATACGACGATATCCACTGATAGATAATAATGGTTTTCTTTATCTTTTCAGTTTAATAACAAGACTATCTCCAAGAAAAATTCAAATTCTACGTTTTATCGATGTAAGTAATATCGTTTCTTATACAACTATTGCATGCGTTCTATTGATTTTTAATCGAGTAGTTTGGTTCAGATTCGTTTTCCTTTAATATACGAGTTTCTTCTTCTTTTCTCTTTGTTTTTTTCCTCTAATAACTTGTGTTAAAGCGCTTGCAACAAGTTTTGCAACGAATAAAAGTGGTAGTAAGCCTCGAAAGGATTATGTAGTACTTTACATTTTCCAAATAATATTGCAGAATACTATATCGATGAATTCAGAGTAATATCACGCGTAAATCGCAACTTTCGTTACCTTGTTAATTTAGAATTACATTTCCATCGTTGCCTTTACCGTTGATCGAATTAAGTAAGTTCATAATTTTTTTTTTACAAAGTTGCTTTCCAGAGCAGAAGTATTTGTAATTTCATCGTAGAGACTGTTGCGAACAGCGATATAAATTGTTTCGATAAGAAATACCTGCAGTAAATGTACCGTATTTGTTACATACAGTTTATATATCCTCTATACGTTATTCGTAGAGACAAATAGTAGTAGTATCGGTATCGATTCTTTAGAAATAAAATACAATTACGTCTAAAGTTGAAACAATAGCGTATTTTATTTATCGATCGAGTATGAGTTGTGCCTATTTAATCGTTAGATATTCTTCGATTGTGACATCTTTTACGATACTGTATATTCGACGGCTCCGATTCGACACGTGGTATTCCGTGCAATATTTATTTGCATAATATTTAGTAAGATCGTTCGATTTACGCAAAGTGCCCTCTGTTAGTTATTTAATCGTTTGCCCGTTACATAAAAATTCATTCATCGTTCACAGGTAAATATAACAAATATTTCTTGGTTATTTAGCAAACTGTCTAATAGTGTAGGATTTTATTCTGATTCGAAGAGTGTTCGGGAAGTTTTCTATATTTCTGGACAAGAAGTAGCTTCGTCGACAACTGCCAGCAGTATTTCATATGCCAGCAATGGCGATGCAGAAGGTAAATTTCACAAATGGCCACAGTCAACAAAATAACAAGTGTTATTACCTTACCAATCGACGATGTTGTTAGAAAATGTTTGAAAAAAGAATTGCGTAGATAAATGTTTTTTTGTGGATTACCTTTTTAAATAGTATACAGGATGTCACAGAAAGTTGCTTCACGATGGCAACGAAGAATAACGATTTACGATCGATATGACGAGAAAACTTTTCGATTCGAACAAATGCATAGAATGAAAAAACAATCAATTTGAAATCAATCTTAACGGCGCAACATCCTGTGTACACAAAATTATATACGGAGCATAGTTTTTTAGCGATCAAGTTTTTGCACATACTTGGACTCATTTATATTTTATTCTTTACAAAATTATGAGATAACGCGATATTTGTGCACATTATGCGAGTCGGTATCGCAGCAAATCTTATTTTCAAAGAAGTTTTTCAGTTTTCATAGAGAAATATAGGATAACGATCCTTAGGCAGATCGTCGGATACAGTGAAAAGAATGTTCTCGGAAAAAAGCTGTCGTTATTTTAAAAAAACGTGCCAATCTCTTTTATATTAATTTGGAATCTACGCGACACTAAATGCACTGGTTTAATCGAAACGTTTTATTTGGGGTATACGAACATAGGCACATCTCAAAAAAGAAAGTTGCTCTACTTGGAAGCTGTATAAGATTACATTACGTTTAAAGTAGTTGTTTCCTGTTCTAGTACTTTATCGTATTCTGCTTGTCGTACGAAAGATTTAATTTGCGAGTAATACGGCAATACAACCGATAGGAGATAGAGAAAGAAAGAAAGAGAGAGAGGGGGTGATTTCTTTATTTCGTCGTCGACTGCACTTTTACTTTAGCTACTTTCGTTCATTCTATTACTAATCGAGAATAGAAAGTAGCGGTAACGTATTGTTTCCATAAAAGTAGACTAGAAGAAACATTTGACAAATGATTTTTTGCTTTTCCACTAATGCGTACTTAGTCGCATGGCTTTGGTATGCGACGCGTGCCCATATTTATCGCCAAATGGTATAATCGATTTTTTCAGTTCTCTTTGTACGTTCTTTAAAATGAAATTGTGTTTCGGTCTTGTTGGATATTCGTAGCATCCATTAAATCTACTAAACAATAAACGCGAACGTATACGACGACAAGTATGGGCTTTTGAAAGATGCATGAATTTGACTACCTGCTTGTAATATACGATGGTAATTTTTTAGATGAGAAGGCAAGGTCAGGACGTCATGCAGGTTAACCTGGCGGGTATCAGGCGAGACATCGTTAATCTCGCCCACAACTACAGCAACGCGCAGGTGATTAAACAAGATTTGCTCGTACCGTTCTATTCTTGCATTTAATAAAAAATATATGCTCCATGGAACAGAAAGCTGTGCGTAAAGCCACCAGCAACGATCCGTGGGGTCCGAGCAGCACGCTTATGGCGGAGATTTCCGACCTAACGTACAACGTTGTGGCTTTCACCGAAATCATGCAAATGTTGTGGAAAAGATTGAACGATCATGGTAAAAATTGGCGGCACGTGTACAAAGCTTTAGTTCTACTGGAGTATCTAATTAAAACAGGATCGGAAAAGGTTGCGCAGCAATGTAAAGAAAATATTTTTGCCATCCAAACTTTAAAGGGTAAGTTGTTTCGTCCGATATGGTATGATAATAATAATAATAATAATAATAATAATAATATAATATAATATAATATAAACTTTCGTGACGAGCTACTTTTTATTGTTTTCAGATTTCCAGTACATGGAAGGGCCTAAAGATCAAGGCGTGAACGTAAGAGAAAAAGCGAAGCAACTAGTGGCCTTATTAAAAGACGATGAGAGATTAAGAAACGAACGAGCTAGAGCGTTGAAAGCTAAAGAAAGATTTACACAATCCGTTAGCGGGTTCGGAAGCGATGGATTGGATGCAATGTCTCCAGTGAGCAGCGACGTATGTTCCATAGAACTAATAATAAATAAATATCAAGCAATCGCGTTATTTAAAAAATGACGATACTTTACCGATTCAGTTTCAGGATTGGGAGCCGTGTCGTCTGGGATCCGAATCTACAGCCAGACGTGTGTATTAATACGAATATATTCTATATACGGTGTGTCTTTTTTCGCAAACTGAGAACGCAGGAATATCTCGCTGGTCGTGAAACGTTCGGCCAGCGAAACGGGCAGTATTTGTCCATGTAATAGAGCTGGAATCGGGCAATGCAGGGTGCGGCCAAACGACGCGTAATCGAATTTTCTAATAATAAATCGAAAATCTTATCCATTTTTTCGATTTATTTTTACGCGGAGAACCCCTCTCTGCCTGCGCTTGTTCGTACACGTTATGCGGCCGCACCCCGTATATTCTCGCGCCGTGCCGCGCCGCCCCGTCCGAGCGTTGAAGATGAATTGTCGCATAAAAAAAGATACATTGTATAATTTTGCATGCAACCTACAAGTAACTATAATCTGTGCGCTGATTAGCCGAATTGGAAGCTGCAAGGCCACAAACAGTCGGAGAGGAGGAACTGCAATTGCAATTGGCTCTGGCAATGTCTAGAGAAGAGGCGGAGCAGGAAGAACAAAGAAGACGCAGCGACGACGTCAGGCTGCAGTTAGCTCTCAGTCAGAGTCAACAGGATTTTAAGTTAGTGTCGGAAATATCGGAAATATCTTGCGCCAGCGTGTCTCGCGATTAATTTCTTGCCTAAGGACAACGATTCACGAATGAATTTCAGAGCTCCGCAAACCGAGAAACAAAGCCACATGCTGGACTTGTTGGACGTAAATCTCGGAGAAGCCAGCGGTGGAGCCAATGCGCAAACCGATCCTTGGGGTGTGCCCGTCACCGCACCGCCGCCCAGACCACAGGTATACGTTATACGCTTTTCGGTTGAATGGTACTTGCGCGCATTCGCTTATTGCATGTTAATACGATATGGCGTACTCTTTGCACGTTGCACAACAGTCTTTGGATTTGTCTCAGTTTTATATGTACAAGGTACGTTTTGGCCAATACCTAAGATACTAAGATACTATAGCGCTGTGCTACAGCTATGCCCTGAAACTTTTCGAAAACTTGGAAAACCAGACCAACTGATCGGCTTTTATTCCGTAGCCGCAAAACGACCCATGGAGCGCTCCCACTACGAGTAGTACGTCACCCATGGTCGATCCATGGGCACCTGTACCGCCACAAAGACCATGTAAGACGCTAAGAACGCTAAGAACGCTAAGAATTACATAATCGGTCGTAAATAGTTTCGTCCATGAACCTGCAGAACAGCTATTATGCTCAAGCATTAAACTATTTGCGCCGTCTATTTGTCGGTAACGTATCGAAAAATCGTCGAAATCGGAGGATAGGTAGCTATTCCGCAGGTCCATCTTATTTTCTAGCTATCAACCGATTCGTCGAATTTCAGCGGCTGCGATTGATCCGTGGCGGGCACCCGCGCCTTCGCCTGTTCCAGTTACATCTCCACCTACAGCGGATCCCTGGTCACCTGTGCCCGCTACCGGCGAAGCTGAAACAAATAAGAAACAAGTAAAGTTCTCGCACACCTCTAGCATGTTTTCATCCGTAACAAATCAATTCCAATGTATCGTTGTCGTTGTTTTAGGCTGGACGAGAGGGCGCGACCTCCGCTTCTCCGTCTTTCAACAACCCTACTCTAACGCAGAATATAGGCTTCGCGGCGCAATCGCCGCAGAACATTGGCTTCGCGGCGCCATCGCCGCCAAACATAGGCTTCAATCTGCCTACTACTTCGAACTCTTTCAACGCCACGAGCAACGGCTTGAACGGCACCGGGTCTAGCTTTAATCATTTCCCCGCGGGTAATCAAAACAATTCTGGAGCCAGTCCGCTGAGCGACCTAGACGAGTTCGATGTAATTACTAACAGAAATAAGCTCGGATCTAGTCCACAACCAGTGAACAACGGTATTGCTATTGTTTTATTTTTAACGAAGAATACACCTGTAACATGGTCTGTCGAACTTGACCAGGCAGGCGATGAAATACCAGCGTATATCGTTTGTTCCGATGGCTATATATACGTTTAATGCCTCGCCTCGTTAGACAGACTATACGTATAGTTTTTTGTTCCGTAGGCGTTGCGAAGCCAAATCCTGTAATTTTCGTTAACGTTAGCTTTACCGGGCAGGACGCGTTTTAATATTTTTCATTCGCGATTATTGAGATCGCAAAGATGCATCCACGAGGAATTATTTGACAAATTGATTTTGTTGGCTATGCATTAGAAAAATATTAAAGGTGTAAAACGTAATGCCTATAAAGCATTACGTTTCGCGTGCATTAATAGTGAGACGCAGGTTCGATTGAAACGATTCTTGTTGTAGGAGGTTCGTTATCACCGGATCCATTTGATTTGGGAGGCATAGGCGAAAATCTTCCCACGAGTACGGGAGCTGTTAAAAAGACACCACAGTCGTTCCTCGGGGAGAACTCTGCGCTGGTTAACCTCGATAATCTCGTCAGTACTTCTGCGATTAAACCAGCCACGCCAACACCTACAGGTAACGTTTCAGTTCAAATCGATAACGTCGAGTGGTAATTTTTCATCTCGGAAAAAATCCCCGTATTCCGTATCTGTCGTGAGAAATAACCGCGACCATCGGTTTCGTCCTAATTATCGCGATGCAGTGGTTTTTAGGCACGGAACAGCGTAGTCTCGGTTATTCTGTAATTAACGTTTTACGAAAATTTCAAGATACCATTCGAACGTGAACACAAAATTCTAATCTCCAAAGTATTTTGCTTTTCTCGAAAACAAATGTGTTTCTTTTTTTTGTAACGTATTCTGTCTGCAAAATAGCATTTCATTGGGAATAAATTCGTGAGTATCAACAAACTGATTAACTGTGTACCGCTGCATGAGTGCATGACCCAATTTGTTGCGTATTTGAAGAAAGTACAAGGATTTTTTTGTTGTAAATCTTCTTTTACAGCGAAGACTGACGACGTACCGTTACAGGTTTTTCACCGGACTGTAGATACACGTGTGAATCGAATGCATTATCTTTACAGTTTAATGGATGCGTTTACCCTTGAAAAATGATCTGTTTTCTATTGTAATTTTCTTGCGATACGTAATGCAGGAATAACTGGCAAATGTAGACTAACGTTGCAAACGATTTTTCAGCAACCATCTCGTATTCAGCAAATCCATTTGCGACGGTAACACCACCACCACCCCGTCCTACGATCAATCAGATTCGACAGGATCCTTGGGCAGCGAATGCACCTACTACAGCGAATCCGTTCCTCTCGTAGCTCGGCAATAGAATTGTCGATGACGTCAGTCGATAAATCAAGAGCACCGTGGTTTAAAAAGTATTCGAGGTTTCTAGCGGTAACCCTGTACGGTATAAGTTTCTTGCTCGCTATAAAATAGCTTTATTTCAAGGTATAGGCGACCATACACATACACGCATACATACATACATACATACATACATACATACATACATACATACATACATACATACATACACAGAGAGACGACAGAGTGAAAACGTCCTATCGCAATAAACAAAAAACGGAAGATATTTTGAGAATACGCTAGTTTTTAACATTTGAAAGTAATACGAGTCTTTTACGAATGATTAAAGCGACTACTAGCGACCACTAGCGACCTATTAGGTCCTCGAATCGATCAGTGAGAAAATAAAAATGTTGAAGGAAGTACGCTAGTGGACTCCGTTGAAAGTTTCAACAATGGACACGGCTAACATCGATGTTTATTTTTACATAGCACTTCGGACACAGTCTAGCGAACATTTATTTCTATCGTGCTTATTGCGCAGAAGTGTTTTTTGCGTCCGCTACGATCGAATCGCTTGTAGATTAATCGCGTAACGACGATGAATGGGGAACTGTTTCGAGGATAACGTTGGATGCGCAACAAACGGGAAACGATGTGTGGTGTAAATTAAATCTTCGGATAATTGCGCGGCCCCAAGGTGTATAACTAGATTTTATAATCACCTTTTTCATATATAGTATATTTTTTAAGTATGACTCGATTTGACTCGGTAATAGGATAGAATCATTGAACAATATTTTTGGCGGACTATAAGGCGTGAAGCTGAGGGACGATGGGAGCAGTGGTCGACGCGTCACGAATCAATTTCTTTGTCCTTGTGTGTGTGTGTGTGTGTGTGTGTGTGAGATATATGCACACACGTCTTTTTCTACGGCTAACGAGATCGTGAGACTGTAATCGTGATTTGCAAAAGCATATTATATCGAACAGGGTTCTTCGGTTTGAAGTTCATACGCTTAACAATGTGCATCGATCGCGGCTCGTAACAAAAAAGAAAAAAATAAATTAATATACATTCGCGTTGTAGCATGCTTTTTAATTGAAGGGAAAAGTGTGAAAGGTGGAAACATATTTTGCTTTTCGTGAACTCGTGCGGAAGAACGTGTAAAAGTAAAAGTGCATTTGTTTTGAACTCGTTCGAAGAGATGTAGTCTTGATAAATGTACATCGTTTATCGTACATAACGAAGAAATTATATGTTTACGTAGAATATACAATGAAAAAGAATGTTCAGTTACGGAGAAAAGTGTTTTTTACTTGATGTGATTATGAAGTATGAACGATTTCACAGGTTCAAATGACTTACCGTGCGAGTCGACGAGACGCAAAGCAAATGTGCTTCCACTTAAATACTCAGTTTGCTGTGAGAGACGCGTGTATGCTAGTAAAACGATGCGTCGTTCGCTGATTATTCACTGCGTTTATCAATACCTCGAAGTACTTCGGATACTTGCGGATGGGACAGTCTGAAAACAATTCATTGGAAAATGTAATGCTGTCTTTTACACGTGTAACGTACGAGTCGAGTTTAGTTTGTGAGATTTCACACACGTTTCATTCCGACGACCGTTCAAACGTTCAAACGTTATTTGCACAGGCTTCGTGCACTGCGGAGAAACAAGCGTGGACTGGTATGCATTTTATTATCGGTGAGGAGTCGCCGCTGTTTACTAAATCGAAGCGTTTTATAATTTCATTGAAACTCACGTGGGAAGGGTTACGGACACGAGGCGTTGTTGCTCGTTCGATGATCGATTTAACCTGTTAACCGAGAGAAGGAAACGATACGGGTGAGAAAATATTATTTATATGAAATGCGAGCGCTACGATACCGTTTCTTCGGAGAATCGTTGCTAGATGATGGAATTTATGCAATATACGTGTAGCATTCGTTTATACGAGCAAAATGAGATCAGATTCATCAGATTTTCATTTCGTTTTAAATTAGGATTTTCATTAGAAGCGATTTGTATTATAGATTCGAACGAGCGTCTATGAAACTCGAAGTAGAATAAATCGTTCGTTTATAAAAAACGGAAGAAAGTACACCCATCTTGGTGAATGATTTCATCGACGAGAACGTTTCTCGAAACATGATACCTACTGGTTTTTATGGATTAGACTAGGAGCGTCTACATATGTATATTTGCATAAGTATTCGTAGTTTTAATTATTCTTAAACGAGAGACATCGGGAAGCTGCGAAGACTTCCCCGGTTAACAGGTTAAGGGGATCGATTATAATCCGAGGACAGTAAAGCGAATCGCATTAGCTTTCGTTCCATACGAGACAATTTACAATTGTACCTTGATTTATATAATGGAAGAAGAAGAAGAAAAAAAAACGAGAAATTGTAAATACGTTCAACAGCATATCGTAACCCCAATTGTCAAGTCAACTTCTTTTCGTCTGTATTCGATGGACGGTATATAGGATACTTTTAACGAAGCCTGAAAGTGTTTTTTAACATCGTTCGCTCGTTCTTTCCCGTTTCATCGAGGAAAACGTTGCTGAATTCGTTGGTTGTTACATCGATACTTTCTACGCTCGAACGAGCGCGTCTCCGTTCCGACGGCTCACAACAATCAGCGGGAACACGACGCGACGGTACGCGACGGTACACGACGATACGCGACAGTCGGCATTTTCACCCTGTTAACCGGCCGAGATTCTCCAAAGAACAAATTCAAAAAATTATAGAAATTTACAAGGCCACCAAGCTCGACCGTATCACTGCCATTATCAGCGATATACAAAGTACAAAAACGACTTGATCTATATCTGTCTGATAACGGTACCATTCACGAGCTCCGGCCACGGGCCACACCGTAGAGATGGCTTTCTGTAAAACTATCGAGAGTCCGGAACCAGAATGATTGGATCGTATTTCGCTTATAAAATACAATTATTCGCAGACTGAAAGTTAATCGGATCTAATTCTCGCCAGGATGTAGCAAATCAACGGAAGAAGATCAATCAACGATCTCGAGAGAATCTGTGTCGCAGATATATGAGCGATTCTACAACGTTCAAGAGTTATTGTTATTAATTGAATTAACGAGGACACGATGTTACGGAAAGTTCAAGTCAAATTACGAATTAACTCGCGATCCCCGGTTAACAGGTTGATCACGACAGTCGACAATCAAAACGTGTGTATGTATTTATTAGCAAGTTCTTTTTTTAACACGTTCAGGACGAATCACTCGATTACGCATCACGTCGCCAAACCCTCCAAACCGAAAGACATCACGAAAAAAGCCGCGCGACATCGATCGACACCGATTCTTCAAATTTTCTATACGTATCTCGTGGTTTGGTCCGAGTTCTGTCCTGAACCTGTTAAATGACTACTTTGCAGGTAGCGTGAATACTGACTAAGCATTTCCTTTTTTGAAAGCAATTAACGCATTTTACAATTTTTATACAAGAATATGAGATTGGCAAATGGGGGAACAAACGGTGTTTGCCTGCTTCTAATTGAATCGTACACGATCGATTACACCTGATTACACCCGCGATTCAAATTCTGTTATAAGTGAAATATTGCTTAAATAATTCCATTGTATTATTTTTCGTTAAAGTACTCGTTTCTGTTGCATTATGCATTTTCAACATACTTGCTTCTATGATTGAAACTGTATATTTAATATGTATTTATCCGGATGTTCGCGAAAATATGAAGTTATTATGTGATAGGAATGTAAGTCACTGTATACCACTCGAAGTTGTGTTTCACTGATTTAATAGTCTGCGTTCTCTTTCTCTCTCTCTCTCTCTCTCTTTCTCTCCACCGCCTTTGTAGAAACATTCTTGTATTTAAGCGAACGTGTCTTTTGCGTCTGGAATTCGACATCGACCAACTACCAAATCTTTTATTTTCGTTAACTAAAATGATCAAGTAACTTGTTTCATTTTTTTTTCTTTCTACTTTTTGTACAAAGCAATAGATTGGTATTCTTCTGTACGTACATGATGTGATGCACGAGCTTCATTTTTGCGCGAACAATGGAATACCGTTTAGTTTTTAGTGTTGGTGTAAGCGCAGAGCAAATTCAAAGAACATTTAAGAATGAATATTATATATTTTAGTAGATTATATTATTATTATTATTATTATACAAATAAATGTAAAAATTTTTAATTTTTCTGATTAAATATTTAATTTGAAGTTTCCTTGTATACGTATACCGTTTCCTCTATACTGAATGCAAATTGCGATTATTATTTCTATGGCGTGAATCACATGAAAACGGTACTCTTGAATACTTATATTGGATCCAAAATTACGGAAGCGCTACGCAATCTTGAAGAATGAACCAACGCAATAGTTTCTTCTTTTCCGTATCCAATAGAGGTAGTCGATTCTGTTCCATTTGTCATGGCTCGTGACGCAAAGTAAAGAAATTACAACGAGTAAAGAAATTAGGCAACACATTTTATTTTAAAGAGATGCTTCGGTCGAAGAACTTATAGTAACTGGAGGAAGGAAATACGAGCGAACTTGACTATGTAATTGTGCTATTTCAGGGTCTTCCCTTTCTAAAGCTCTGAGTAATTGTGCAAACTGAACCGTACCTGTAATACATGAAAGACTAATAAATTATTTCTAAGGAATGAATCTTTAACAGACTGTATAGAGTTTACCTTCTCGTCCCTCCACAAATCCATAGTTTTTGATAACATCCATTTGAATTTGAACAACGATGGGAAATACAAATTGCATCATTTTCAGCATTTCATTTCCTGAATTTTCTTTTGCTTCTGTCAATTTCTGAATATTCTCTGCGGTACTCAGCGCTGTTAGAACGTCTGTCAGAATAGCTAAAGTAAAATCATCAAATAAGTATCCTACTGAAATTCATGTAAATTTCACTGTGAACGTATTGCTTGAAATTTTAAGTACCTTTCGCTATTTCCGGAGTAAAATTAGGCATGGTAGTCATTGCACAGGCAGATTATTGGGAACGAACTTGTCGATAATAATTTAGGCAATTTAGACAGCCCTCTATAGTCTAAATATATAGGTTGCGAATTGTAGTACTATTGTTGTCAACCAGATTTTTACAATACCGAAGCTATTTCATAGTATGATTCTGAATACACTCGAGTCCTTGTTATTTTATTCTATAAGCTACTATGAAGGATTATTGTTCACTTCCTGCCGTTCACTTTTAGAAATGTCAAAGTTAAAACCTGTCAAAATAATGTAAACAATGCAACAATGTAATGGGATTGTTGGCGCTCTTCACGCGCATGCGCGAGTTTCGTCAAGGACGTATCTGTGTCCGAAGTTTGTGGGGGACTATTGGGGGGAAAATAGTGGGAGACTATTATTAGCGGGAACGTCTAGCGGAGACCATTGCGACCGTTTCGACACGAGGCGCGAAAGAACAGCGGGCTGCGAGAATTTCAGATAAGGTATTGTTAATATTTGATCAAATCATACTTTTTGCGAAATTAGCGGGGCGGTCAAGGTACCCGATTTTCGTACTTTACCGAGGTCGTCTGACGTCAGAATATTCGCGCATGCGCGTGAAAAGCGTCAACAATCCCATCACTGGATACAGGTTATAGTGTGTTATAAGTAGTTTATAATTTATGTCAGTACTCTCTGCTTATGTTTATAGAATTATCAAAATTTGTTTCCCTGCGCTTCCATTCGTCGTTGGCCCGCTGCTATGAACGTCTGTGAAATAATCTACCAATTGCAACCAACTGCTAGACTGTATGCGCGCGTGCGTGGAATAAGAGAAAGCCTTACAGTTATGGTTATGATTGGTTATAGTTATGATGAAGGCGTTACTGTAAATTGTAAACACACAACAGAAAATAGGTTAAAAAAGATATCTTGCAAATGATTTATTCGTTAAATCGTATTGAAATATTCCATTGTTTCAGGAACGTTCGATAAAAGTACGTTAATAAAATCGTCCGCGATGAGCTTAGACTACGATCAAACGCTTTTAAACATTTTTTTGAAAGAGAAAGTCAATTTCTTTGACACAATTTTTGGATTTCTTCATCGAAAGTAAGCGATGATGCCGCAGCTAGATTTATCCACACATTTGATATTTTTAATATAAGATACGTGGCCGATAGAAAAAAGTGATCTTTCATTTATTCACAGTACAGATTTTTACGAGGAATACGCTCCAGATAAGAAATCGGCTCTTCCACCCGGAGAAGCGGAGAGGGTGGTATTAAACAGTTTTAGGAAATGGAAGAACATGCCCAAGTTTCGGTATTCGAGTAGAGACCCGCAGAAAATTCATAATTCGAATTTACGGATCGTCGAGAGATCCAAAGACGACGAGTCAACGGTTGCCGAAGAAGCCGATCCTCCAGTAGTGCAAGAAGTTGAAGTAGAAACTAGCGTAGAACCGCAAATAGTAGACGAACAGATTCGTTCGGAGGGCAAGGATAAAGTTTCCGATAGTTATAACGGAGCTGTGAGGGATCGCTATACGTGGTCGCAATCCATTAACGACCTGGACGTTCTGATTAAACTGCCTCCCTGTATAAAAACGGCGAAGGAACTGACGGTCAATATAGAGTCAACGTTTATCCAAGTAGAGGCAAGAGTACCGACGGATGTAAATAGCGGTTCGATATGGCGCTCCATTTTTGCTGGAGAGCTTTGTCATAAAATTAAAAAAAATGAATCCGTGTGGTCGGTTGTACCTGGAAAACGTATCAGCGTACGTTGAAATACCGTTCGATCGAGCTGTCTTGGTCATCGTTGCAATCCCTTGAGTTTGTTTACGTAAATAAAAGGTATCTTTTTTATTTCAGATTCATTTCGAGAAAGCCTCCGAAAGGTGGTGGGACGCGTTTCTCGTCGACGAGCCCAAAATTGATTTAAGTAAAATTGACTGTTCGAGACATCTCGACGACATGGGATTGGAGGAGCAAATGAAAGTTCAAGAACTAATGTGGAATCATCAGCAGAAACTTCTTGGCAAACCGACATCCGAGGAAATTGTGAGCGTAGCCTTTGTCATCTCGTTTCATACGAAACGGAAGGTTCTACGGGTGATACGTAACTGGAAATTCTTTATTTACAGAAAATGGAGAAGATTTTGAAAAAGGCATGGAACGCGAAAGGGTCCCCCTTCCAAGGCACACCGTACGATCCCTCGGTTCTAAAGTTTAGTAACTAGTTAACGCGATTTGTGTTCGAATAAGCGGCAGTACTTAACGAATCATTTTGTACGTCGGTCGAAGAGCTTACGCGCGTACGAACCTATTTCTACGCAACTACAAATCACAATGCGTTTCCATGCATTTGGCGCAAATGGACCGATATCTCTCAAAGTACTTTTTCATATTATTCGTTTGCGAGAAACGGCGGTCGAGTTTTATCGTCTACGTAAAATTACGTATTTATCGTTAGATCGTTTGATGGTACATCCGAAAAGAATTGTTCGTCGTATGTCTTAAATTAATAACATAGAAAAATTTACCTACGAAAAAGATCTGTTTTCTCAGCATCGATGTAAACATCTTTTTCGAACCTGCGATACTTTGAGAGGTAATGATCCGAGTTAGGGTTAGCGAATGAAAAATTTTTGTTTGTACATAAAAGCGAATATATGTAAGAATGTTTTTTTTATTGAGAACAGTCTGAATCGAAATCTACAGACTGAGAATGCATTCGATACAGCCCGAAAAGTGTATATCGTAACCGAAAAGCTGTTGGAAGGTAAATATTAATGTAAACGATAAGTTAATCTGTGCACCCTGGTTAACAGGTTCATTTTATTTTCGATTAGAAAGATCAATGGAATATAGAGCGTGTTCTTATGAGAAATTCCATCGGGCCATCTGTTCGCGATCCTATTGAGAAACGAGTACAAAACAAACGGAAATAACGGAACCGTGCTACGATATAATAATCTATACGTTATTAAACCGTGCATGTTAAAGAACTATAAAGATTCTACTTCGTTGTTGATTAATATTCCATTCACAGAATTATTGGAAAAAGAATTGTTAACGGTACATACGCAATGGCCCAATTTGTTTAGAAGATAAACGAGATGACGCAAAAATTTAACGACTCTTTCGTTTCTATTTATACCATGTACACGTTTATTTCTCTTGAAACTGTGTTGTAACTTTATCGTTCAACGCACAAGATTACGAATAAAGCTTCAGAAAGATTAGACTATCGTGTAACTACTTATGTTAGGTTGACCCAAAAGTTTCTTTGGTTTTCGATCAATTAAGAAAATTTCGATTTTTTCTTGGATCATGCGTGTTCTGCTGCCGTAGTTGCTCTCCGCGGGTGTAGTCATTGCAAACGCTCGGTCTCCGAACATCATAATGCATTGTACGCACTGATTGTTCGACGCAACAATCATCCAACTAGACTAGTCAATTTCCGGCGGGCAATTAAGGTCGAAACGGCATTAGCCGCGAAAAAATTCCTGGTACCTGCATGTCCGCGATTTCATGAACCCGCAGGCACGCGGGTGGTTCTCGCCGGTGATCCATCGTCGACAGCTATCCCAGCGAAAGAAAGAGAGAGACGGGCAGGGGGGGGGGAGAGAGAGAGAGAGAGAGAGAGAGGATCAATATTAATCATAGACGACAAAAAGGTGAATCTCGCGGTAGCCGAGGCTGCCGAGGATCTGCGAAACGAACGGAGAGCCGCGCAGAATGCAAGAAATTCCTCGCTTATTTTCCCCCGATGTCGACTATTGCACCAAGGAAGGAATGCTTTACGATGGCAGCAGGTAGACAGCCGAGCACAACACGCTGTTCTCATTTCCCCTGCATCCGAAATATTTATTAATACAGATTACCCGGTACACACGTCGACTGGTTGCAAGCGTTTCGAAATGATTTGGTCTTCAAGCTGCAATTTGAAAACATTTACAAGTACGTATACTGTTTTGTTGATAGTTTCTACCGTATCATCTTGAAAATCTTTATCCAGTAAAAATGAGAACTCGCTTGAGAAGACTATATGTATATATATATGTGTTATCTTAATGATCATTGTTCAAGCCTGGTTCGAAATATTGTTTCACGAGAGCAGCACGGAATCGTACGCATCGAGGAATTCGCACACATGCGTGCGTCGAAGTCTCCGGCGCATCGATGGACTGCAGGTTTCGCTGCATCGTGGTTGCAGGGAATGCGGGACACGTGACACGCGGTCGAGAGACGCTCCCGAAGGAAAAATCGGTTCCCAGGGGGACCCACCCACCGTGCGATTCCATTATCTCTTGGAGGCAGCCAATCGACGGGTTTGTGTGCGCGAACGTGGACGAGCGTCAGCAGAAACGCATTCGCAGCGTTCTCGGTTCTCGATTCTCGATCGTGGCTTCGTTCCGCGTTGGAGCACGTTCGTTGAGCACCGCTGCGGGTAAAACACAGGTAATATACCTGCCGGGGGCTACGTGCATCCCCACCTAGGGTCCGGTTCTCTCTCCTTGGTCGACTCTCGGCTTTTCTCCGAGGTGAGTCGGGCCGTTAGTGTCGTTGTCGTAGGAGAGAATGGTAGTAATGCGTATCGCGGAGTATCGTGCACCCTGAAGGACGTCCTCATCGTCGAGCGAGCCAGTACCTGCTGCCTTGTCTTCTCTTCTCTTCTCTTCCCTTCTCTTCTTCCATCGAACGACGGATCACCTCGCGCTGTGTTTGCCAACCCACGATCCTGTGATCCACGTTGATCGAGAACGCGAGTTCGATCCGACCGGAGAAGGATATTTCGCGAAGCTGGATCGATTCGTGAACGGTTCGTGACCTGTTTCGTGCGGATACCCCTCCCCCTCTCTCTCTATCTTTCTTTTTTTTATCTCTTTGTCTCTCTCTCTCTCTCTCTCTCTCTCTCTCTCTCTATCTATCTATCTATCTATCCATCTCTTTCTCTCTCGTCCCTTTTCATTCGGATCGCGGATGCTCGACAACCTCGAGGACGACGACGACGACCTCTGTTCTCGACATCGTAGCTGCTCTACGGTATCGTTACAGTGGTACCGTGTTGGGTGAATTTAAGGGAGCGTGGTGTGCCGTCGATAAAGGGAAATCGGTAGATTAGAAGAGAGAAGCGGAAACGCGTTGGTTGGTTCGAGAGGAAGAAGAAGAAGAGGATACCAAGATGCCCTGTTCCGCCGTGACGCTATCCCTCGCGACCATAACCGGTATCATTGCCAGCGGCCTTCTCGCGATCGCCTTTTCCACCGACAACTGGCTCTACACCGAGGTCAAGCGTGCCCAAATCCAGGTTCGTAAGGTCCACTCGTTACAAACGCATTTGTCGATTCGAGAATGTGCCTCAGCGCATGCTTCCCGGGTCCGCTTAAGGCCCGAGGCTGCCACGTTGGGCCCAACGAGAGATCCAACTCTACTGGTAACCCCGTTATTTAATGGACAACGCGTTTCCCTCGTGATTTTCTTGCTTTTCGGAGAAAATTCTGACGAGCCTTACTGGTTTTTTTGGCTTGGACGCGACTGATTGCTACGCAAACGGAGTTGAAACGTTCAGAATTTGAACCTGTTTTTAAAAGTACCGCTAAAATAACGCTTTAAAATTAAATTAACGGTTCTACCGTGTTTTAACGAAAATATGACCGTGGCGCGACCGATTTTCAAGTTGGTGAATTTTTGAACGTGAAATCAGGCTTCGGTTGGACGTTGAAATTTTAGAGCCTTTAAGCGCTTCGATGCGAGTTTATTTTCGTCGTAGAAAAACTGGTTTCCTCGCGTCGATTATTGTGTCATCCCGGATACACCTAGTACCGTGCGCGCACGTAAGATATTTTAGCGAATTCGCTCATCGAATCCGTGCATCGTTCGTGGATGTTTGGAAACCGATTCGAGATTTTTCCGATAATTCCTTGCGAGGCATCGAAAAATCGAAAAGAGAAAAGACGTCTCGTTGTCTCTTCGTTTTGATTTCCACTTTCTACGGCACGAGGATTTACAGGCTGAAGAAAGCGTCTCGGTTGGAACAGGGACAAAATTTCTTCGGGTTGTTAACGGCGAACGAACATCGTGGGACGCGATTCGATTAATAAGACGTTACACGGACGAAGTACGGTAAACGCGTTGGAAAGTTCGTTCGTCCCGTAGACGAATAGTTCTCCGTTGCCTGCTACTGGTTTCTTTACTTTTTCAGCTGTTTCAACTTGTTATCGAATTTTCGTACGCAAACTTCGTTGCATAAAAATTACAATTAATATCGAATTTGGTAAAAATGGTGCTGGCACGAGAGGAAGCCCGTTAATTTCGAGCGTCTAGAAAATTGCTTGCTATGTTCTTATCGATCGAGCCAGACCGGAAGTGGAATCCCCTCGGCTTCCGTCGTCCTTGTCACAGGTGAACGTTCGGGTCGAAGGTCAAGTTCATCCTCGAGGGCCTCGCGAGTCTGTTCGAGGGAAGATGTTCTCACACTCGCGAATCTTTCGCGAAACGGTGGTGTTTCACGCGGAAGCCGTACCACCTTCGCAGCGAACGATACCGTTCTTCCGTGATTCCGTGATTCCCTGGCAATGCGGAGCGTTGTACGAGATTCTCGCTCTCGATTCTCGTGAAATTTTCGTGGAAGCGCATCGTTGCTCGAAACCCTCCAGAATTTCAATAAATATCTCACTTCGAAACGCTAATACGATCTGTGAAACAATTTTCTTGTCAATTTTCTTGTGTAAAAAACTGATCCAACGGTCCTGCGAGAACAAAGTACGAGATCGTACCCGCAAGTAGGTACGCGCAACGATTTAAGTCGCGAGAAATTTCAGCAATCGTCGAGTGCTACTTTTCCAAGATAAATCTACGGAATCTACGGAGCGACAGGGAATTTTTTCCCCGGCTAAAATATGTATCGATTCGCGGGACAGGAATGAATTGCACGCCGCGATTCTCCCGTAGAAAGTACGGTATCACAGAGATGTTTGTTTCGAGATACTTTCGAGCACACGAGTCTTTACTTTCGTGAACTTGTTTTAAAACGGTATCTCTTCGAGCGAGATTTCTCAATGACTCGTTGCTACGAACGAAGATTTCTTCTCGATCTCTACTTTTAAGAACACAGTAGTTAAGTACCACTCTGTCGAACAGAATTCACACTTGGAGCAGAATTCGCATAAAAAGTACAATTGCTCCTCGTATGCTTCTAAACGTTGACACGCGTTTCGTCTTGGCAGGCAGGAATTTTTCTGGGCGTTTAGGGGTTGGTCGTGGGAAAAATGCGGAGCTTTTTCCGTGCGATTCCGCACGGGGATCGTCGGCTGTGGAATTTAGCCGCGAATCTTTTCGGTTCGGCCCTGGGTTTGCCTCGGTCTAGCCTCCGTCATCCACGATCCGCAGGAGCGATCGACATTCCAAGCCGCGCCCATTTTCAGCGCGTTGACTCGACAAGTCTCGCGTTTAGCGCAGCCCGCCGCGCCGCGCCGCGCCGCACCAATGCACGCGCAATCGTGCACGCGCTCGCTCTCCTTTACGGGAATCGGTCGCCGCGCCGCGCCGCGCCGCACCGGATCGAGACAACCGGAGACTTTTCTCTTAAAAAGTACCGGGATTTCGTTGCACGTCGCTTTCCTGCGCCTCCTTTATTTGGGATTTCCGAGGAAAACCCGCCGCTGCGCGCCGAGTTGCACCTTGTTCGCCTAATCGCCCAAACGATAATGTCTGGCCGTTCGTAGAGTCGAGCATCGATGATTCGAGCCTCTACATAGGACAGGTTCATTTATTTCCTTTCTCGAGGTTTGCCTCCATCGATTAGCACGCGCGATAACGCACCAAGTGTTTTTTTTAACTCGTGGGAGGCTTATGCAAAATAAACGTGTTTAGAGTTGCGAATAGATCGTCGATGTTGAGTTTCTCAATTGCACGCGCGACGATCGTCGGTATATGTACGGTAAACGGTGAAAAGTGCATTCGTTGGAGCACGCGCGATGCGACGCTACGCAGGTGAAATTGAAGGCCTCGGAGAGAATGTCGAAAACGAAGAATCGCTTTGGCGATTTCCGTGATCCGGTTCGGTTAAAATCGTGGAACGTTATTCGATGGGATACACAGGGTCTTGAGCATAGGAGGCAACAGGCTGGCCGTATGACGTACACCGCTCTGTTATTTCTAGGAGCTGGAGCCTCCGGAGCGCGTTTACCTTGGCGAGCGCAGCCGGTGTTCGCTCGCGCCATTAGAATAAAAATGTCGGCTCGACTCCCCCTTTTGCCGACAGTGGACGATCCGTACAGTTATGTTACTCGCACCATCTCCTTTTTCCAGCCAGGTGAACGATTACACCTTTCCGGACGTGTTTGCGCATGCACGTAGAATGTAGACTGTAGACCACTGTAGACGCGTAGACGAACGCCAGAGGTCCCAGGGACGAGGATACACGGGGATACACGAGGATACGCGAGGATGCACGAGGATACGCGAGAATCGCGTTCAACGCGCGCGAACGTCTGTCTCGGCCGTTCGAACCAAATCTCCCCCTCTCTCGAGCTTATTTGGCAGAGGAATCCCGTCGACCTCTACACCCGTGTTTCCCTTTCGTAATACATATCCTCCACCGTTACTTTTTCTATTTCTTACAAAACCATTCGATCGATGATCGCTAAAGAAGAAGGGTGTCGAGTAGATGAATCGATCGAGGGGTGGTCTAGATAAGGGTAACGAAGCGAGGACCAGGAAGATCAGCGGCCGGATACCAACGATCGCAGACATCTCGTCGGTAAAACTCAGGCTCTGCCACAATGAGACAAAGGAGCGTCGTTCACACGTGCAGGTCGAGAAACCTTGAATCTTGAGAACCTCGAGAACCTTGGTTTTCGATGGTCCAGTGCTCGTCAGCGATTCGCGAGGTGGTCACGCTCCGGAGCGTTGGATCCACCGATTCGCCATTCTCGACGCGACTATACGTAGATCTCTCGCACTCGCGTCACTTCGAGCCTGATCGATCGCGGACGAATCGACGCGACGCGACGGTTTCCGTTGCGTTGTCCGAAACGTTATCTGGAAACGCGTTAATTTGTCAGAAACGTTTGACAGGCCTCCGAGAATTTTTCATTCAAAATAATTGATTTCGCATCTTTGATATTAATATCGATCAACGTTGAAATTGAAATTGAAATTGTTTTTTCTCGCCGCGACGCGTGTTTCGAAACGTTCCGAAGAGGAGAAGGAAACGACAAAAATCAGGATCGCGACCGTTCCTTTATAATTCGTAGCCTGAATCGATCTTCCGGTTACGTCACGATTTCTTCAATGGAGGCGCAATTACACCGCGCCACTGCAATTCCGCCGGTCGTGTTGCCGACGCAATAAGTACATGCTCGCACGAATTATAATCGGCTTGCGCAATGCTCCGAATGCCGCGGTGCCATGCCGCGTCGAACGAAATCGTTGTCGCTTTCAAAAACGATTCAGCGGACGCAGCGTTTCTTTAAAAAATTGCAGCAACGTTCGTGCGAGCTCTCCAGTACTTTGCAATCATTCCGAAGATAACGTAATCACGAGTGTATCTTAATCCCTAGGAGCGAAGCGAATGCTATTCCTCCGCGCAAGCCATTTTGCTAACTGATGGTCATGCGAACGTTCCACCGTTGTTTCATTCAATGTTAATTCGGCTGCGAGTTAATTGCACCGTCAAGATCAGCAATATCGTACTCGTTTAAAATGTGGATGTAAACTTGGTGATTCCATTGTTCCGACCCACGACCTACGAGGGTCGCATTCTACGCACGGTTGCAAAAGCCTACTCACACCTTCAAAATTTAAAATTATAATATCTACCGTTTAAAATTCAAAATGATTAAAAATCAAAATGCGCCGATACATCTTCCTCGATGTTTTCAACACCGTTTAGGAGATATTAGAACTGTTTACGACTCGTTTCGAGCGTCTTGTACAATTTCATTCTAAGCAGTTACAACTCCGCTATTCGGATCTACGATCTAAATATCTAATCCCGGTCTAGCGTGCAGATCGGATGATCTACGTTCGATAACGATGGAAAAATTGATCGCGTTCGTTCGCAGCTTTCGATCGAGCAACGTCACGATCCACGCGCATAGTATACAGTATAGAAATACATTGCACCAGACTTATTCGAGGAACGAGCGGAATGTCGTTTTCCGCGAGAAACCTTTACCCTGCTTGCCACTTTCATTGTTGCGCAAACCTCTTGTCTAGCTATTCAAACAGCCGGAGACCATTGAACGGTGGCCTCCCGGGACAGTGGTGTCAGCGTGTTTCAGTATTTATCGCCCGGCGCGGCGCCAAATCTATTTCATAAATCGTTCTCGACGCTGCGCTGAGCGATCGCTCGCGTGGGCCAATGGTCGAGTTGATGCGAGGCAAATGCCGAGCATCTGATTTTTGCACGCGTTACCGCTCGTCGAACGAGCAATCGAAACGCGTGGAAGGTTTCGCTCGTGCTCGACGAACACCTTCCTCGCCGTAAATATTTACCGGCCGAAGAAGTTTACGGTGTAATCGGACCGATGTTTCGCTGAAACAAACCTTGCGGCTTGTATTTTTGCTCGACGACGCGATCGATCGACTTCGGCTATCTTGGCAACTCGTAAATGGACAGCGGAACCTGTTTTCGAAAAGTAGCAAACGCATTGGGCCCAGGACTCGATGGAATGTCCACGGGGAAGAGTTTCTTAGCAGATAACTAGGAAAGCTAATATTTTCCTAGAAAACGCGCGTTTCCGGCCGCGTGATTTCCGAACAACCATAACGGATGATTACGCGAGGAAAAGGAATGCTGGAAACAGCTGAGAAATTACATCCCCAGTCGTTTCTCTGTTGGATGCAACGAAATTACATTCCTGGGAGTAACGGGACCGTTCGTTTCGCGTCGTAGCAGGGCACGCTGTCGCGTCGGGAACTTGAAGAACGAATCGAGTAAACCGAGTAATGGAGACATAAAACTCGCGAAGGGTTGCGTGGTGTCTTTCCAAGAACGTTCGTTCTTCGAGCCGTGACTCGGACAGATGATTGATATTAATTAAAAGTGGCGCGCCGCGCCGCGCCGTTTCGATCGATCTCTATCTTCTGCCGTTGGAGGATGTATTATCGGCAAAAAGATGTTTCGATGACCGGAATAAGAGGTAATCGGTCGTTGCAAGGCCGGGGGAACACGGTGGACGCGGTGCCAGCGAAAAAACGGTCATCATCGGTGAATCGCGAAGGAATTCCGTTCCACCGCTACCACGGTAGGCCACACGCTGCAGAGACGACTTCGGGAGAAAATTCAGTGTTACGATTGGGAATTCGCAAGTTCGTGCAATTTTTAACCGATAAATTTTGATATTCGAATGAAACGCTAGTGGCAGCGGTGGACGAATCGTCGACGTACAACGGATACAACTTGGGACGCGTTTCTTACGCTAAGAAGCGAACAAGTGATTGTAATTGCTAGGTCGCGCGCGGTCGGTTCAGTGCGTAAGGGTGTTGAAAAATCGGTATGAAAGTTGCAGCGGGTTTTACCTATCTTGTGGTTCGCAAAACTGAAACGTTACACAGGAACGAGTTCCACGGTGAACGGTGTTACCCGCGATTTTTTCTTCTCTCTCGAATTCGTTGCAGATAAGCCGCGTTCGATTAACGCTTTCGACTCGTGCACGTAGGACATTGAACTCGACGCGAGTGTGCTTTTTTTTGTTTTAGAAATCTGTGTTACCGGTTGTCGAAAACTGGAAAAAGTCTTGGAAACGCGTTTGCTGGATTAACTCGCTATGGAAATTTCCCTTGGTCACGAATTCGACTGATTTACGGCTCTCGCTACGCGCCGCGATTCGATACCGTTTTTCGTCTTACGTAAAGCGTCGATCGTTGATCCAAGAAAATTGAAAGCGTGGTCTGTAGATTGGCTCAGGGATCGACAAACTACGCCCCACCAGGTTACATGGACGCGAAAAAATAAAGAAAGGGTATTACGGAAAATAAGAAAAACAACGAAAGATCGTATCTTGGTAGACTTTCGCGGAAACTGTCCGTCGACGACGATCGTCGCGCGTCGATTCGTCGACCTACGCGTCCGCGTACGAGAGAGCGAGGGAGTTACGAGCTGCCGCCCACGCGAGCATATTTCCCGCTTTATCGTGCGCAAGGTTGTTAACATTGCCGGGCGTTACGTTCGCTGCGACACAAGTGCATTAATCATCCAGGAATTGTCCGGGCAATTTCTATCTATCGAGTTTCAGAATTCCTCTTTGGACGTTCCGTCGACGCGGCGCGGAGCGCCAAATTCACGCGGCATCCGCACAGGAACGGTGCGATAGAGATATTAAAATGTAAAAACAGTGAAAAATAAGAAACAAGAGTAACAGGCGCGGAGTCCAATAAACGCGCTTTCATCGCGATACAAGGTTTCTCCTGATAATTACCGCGGGACCGTTTCACCTGGAGGACGAAGCGCCAATGGCCATTCAAATGACCTCACTAGTAACGTTTACGCTGGTAGAGTAGTCCAGTTTGCAGAGAAACTGAAAACTGAGAAAACTACAAGAAACTGGGAAATTGTAAGAAATTCCACGCGTCAATCTGGTCGAAGACTGTTTTCAACGTTGATGCGAATTCGGTTGCGACACGGTTCCAATGACGATTGGTTTTAAAATTAGATTGCGAGGGAAGAATGGAAGAGCTGTTTCCAGGCGCTTTGCAATTCCCATTGAGCCGCGTTTTCCTTTCTATGTCAAAGAAATCGCAGAGGCAGGACGATGTTCCCGCGCTCGAGGCGAGCGGAGCCTCGGTGGCGAAACAACCGCGTCGCGTGAAAGCAGATTCGAGCGACCTGGTCGCGACCTCTTGTCATTTTTCAAACACCTGGCCGATGATATTACCGGCCACACGGGAGAAAACGACTATCGCGTAATTTCTGCTCCTCCAGCCTAGATAACTTACCTGCCGTAAAACTGGCATGGCATGGCGATTCGAATACTCGCTAGACTAAATTTTGTTTCTTTAGGAGAGGGTATCGTTAAATGTAATTGGTCATCAGCTACTATTTAATAGGTTGCGGAATTTATGTATTTATGAATGCGTAACCTGCTTGAAACGTTGAAACGTGGATTAAACTACTAACGCAACTCGTGTGGCAACAAGCGGAAAAGTGGATAGAAAACGAAGGGAATTTTCGTGATTCATCGAGAACCTTGAAATTGTATTAATCGTTGCTCGATTAGAACCGCGAATAGAATCGATTCCGCCGGGAAATGCCTCCGTACGGCTCGGCGCGACGCGCGTGATCGATAAAACGATGCAAAGTTGAAGCGACAAAATGATATTCGATAAGACGAGGAAACATCGTGGTCGAGAGTTCATCGTGCGCTGTACACCGCGTCGCGCCGGAAAGAATGGTGCGGGCTGCGGGCTGCGGGAGGCATGGGTGTACGTCAAGGTTAAGAAGATCTTGCAACTTGCAACACGCGAGCATTCGATATCCGATTATCGCATTGTGATCGGGGAAAACCGTGGGACGTGGAATCTGTTGGGTTTCCTGGGCGACGAACGCGACTCTTCTGCATGATCGATTGACATCGACAGACCTAATCCCCTATCTTGTTACCGCACGCGACAGGAAATCTTGAAGACACGCTTACGAAGCGATCTTGAAAATGCCGTGATTTTCATAGCAATCAAGATTTTTCGTTTATTTTGGTTTCAACCATAATCGCACTCGTACGTAATTGAATTTTTTATTTCCGGTCGCTTGGAAGACCGGAATCATGGTAACGGTCCCAACCAATGGAAACGTCGCTTGCCCGCAAGGAAAACGTAGAATTGGGTTGTAAATTGAAGGCAGAAGACAGGTTGCAGTTGCCAAGGGTATCATCCTCGAAGTCGCGTCGGGTCAGTTTGTAGAAAGTGCAATGGCGATTTTCTGACGGGTGCACCGTAGAAAGCGCAACAAGCCGGAGGTCGCGCGCGAAATGATCAGCTACGCGCGCGGTTTAGCCAGCTAACGCGGGCGCAGAAAGAAACGTTTTCCACGGTCCGTTTCAGATCCACGTTCTAATGGCGACGCTCGTGTCCCGTGTGCGTGCGATCCGTTTTCCATTCGAGGCTGTTTTCACTGTTCCCGAGGCACTGCACCGGCAGCAACGAGAGATCGTATCGTTTCTCGTTTCTCGTTTCTCGTTTCTCGTTTCTCGTCGTCACCGGAGATCGTTCTCGGATACGGGCACCCCGTTGATGCGACGATCACGGCCCGATCACGGCTAATAATTATGATCGTTCGCCTAACGGGCTCTGGTCTCGCTTGGCGATCAGCGTGTGTCGCGTTTCTATCGCAACCCTGCACGTGGATCAAGGCCGACACTCGAGAGTCGCGCGATAAGTCGACTACCGGCTGATTCAAAACTTGCGCGCAAACTGGGCGTCACCTTTTCACGGGCGAAACAACTATAAAAACGATACACGGCCTCGATTACATCGAGTTGTTTCCGTAGCAGTTTCGCGGTAATAAAAATGTGGGTTTCGTGGGAGCGTGTACGCGGGCGAGTTCCTTTATTTTTATAGAATCCGCGAAGGAAGTTTGTCGCGTTGCCGTCAGTCACGCAGCTGTAAACCGCTACGCTTTTTCTACGTCTTCTAGCACAATACCGCCAGAGAACCACACCTCGCGGCTGGCGGCACGCGGGATAATTCTCTCAGGCTCGTTGTCGCACGGCTCGCTTTCAATTGTCTTTTTCCCAAACGTTGCACTCTCGTTGGCGTCGTTGGTGTCGTCGGCGAAGCGTGTTAATTGTTCGGGGGAGTAAACGAAGATCGTGGGCTCGGGAAAACGCTATCGGATTAAACGGTGCGTTGTTCGCGTTGACGCCGAGGCGGAGACTGCCTCGCGGCTCCCTCACGGACACCTACAACTTCGCTTATGGCTCGAGTTTGGAGTTTAGTTTCTGTACCTGTCGCTACCTGTCGTAGAGAATCTGAAATTACATTTAATTTCGAGGGCGGCGTGCGAGGTGCATCCTCGATCGCAAGAAAGTCCGGAACTTGAGCCGACACGGCTGAGTGAACGCGCGCTCTCCGCTCTCCGCTCTCCGCTCTCCAGGCCTCCTCCTTCTAGCCGAGCGCGAGCTTCATCGTTCGTTCAGGAAGTTCCTCCGCGTAGAACCTGAAAATTCGTAACGCGAGCACCGTTTCCTTTCTTTCCGCAATTTCCGTTGCTATCGCTTTACAGTCGCAGTTGGCACTCGCGACACACGCAATCGCTACTCGCAACGAACATCGTTTCAAAATCCGCTATTTCGGAAACAATTGGTTTCCTAACGAATTTGAATGCGTGGCTCGTCAGGGGGTCCCAAAAATGGTGTATTTCCCTCCATGCAAGAGACGATTGCTGAGTATTCGTTCCAAGTCGCTTTTCCGTTTGCAAAAATCTTCTCCGCGACTTTGTCAAGAAGTTGTTAACGAAAAACACGGATCGATCGGTGCGCGGCTACTTGGACGGTTTTGATTTTGCGTAAAGGTGCGCAATCCTCTCAGTGCGAATAGTTTCGTAACGAACGAGCTGTTCCGACCATCGATTCGGAAAGGCTAACATGCAAATTTATCCGTTTTATCGTCGCGTCGTTGTGAAACCGCGGCTTCCTGAAATTCACCAGCCACGGTTCGCGTCTAATTTCCTGTAATCTATTCGCCGCTGTTTTTCGCAGCTGCTTTCGGCGAGCTGCCCGATCGAATCGAAAACCGTTTCTCAGCGGCCCGCGAGAACGTCCATTTGAAGCAAGAACGATTCGCAATCGTTGCTTTCCTACTTTCTAACGATCGTAATGTTCGTACGAGGCGGCTCCGCCGAAAGGATCGCCTTTCGATTGTTTTCAGCGTGCGACTCCGCAAAGATTTACCGCTGACGGAACTCGAATCCGAATCCGAAGCCGAAGCGTTTCGACGTTGTTGTCGATGGAAATCGATGTATCGCGTTGCATAGGTCGGATTGTCACTCGTATCCGTCGTAAAAGGGATCGTTAACGGCGCGAATCATTTGGATAAATTGTGCTGTTGCAGCAATATGCGGCCAAACATTCCGAGCAGAGCCACTTGGTGGAGCAAATGAATACCAAGTACTACTATTACACGAGGACGCAGGGGCTCTTCAGGATATGCTACCCCAAGGAAAGACCACCCACTGGTAAGCACGAAAACAATCTTCGTTTCAATTCTATCCGGCTTTCTGAACGCTTCGAGCGAAATTTATATATTAATTTATAAAAATTCAATCGATCCTATAATATTGACACGGAAGTTTAATTTATAAGTTTCGTATAATTTGAGTAATTTAAGTAATCGTAGAATTAACGATCTGAACTGATCGATTGCTGGTGGTTCGGTAGTCGATAGACGAAATGCAAGGGTATTTCCAAGAGCATGAAATTCGGGATTGCAGCGGTGCCAAGGTGGATCGAATCTGACAAATCGTTGTATGCAGTTGGTTATCCGATCGACGTTGCTTCGAGCCTCGAGACTTTCTACGTTACGATACCGTAATGTCGCGGGTTATCCGCGGCCACGTAATAGGTTAAGAGTTTAGAATCGATCGTTTGGTTGCACGCAGTTCGTTCGCTCAGGGCTCAGAGAAAGGACACGCGTCCCGCGAAATTGCTCGCGTGTACGCGATGGCCCGGAGAAACGCGTCTTCCGTCTTTCCAGGAGTTAGCTCGGTCGACGTTCCTTCTCGTTCATTTTCTCTAACGAGGAATATTGATCCTGCCAACGGGAGAGAGAACAGAAATATGTGGTTACCGATCGGCGTAACTCCTCGATCGTCCACGATCTTGATCTTTTTCCTAACGGAGGAGTCGGGGCACATCAAAATCGCATTTACTCGAGACTCGGCCACCGTTAGACCGTGAACGCTCTGAATTACTTAATTCGCAACGAGACCGAGGGGAACTTCGGATCGTTTTTACGAGGCGAAAC
The DNA here is from genome assembly GCA_963971365.1 of Lasioglossum villosulum. NCBI lineage: Eukaryota > Metazoa > Arthropoda > Insecta > Hymenoptera > Halictidae > Lasioglossum > Lasioglossum villosulum. The sequence goes on along the minus strand of OZ020502.1, from coordinate 36,773,347 downwards.
CCGAAGCTTCGGCCGTCGCGTCGCGTCGCGTCGTCGTCAACGCGTTACCTCGATAAATAGACCGTTGCGATCGTAATTGCATTTAGAACCATCGCACCGTTGCTCGCAGTTCCCTTCCCATCCAATAATTTCACCAATAAAAAGACGACTCTTGAACGAGAACAGGGGACTCGGAATTTCGAGTAATCACCTTCGGAAGACGAGAAACCGATGAGAACGAGACTCCATCGTCTGATCCTGTCAGGATGGAGAAGTGAAACCGAGTTTCACTGAATTTTCAGCCGTTTACTCCAGTTTTCATTCCATTCAGCGTTGATCCTGGTACAATAGTTGGACAAATGGAAAGTTCGTTTGCATAATAAAAGAAACCGCGAACGAACCTGTTCGTGAAAGGGAGCCAAGTGCAGCACCTTCGCAATAAACAGCGGAACGTTTCCCAGTCGTGGCCGTGTGCACAATGAGCGTTATCGTTTTCAGCTGCGAATGCCAGAAACGCGATCGTTCGTTTGCGTGTACAATAGGTAGCCGTACGACGCGACGTACACGCGTCTCGCGCTCAAATCATTCTTCCCGCTTTCGCGTGCGCGATCTATGCTCGAATCGGCGAGCACGATCAACAAATTCTCCGTAGATGGGAGAGAAACGCACGCGTCTGGACGCAGTCAAGTACGACGAATGGAGTATATAGAAGGCGCTGGGATAACAAAACGCTCAGCTATGTTAAATCTGTCGCGGCAAAAGGACTTGGATGTTCGAAGATAACAATGAGTCGACAGCGGCATTAGGCGAACCGCGTAACTAAATATGAGCGAATCACCGCACCTGCGACCCGCGCGTACAATCAACCTGAATCAACCTGAATCGACCCTGCCTGCCATTCGTAGATGTACGCATATTCATGCCCATCGTAAACAAAGTAGCAGCAGTTGAATTATGCAGTCGGCGCGGCGACGCGCGACGCGCGACTGTGCTGTCTTTATGGTTCATTGTGTCAAGGAATCTTGTTTCTTGCGAGGAGGACGTAGTCTCAACGTTCACTACGGTAATTACTCGATGATCTTGACGATATTCAAAGTTTTTGCTGCGACCGTTGAGGTTCGATAGATCCTACACCGGTAATAACAACTCGAATTGCGAACAGTGCCGGACGCCACTGGAAGCAACGGTTGGTTCTCCTACCTCTTCCTCCTGAAGAGAAAGCCCAAAAACCACGTGTTCGGTTAAGAGACGACAAATAGGACAAACGCTGGAGAAAGAAGAAAGGGGGATAACGTCTAACGCAGTGAAAATCTCCCAGACTGGTTCGTGCAAGATGGTGTAGTCGTACGAGACAATACGCTTTATAATTTGCGTAAACGGCAACGAGATCGAAGATTGTGAAAAAACGAAGAACAAGACAGACGACGTTGCCCGCCGAATGGAAAGCACCCGCGGGATTCTTGAGAATCGGAACACAACGGTGGACATTGTTCTCGTGGTTCGAGCGGAAAACAATCAACGTGATCGATACATCGCGCATCGCACGTATCGTCGGTTGTACCGTTCTTCGACCACGAGCTCCCTCCTTATCGGCTGCGACGTTCCGTTTGCTTCCGGTGCGACGCGACGTTCCGCTTCCGGCCTTGTCTTTGATTTATTTAACGTACGTGAGAGGTCGTCGGTCCCGATAGAGCGAGAAAATGGTCCCTTCGTTGCCAAGAGTGTCCGTACAGACTCGATAAACCAGCCGATTCGATGCGCGTAGTCGTAGTGAATCGAAGTCGCTCATTCAGAGTTAAAAAGAAGCGAGAAGATACAATCGTCGACGCATCCTGACGCAACACAGTGTGAATCGAACGGGGATTCGAGGTCGGCGGACAGACAGAAGCGAAAATATTCGCCGATATTCCCACCTTCGGGCAGAAATGGTCCTACAAAATGGAGGTCAGGTGTACGCGGTCGCGCGATGCACGGCGTGAAAAATTTCGAGAAACCAGTCAACGACCGGTTTCGGGGAATTTTTATGTGTTCGTTCGCTTCTGCCCCTTCCTCTCGCTTCGTCTTTTTTTCCATCGACTCTCTTATCCGGTCGTAATTACGAAGTCGCGTCGACCAGGGGACAAAGACGGGTCCTACCAGTCGTCGCGATGCCGACGACGCGCGACGGTTCCTCTTCCGGAATGGCGAGGCTGACGAACACGGCTCTCGACTGGTGTTGTATGTACAGTTAGCCGAGAGTCAACGATCTTGGCATGGCGCCTCGTTTAGGCGAAACTAGATTCGAAGAAGGCCGGGGAAACGAGTGCTTGCCACCTGCTGAATGTCAAATATTTCAAACGGTACGAGAGTTTGCGCGACGCATCCCCCGATCGAGCGTCGACGATCGACGTCCTGCCATCGATCAAACGGAATTACCGAGACACCGTTCTTTTTCTCGTCTCTTTGAAATTTTCGCATTATTACGCGAAGACGTGTCAGTCCGGTGCTTCTCGCAAGCTAGAGTCCTCGTATTCGGTTACTTTTATCCCACCCAGTATCCATTCCGAAGGAGTTCATCGACTTTCTCTGAAAACACACTTGAGAATAGACGGGGCCGAGGTGTGTCCCATATTTTCTCGATCCGTCAGCGTGTAAAACGTAGAAACGAGTAATAATTGAGCAATGTTCGGACGATCTCGTATTCACCGCGCGTGGACAATTAAATGAAGAGTATCAAAGGAGAAGACACGGCGCGGCGCGGCGCGGCTTGCGACGACGACGCGTTGCAATTAATCCGATTGCAGTTTTCTCTGTCGGGATTCCGAGAAAGACAGGAAACCGTGAAAGCATCGCGACATTAGCCTCCGCGACTTTTTCTTTTCACCCGGCTGTGAAATGCCTTTCGAAAGTAGTATTTCGTAGATTAGGAATGGCCAAAGAGCGCAAGTACCGTTGTCCATGAAAAACCACGACCGACCGGCTACGAGTTATGTACACACGCGCCGCGCGTTGCATTCTGGGTCACGTGCTTTTCGATACGCGTGCACGAATCCTTCGGGTTTCGATTTGAAAAAATCCACCTCGATCTATGCACCGGAACCCTCGTTTCAACCCTTAACGCTTCATTTACCGCAAACCTGTCAACGCATTGTCTAGAGGCGACGATTTCATAACTTTTGAAAGCCCATGACTAAAAATGATTTTTGGTGAATTTCTCAACGTCAAGGTGTGAAACGGAAGATCGTTTGCATCCTAAAGACTTTAATCGTGGTACGAAAATTGTTTGAAACTATAATTACGAAACAATTTAGCAAACTAGAGACTGCTTCGTTTCTCAACTCTTCTCATTCATTCGTCCCTAGATAATAAAACTTGTACCATAGTCTACCACAAGCCGTATCGAAAAGAAGAAACTCGAACGTTCAGGCGATCGTATCGTATCGTATCGTATCGTATCGGATCGGATCGGATCGGATCGGAGCGTATCGGGTACAATGATAAATTAATTATGTACGGTTAATAAGCAATAACGAAGTTTATCGAGAACTGTTCAGTCTGGTTCGAATTATTCGAATGCCGAACCGGTGCACGTTGCTCGGAGATCCGTGTTAAGTTGCGAAAATCGATGCCGATTCGGAACGACGCGACGACTAAATTGGTGAGACATGGAAACTCGCCACCGAGACGGTTTAATTTCAATCCTGAAACTTCATGGAAGCCGTCGCGTAGCGCGTCCCGTTTGGAGACCGTTCGTTGCATAGAATGCATCAAACGAATTAGATTTAGCAAAACGACGAACGCTTTATAATTTCACCGTGAATGGTTAGTGAAAGCTGTTATGGTAATATAAATGGTTATAACTTTGCCGGAGCGACGCGTTTCTCCTTGAGCGATGCGTTTATTTTGATTTGTTGTGAAAAAATGGTTCTACAAGTTTTTGTTAATCGTATTCATGATCGTTGTTGCAGTTCAGACGTATCTGAGCCCGGTGGAGACGCATTGTATGAACGTCAACTACTTCATCCCCGACGAGGAGAATCTGACGAGAGGTTTCTCCGACGATGCCATGACTCGACTTCGTAAGTGATAGAGATCGGTGTTTCAACCGTTTCGGAACGAATGTCGGCATATCGACGGAAATTCCTAAAGTTGAATATCAACAATTCCTCGTAACAATTGAAGATTCCAACGCGAAATTCAGCTCACCGAATATTTGAAAAATCCTGATCCGTTATATTTTGGTAATAGTTTCCCAATTTTTCGTATGTTTCAGACATGGGCAGATCAGTGATAGCACTGTTCATAGTAGCGTTCGTCGCGATCTTCACCGCCTTCTGGACGGGAGTGGTGGGCTGCTGGAAAAGGTCGCCTGGGAATATCACGGCGACCGCGATTTTGATGCTGCTCGCGTGTCAGTAGTACTCATACTCGACGTACCGATACTAAGAATACGCGAACCTCTATTCTTCGTCGATTAATCGTAACTACGATTGGACTTGACCGGAGAATATTAACGCTAACGCTTCACTGTTTTTCGAACGATCCAGGTCTCCTTAGTGCAAGCGCGATGGGGCTCTGGCACGGGGTCGAATACTACGAGAAAGAGAAGGTCGTCGGCGAAGAGTACTATCAACAATGGACCAACGTGAGTAATCGAGGTTGATTAACGGCCAACGCGATCAGCGTATAAAAAGAAACATCCGATTCCCAGCAGCTCGGCCACCGCACCGCGCACCGCGCACCGGTTAGAAGAATCGTATCGACCATTGGCGTTTATCCGAGATTTTCTCTTAGCACCTACAGATTTCCTAGCAATAAAACACTCGTATCCCAATGATGTAATCGTTGTTCAGGGACTTCCGGCGACCATTAACGCGTCGACGATTAAGATGTCGTAAATCGACGTAAATACCAGAGGCGGACTTGTGCAACGTAGAAAGTGGCGGGTCGTTTTAAATGCCACGCGAAAAGTTTGTTGCTTCTCGTTTGACGAGGTTCTCGGGCCTCGGGGACTTGATCTTGATACCGTGTGGTCGAACCGGAAGCACTGGGACTCGGATTTTCAATTGAAAAATTTCGTTTATTCTCGCGTGAAAAATGTTTCTTCGATTGTTCAATTTTTCATCGATCTCTACGTACTTTTTCAAACGTTTCAGTTCTTCTCTTATAATCCCTGTTACGTTACACAAATTTCCTATGGATCCTAAGCATCCTAATCGTTCGTACAAGTTTTCCGTACTACAGAAATTTCGATCGTTTTTCGATTCTCTTTTTTTACGTGAGAAAATGTTTGAAAGAAACCGAACACTTTGAACAACTGTATTCGGCATTTTTAATTTTTAATGTCGATTGCAGAGAACCACGTGGACCACGTATAACAATATTACTAACCAAGTATTCGTTATCTAGGTACGCGAAAGCAAAAGCAAGATGGTTATGTATACGTAGTAGCAAAGATGTCTCGGGATGTTTGTCGTTTCGTTTAGAGTTTAGAGGCGCAGGGCGAGGATGCTGCGGGGCGACCGGACGACGAGAAGATGATCCAGAGGCCAGAGGGTGCGGAGAACTACGGACTCGCGATTTGAAATGTTCACAGAGAAATTTGCCCGCAGGTTTTAAGGAACAACGCGGTGCAGTGGTACGGCTGGTCGTTTTACCTCGCTTGGCTGGGTGTTGCGACGTGTTTAGGCACGATGACGCTATTCCTGATCGCGGCGTCCTGCCTGCGGCGGGAGCATGCCCGCGAACAGGCACAGAACGTTCAGTACATCATGCCAGGTGTGACACGATAACAACCAACCGAACCGTACTAACTTCCCCCGTGTCTTGTCTTTTTTGTTTTTCTCGGAACGCGCGGCGCATCCCACAGGTCCTGAAGGACAACTCGCTAATCTCGTACGACTGGTCGTACGTGGTCGCTTGGGTCGGCGTCGGTTGGTCGTTGGTCAGCGCGATCTTGTTTAGCGCCGCGGCGATTTGCTTGAGGGGCGAGAGAATGCGCGAGGAGGCGATGAACATGCAGTATCTCATGCCTGGTACATATTTAACACCGTTTTGCTTGCGCCACGAACGCGACACGCGCACGCAGACTCCTGATTTAGGTTGATTCGGACGCGGAGATAAGACTCCGATACCATTCTACCGAGCGGAGTCGCGTTTGTCAAGTTGAAGGGTAGCGAAAGAATGGCAATATGAAAATAGTAGGTAGGCAGGTTCGTTGTCGATGAGACAGAAGTCTGCGTGCACGACGTGTTCCACTAACTATGATTCACGATTGTACTGGATTGACCCCGAAAACGACGTTCCACTAACTAGAAACGGTTCAGCTAATAGAGAACCGTAAACTGAGCTTGATATAGAGGCAATACGATATAAGATGGTTCGATAAATTAATTTTAATTAACGATTGCGTAATATAGAAATCGCCGGTCTAGAATGCGAGAAAATTGCACCACGCTTTAGAATGCTCCGGGAATCGGGAACTATCGCCTTCGAATATGTTCGCCGCATAATTGCCGTTCACCTAAGCATATACATATGTACGTAGAGCGTAGAGGCATTTTATTTGGAAATTATGCTCCTCCGAGTTTACGGTTAACACTGAAACGCGAATGGTAAACCGGTACGGACCGGAGCGGCGATTGCTCGTTCGAGAATTTCACTAATTTATAGATGATTAAATTTACCAAAATGTTAAATCTATCTCCCGCGTTGAATTGCTTCTACATCAACGGATCGCTCCCCTATCGGCAGATTACCAACAAGTCCCTGTAAATCAAATTCAATCGATTCGATTTCAATCAAGGAACGATATTCGTAATTCGTAATCGCAACGACGTCATCATCGAAAATGATGAAATAATCGCTGGTAGAGAACGCGTTAACAAACGAACCCCAAACTAATCCGAATACCGTATTTAAGAGGGGACGATAAATGAGACGATACTCGCTTCTTTAACATCTTACAATTAACCGGAGGACGTTAAAATCTGTACATAAAGTACCAGACGATGGCGAGACGTCCAGGTGGAATGATTAGAGGTATGCGAGATCTTGAATACGTATGGCGAATCCCGAAAGTTTACGGGAGTCTCGGGACGTTTGAATTTTTTTGGATTCTCGCACACCTCTGAGAACGATGGTTGCCGAAGGATCCGAAGGGACAGACGTCGCGTCGTCGGTAAAAAGGAATGCTCGCTATTCGTCCTCGCAAAACTCTTACTCGGCTCACGCTCTGTTTCCATCGGTGGATTAGAGCGATTCTGTCACGGTCCGCTCCTGCGGGAAACTTTCTAGAGACAGCATAGTCTCCAGCGATGATCGATAATCGTGCTCTACGATACCTCTAAACGGTACTTTGTGCCTCGTCTCCGAAGCCGCCACGAGTAGTTCTCCTTTCCTCGCGGAAAACGGGCTTTGCTCTCCGATTAATGTCATCGGGGAACGCGTTCGAAGAATAGTTGGTTGTTCCGCTAATTTGGGTCTCCATTAGCGAGTACACGGCACGCTCGTATCCTGCTCGGCTAGCAGGGATTCTCGAAACCGGAAACCATCGCACGATGTATCCGCGGATATCTTTCGAGTCGATTCGTCGAAAGCGACACACTTGCCTAATATTTACGAGGAATTCCTGCGTATTCGAGTTTACGTATTCAGCGTACGGTTTGCGCGGCATAGAATCGCGTTCGATGATGGGGAACCACGTATAGTCGTTTCGGCAGTCCTGCGAGTTAGGCCAAGGCTGGACGGAAATTGTTTTCGGTTTTCTTCGTACGTCCGCTTTTAACTTCCTTCAAATTTTCAGAGTCCATGAACTTTACCGTAGCAAATCCAACGAATCGACATTCAGATTTGTCCTAGCCTAATTCCGCAGGATCTACGAGCTTTGTATTGCGAAGACGGATAATCGAGCGCGCCTTTGTACCCTGCACCTGACGAAGGGAATGCGTTTCAATAATGTTGCGAGTAGGATATACAGGCCGGTTCTAAGCCACTTTTTTCGGGCCAAAAAAGCGGAATTAGGGAAACGAGGGGGGGGGGAGGAGTTGGTAATACAGCGATCCCTCTTACGAAGGACAGTTTCCTGGTATTGCGTAAGTCCCGTTCGTAGGCGAGGGAGGGGGAGGGGGGTTTCGCGTTATGTAACGTGAAACCCCTGGGGAACCGCGTGCATGCTTATTTCAGGAAGACTTGAGCTTGGACGTGTCCGAACGTGTTCGAACGTGTCTGAACGTGTTTCGCGGTATAAAATAAAAAAGCACTTTAATCCTATAAACTTATCGGTGAATTAATAAATGAATTAATAAACGAGTAAATGATTTCAGACTTCGGCAGCAAACAGCCATTATTAGACACATACGATATAAATAGAAACAAGATCCACTAAATTATAATTTATTCAAATTATCAAATTATAATCTATATACGTTATTTGAACTATTATTTCAACAATAAATTGTTATTAAGGAATTAATAATGTTCCCCCCGGCTAAAATATTTTAACCGCGAAACACGTTCGGGCACGTTCGGACACGTTCAAGGTCAAGTCTTCCTGGGAGAAGCGTGCACGTGTTCCCCGGGGTATCGTATTACATACCGCGAAACCCCCCTCCTCCCTCGCCTACGAACGGGGCTTACGCAATACCAGGAAACTGACCTTGAACGCGATACCACGAAACTGTCCTCCGTAAGAGGGATTGCTGTATTACCAACTCTCCCACCCCCTCGTGTACGAACGATCTTTCAAGATAAGAAGGGGTATCAGCTTTCAAGATAAAAAGTCGTTTACCTAATTCCGCTTTTTTAGTAAAAAAAAGTGGCTTAAAACCGGCCTATACACCCTACTGTTGTGGATGTTAAATATTCGAGAAGTTTGCTGTAACGAGGATCGCAATCACCGAACGATCGGAGTGCGCGCTCTGGTACAAAGGCATGATCCTAATCGGAATCGAGTGAATTTTTTATGAAAACTAGACGAGTGGACGTACTAATTGAATCGCTTGATAAGTAGGACTCGCATTAATGGTTCTTAGCCTTGTCTTAAATAATTGTGCAGAGTGTCGTAAAGATTTCTAATTGGCTAGTTTAAAAAGCAGAACTCGAGAGTGAAAGTCTCCAAGACAGTTTTCGTATTACAATTTTGAACGTAACGAGAAGTCCTGTAAAAATTGATTAAACCGCAACTTTCTAGTATGTATACAGCTTTGAAGACGAGCGACGTTTATTTCCAATCGTTACCGTAACGTGTTCACATTACAGGCTGACGTAACACACCCTGCGAGAGCTTCTGTTTCAATCCGCAGTTTTTCCTTGAACGCACCAAAACATTCTTTGAAAAATAACAATCCGGTTGGCATGGCGAAAGCATAATTACCCGCAGGCTAAGAACCAACGGCGAAACGATGCGACCCGACTAACTGGGGTTCTTATTATCTTTCTCTCGGATCTCCGGGTACCCGAACTCTCGAGTGCTCGCGAACTGATTTCTCGATACGTTTGAAAGAAATGTGAAAGAGATATTTGTGAAATTTCGATCCGGAAATTTTCACACGGATGCATTAGTTCGGGTACTCGGATCGATGCACCAATCGCATGATACTCGGATGTCCGGTCCTCGAACCGATCGAATGGTTCGAGTGGTTCGAGTATTCGAACGTCCGAATAGCGAACGTTCCGGAACTAACGCGATCTCATAATATTTTCCAGTGTACCCTCAAAAGCAACAGTACGCGTACGCCGGGTACCCAGCTCCGGCAGCGTATCCGGCGCCATACTACCACGGATCGCAATACGGACCCTACAACTATTGAGAAGAAGCCACCAGAAGTCCGAATGATGCGTCGACAGAGGCAAGAGTCTCGAAGAGCCCGTGAACGCGCTCGGAACGAAGACAAAGGAAATTCGGCTAACAACGTTCCCCGCGGGAACGATAACAAAACGAAAACGCAAATACTAAATAAGCTAACGAAACGAATGAGACGCGAAACCCGAAAGCCAAAACTCTGCGACCGATCCGAAATCGATCCGAAACCGATCCTCGCGCGAACGATTAGATTCGACAGGGAACCAGGACGACCTTGGATCCAACCCTAGGAATAATTTATCATTTATCGTAGACCTTAGTTACTTTACGGACAATTCTGGTGCGCACCCTGGCGGGTCCCACGGTTCCACGCGTTTTCCGGTTCGGCGAGGATCCCGTCTCACCACGCGATCGTTCTCGAAAACGGCGTTCAGGTTCGACTCGCGAGAGAGACAAATGCTCAAAAAACCCGCGTATTTACCTAGAACCGAGATAACCTTATACCGAGGGCTGTCTGCGATTCCTGGTGCAAAACCTGTCGATGATTCGTGGCGTTGCTCGTCGTCCTCGATGTAAACGAGATCAACGGCTCGACCCCGACCACCCCAGTCCGTTTTAATATCTTCGAATTATCTTTATCGATAAACCCCAGTTTTTTCTCAAATTTTTCCTTCGCGATTACTTGCCACGTTTTTAACGAGTCATTCGGCAATTCAATTCAACGATGTCGCGTGGTTTTCTTTACCTCGAGCCTATCATTGAGAAGCACTGCACCATGAATTTTGGCGCGCTCTGTATACAGTATACATGTATACATATACGTTTACATATATTTTTCCAATTTAATAACTGTATTGTATTATTCTTCGTACGTGCTGACCGTGCTAGGACAATAATGATAGTATTACCGACAATTATGAACGATAACCACAGCGTTTCGAGCGAGGAAAGTTAATTGTTTGATTGGCTACGGCTACGTGATCTTTCTCAATGGGACGAGGAACGTTCCACGTTCCACGTTCCACGTTCCGCCATGGTAAATAGCCTGCCGATATTCGTACAAAATATGCATGTACAAACGGTAACTAACAGTAAACACATTTCAAAATCTGGGATCGAATAAAGCGTCGTTTCCTTGGTCAATCGTTTAAACAAAGTGAGCGAGCCTCGTTTAGAAAAATACAGCAGTATGGTGCATCAGAAATATTCGGTCGGTTGGACCGATGTAAATGGCAGAAAGCGTATAGCATAGTGGGTGCATCGTTTCATTCGCAAACATCGCGTATCATACGCGAACGAATCGCGTAATCGACTCGTCAGACTTTCTAACGCGTAGATTCTCCCTCTCCCTCTCCCTCTCCCGCTCCCGCTCCCGCTCCCGAACCTCACCCATTTATTATTAACGACAATTTGTAAGACTTCTTATCGCGATATCTTTACGTAAGGTATTAAGAAAGAACAAGAAAGAATAATTCAGTTCTCTTATACAGCAATATGCGTATCACACATTGAGCAAATAAAACGATATCGGACCTAACTTCAACCTCTATGTCCCGTCTTTCGCTTGTTCATCGACGTAAACTGTAAACGTTCGAATTGTTCGAACCATTACCGTAAGTTAGGCAAATTAAGAGAACTTAGTGCGTGTAAGTATGATTATTCGTTCAAACGAACTCTATTTTTTATGGAGGAAAACATTCAGACGATTCTGTAAAGTTCAAATGTTTTCAAAAAAAAAAAATAAACATACCTAATCCTTTACTTTATGTATTATAAACGATGCGACGTATCGTTGAAAACTTGTTTAATATATTCGATACGTTACGCAAAAGCGATTCTCTTTTCACTCACCCGTCAGAAGTCAAAATCCAGCATAACGCTTTCGGTTTATTTTTCGTTTGTCGACGATTGGACGCATAAAGGTGAACGAGGTTTTGAACGAAACCAATCGAAACTCGAAACTGAAAGTTGACAGTTGTTTTCGGTAAGCGCCCGATCATCTTTTATGGAGAAGAGATCTGAAAATGATTCTTATAGATTGTAGAATAAGAATAAAAATCAGCCAATGAACGCATTGTTCGCTGGGTTCGACCAATAGGAATCGACATTCTTCCCACCAACGGGTGATCATGTTCGTCCATGTTCTCAACGTTGCGTCGCGGTTTCAAATCTAATAAATTAGTGTGCCGCAATTCTGAATTTTCCGGATCGTGAAAATAACGTTGCTAGCTTCGGGGAAATCTGGCGGGAAAACGAATCACATATCACAGCTTGCGGTCACAGATAACTTGAGGAGTGGGGGCGCGATTGATGTTTGATAGTTTGATCTGTGCGCCGCTCCGCCGCGCCGTGCGCTGTGCCGGTGTAGAGTGTAGAGCACCGTAGAGCACTGTAGAGTCTAGAATTCCAGAGAAAGCATACATAAATATAGGCACAGCGCACAGCACAACAGCCAACAACAGCCAACAAGGCAACAACAGGACAAGCAGTAGCGGTAGCAGTTGCAACACTCGGCAAAATTCGTCCGAGTTTGCACGCACTCGCTTGAAGTGAAATACTACATACATACATACGTATGTGTACAGTTACAATGTTCGGAATCTGTTTACAACTGCTGCTGCTCTTCGTCGGCCCATTCGTGGTCGATTCGAATGCTTTGACGCGAACATTATTCCGAGATGAAAAGGTACGTGACGACCACCATGCATCCAAGAATTCGCTATGCTCCACCCTCGCTCTTCCTTCGAGTATTCATCGTCTGTCATCTTCTGTAACACACGTGCATCGTTGACGATCGTTCGCATACATCGGTTACAGTCATGAAATAATTCCAGTACTATCACAAGCCAATTACGTTATCCAGCAGTCAGATAAATAGCTTGGCAGATTTGTCAAATGTCACACATACGAACGAGGTTTTAGATAACATATGCGTGGTGAGAATCGTTGGCACACCGGAGCACGTAAGAGTGAAAAAAGTGAGTATACCAAACAATATATATATTTTTTACAATTACAGATTTGATATTATCAAGTATCTATCGATCGTTTAATAGAATTTAGACTTCTAACGGAAAAGTACTTGTTTAGTTGTCACGATCTTAATTTAGAGTAGTGGTTTACAAACACGTTGGCTCATCGTGGACGCCGACCAGGAAAATGTATCTTTTTCCTCGTAGTACATCAAAACGTCGATGCAAGATCTCGGATGGAACGTAGAGTCTGATATTTTTGAGGATTTTACTCCAAACTTTGGGAAATTGCAATTTGAAAACATAATTGCCAGGTTAAACCCTAACGCGAAAAGATACTTGGCATTGGCTTGCCATTACGACTCAAAATACACCAGAGAAAGAAATTTTATCGGTGCTACGGATAGCGCTGTGCCATGCGCTCAGATGATCAACTTGGCCAAGGTTATGAAACATCATCTGGAAACCATAAAAAATGTAAGCGATACGTCTCTAGAAGTCTTGTGCGGCTCCTTACGACGAAACTGTATTATTTTCAGAACGACGTGAGTTTAATGCTCATATTCTTCGACGGCGAAGAAGCGTTTAAAGAATGGGGTCCGAAAGATTCCATTTACGGCGCGAGACATTTAGCTAAGACGTGGCATAAAAATTACACCACTCGCGAAAATGGTGAAAACGTTTCAGAATTGGCCAAATTGGTAAGCGCCTTTAGCTATAATTTGTCGTATAGAATTTTTCATTGTTTTTTGTTTTCCCAGGATATGTTAGTCCTATTGGATCTGATAGGTGCGGCGGATCCAACGTTTTATAATTACTTCACCAGCACGGAGAAATGGTATTCCTTGTTAGCGTCTATCGAAAATAAGTTGGCAGCCTCTAGAAAGTTTTCGTCGTACAGTTACGGGCAACCTGCGCAATCGTATTTTCAACCTTATTCCATGGAGGCCTTTATCGAGGACGACCACATTCCGTTCTTACAACGAGGTTTGCAATAATTTTTACACGTTTATAAACGATTTCCAAGGTTCGTACGTAACGAAAAATTTCTATTCCAGAAACTCCTATTTTGCACGTGATACCGTACCCGTTTCCAACGTTCTGGCATAAACCAGGTGACAATCGTGATAACATTGATTTGAATACCGTAGAGAATATCAGTAAAATCTTAAGAATTTTCGTGGCGTCCTACTTACACGTTACTCGTTAATACGCAAAATTTTTATCGTTAAAAGCGTTTAACTTTTGTAAGACGTTTAATTTTTACGTAGAGTAAGACAATTTTTATGACATGCGAACTACTGTATTTATATGTGTGTATATATATATATGTATTATCTACTTACTCACACGATATACTTCGAATAGAAAAGTATACATATATGTATATATTTTGAAATCCGATATAAAAGAAAGATTTATCGTACGTATTTAAAGCATTCGCTGCCCTTGAATTAAAGCGTTATCATAGTACAGGTAAATGCAGCTATACATTTTCATACAATGCAGGAAGGTATGCGACGCAGGAAATTGTTTCGACGCGTGACTTCCTGAAGCACGATTGGAATAAAAATTTCGGTAATCGTGAAATTTTTCGCGTCGGTAAACATCTTCGTACCGAAACCAACCGAAACGGAACGTTAGGCGTTTGTTTAAATTATACGAATCGATAACCGTAAAGAAGATCCTAAATAAGCGCGGTTGCACTTTAATGTTTTGTACGTTAATGCATATGCCTTTTGATCGCGGAACGTAAAAAATACTTTTCTAAGAATTGAGTGCTGGTGCTTCGAAATACTTTCTACGACGTTTCCTGGAATCGATAAAAAATTGCTAGATCATTTGGCAAGATTGCATATTATGTACCGTGTTCGCGTTTACAGAGGAAGAACCGCGGGAAATCCTCTCTACATATAACTCGATATGTGCTCGATACGATTGAAAACAACTGCGTATAACGAACTCGGCAGTTGCTTAGTTCGGCACGGCACAGCGCTCCCTATCGCGGCATGATCGCGGGCGATCGAATCAAGTGAAAGTGGGTATTCGATCGTAAGGTTTGGCAGGCCTGATCGAGGTCATTGTTCGTGCGGGCGCGCCCGAGCAGGCTTTCGTGGCGAGATTGAACGAGCGCCGCCGACGAATCCCGAGCGAGAACGAGCGCGACCGAAGCTCGTGATTGGCGGAGAGCCGACGCGAGTGACGCGACGGTAAAAGACACGAGAGAGAGAGACGCGAACGACAGACGTGGAGGGACTTGACGCTTCCGTCGGTGTATTTCGATGGTTTTTACGGGTCCGTACGTATCGTGAGTCGGACAACAGGCCACGGTATCCTGGTGCACACCCTTCGAGACAGTTCTCGAGTGGAACCGTGACGAAATTCGCGTAACGTCGCCGGAAAACGCGAAGCGGCTGACACATCGGCCCAGGAGAAGGCAGGTTGGATACACGGCACGGCACGTCGCGGCGCGGCGAGGCGAGGCGAGGCGAGGCGAGGCGAGAGAGACCGTTGGAGCGAGAGGGACACGGCTTGCGCGCGAAACCAGGAAAAAGAGGGAAAGAAGGAAAGAGGAGGACACGGCGTGAAAGACAGGGGACTGACGTGTTGCAGCCGTATGCCGTATCCCGTATCAGACGGACGTGTGTAGCGGTCGAACGCACCGACGGGTGTACACGGGTTTATTGTTGCGGCACGGGGAGAGCGAGTGAACTCGCGTGCGCGCGCGCGATCCACAAGAGTTTCACCGTTCCATTCAAGAATGTTTTAATTACGGGGAGGTGCCGCGCCGCGGTCCTAGCGAGCCCTTCGCGACCACACGACCACACTGGATGATACGCGTCGCGTGTGCGCCGTGCGCCTTACACACCGGGAGTGAGGATTCGTGAGGATTAACCGTCTTTAACGGACGCGCGTGTGTCGTCGCGCCACAAGCAAACGGACAAATCACCCGTGTCACAGAAATGCTCAAGTTTATCAGAGGGAAGGGCCAACAACCCACGGCCGAGCGACAGAATCTTTTCGCCTTTCAGAAGGTGAGTTCTTCCTTCTCCTTCTTCTTCGCCTTCGGAGTTCGGGCCATCGGGCCATCGGGCCCCTCGGGGACCCTCGGTCGGAAAAAGATTTCGATGCGCCCACACCCGGCTTGCCGGAACACGCAGGACACTTTTTTCCGTTCATCTATCTATTTATTTACGTCTACTTTTGCGCGCGCGCGTGTGCGTGTGCGTGTGCGTGTGCGTGTGCGGCAGTACGTACAAGTACACGCGTACATCCGAATGGCATATTTGCTTTTCCTTTTCTTTTTTTCGTTAACGTCGCGATTACCGAGACCGATTAGATTCGTATTACTGCGAGGAAACAATGTTATCGTGCCTCCGTGCCGTGTTCGTCGATAACATCGATACTCTCGTTTCGAGTGTGAAGGTAACGGTACAGAGGAGACAGAGGAGGCGGAGTAAACAGTCTGCACCGTTTTAGCCGTAACCGAAGGAAAGCGAGAGTGAAAATCGGCGCGACGTTGTTCCCGATCAAACAAATGCTGCGATCTATAGAAATTTCATGTTATCTTTGGTTCCCCTTTATTTCCACCCAGTTAACCTTTCGAATGCAAACGCAATCGTTTTTTAGTTCATTCCGATAGTTTTCATATTTAGTTTGTAAGTTTGCACGCTCTCGACGCGTCAATCGAAACAGCGCGTATTTAGCTTCGAATAGAACGAAATCGCGGTAAATTTATCGCCGACTCTTGTAGACGGTCAAACTCAAATTTCTACTCGTTATCGGACGATGGACCGAGCGGTATCGACAACCAAATGATCGAATTCAATGGGCTAGGGTTGAGGATTTTTTAATAGCTCCTTCGACGGTAACAAAAATTGATGCGTTGTGCTTCGTTGCGTAGACGTCGATTAGATTTGGACGATAGCTGCGGTGCGATTGCACCGCGTTGATACGTGAGTCGTACACGTGAAAAGCACTTTCTCCGCGGACTTTGGTGAAAAGGGTAACTTTATATCCGAGGATCGGAGGAAACCGTCTTCGCGCGGAGAACACGATACAGCATGCTGTAGAAGCGAGAGCGCGTCGCGGAGAATCAACAGGTCGATACCCGAACGTAATCGATACCGAAAGTCTAGAAGACAACCAGCTTCGAGACGCACGGTGCACCGTGCACAGTCAGGATTATTGTGGTGTGGGTTAGGTGTGCGGCGTGTATGGCGTGTATGGCGTGTATGACGCGTTTCTTTGGTGGTTCAGTGGTTCGGTGGTTCTGTCTGCGACCGGCTGTCATCGTCGCCAGCCATCGAGCGTACCGTCCCGCGAAACCCTATCGCGGTGTAATTCCCTTGCCTCGTGGATTTCATGTTTGACGACACGCGGATTGCGAAAAAGGCCGGGCGTGCAAATCAGGTCGCGCCGGTCACGATCGATCGATTCGCGATAGACGTTGCGCCCGATCTCTCGCTCCTCGAACAGTCGCGAATCAAATTCCGCAGCTTCCCTCCCCGCAGTGACGATCTCCACAGTGACCCTAACCACAGGGCTCAACCGGCTAAGCCCCGGGACGCGAGCCTTTTGGGGCGGCAATTTTGATCGGTGTTGTATTTATTTGTTATTATTGGTTATTTTTATTGAAAATCTTGTCGCGGCAACGATAACCAAATAATCTGTTCTAAATTAAATAGAAATATTATACGTATACGTGAAAGAAAAGGCTAGAGGGGCGGATTATTTAAATTATTTTTAATAGCCCACGGGCGCCGAATATATCTTAGGACGGCCCTGTTGATTATTCAAAGTCGTTGAACCCACCCGTTACGTTGTTATTAGTAGATTGAAAATTACCGATTTATACAAATGTTTTCGTCGGAAATTTTTCAGTCAACTTTTGCATTGAAACGCACCGAACAGTCTCGTCGTTATCGCGAAGCGGTATACGTTATATCGGCCGCGCAATTATTCGTCTGCGTATACCATTTGATTATTTCAATTAGTTGGATCGCTCCACATTTGTAATGGAAACCAATTACCTTTCGTCTACGTGCTGCTACACCATAGTTCGGACTAAGAAGTGGAATAAGAAATGTAGGTTAATTTGTTTCGTTGGGCAATTAGAAGCGGAAGTAGCGCGCTCTCTGGGCGTTAAGACGCGCGCGCCACGGAAAAAGAATGGAAAGCCCTTATCGCGGAGGGTGCTCGTTGTCTCGATTTACCTCTTCGTTTTTCTGGAGCCGCGGTGTTCATACCGCGGTCGGTCCCGTTAGAAAACAAATTGCGTTCCGTTGCGTCGTCGATCGTTGTTGTTTCATTGTTGGGACCGGAACGGGGAACGAGGTGCGTAGAATCGACGAGTGCAACACGATAGTAATTACGAGACGTATCGCTGATTATTGCTCGCTTATCTTAACAAACTCTGGAGCAAAAAGTCCAATGTAATTTTACTCGTAATTCACTCGATCGGTTCACGATAAAAATCGAATCGAATTAGCTTCGGTTATTCGTCATTTTTTCTAGTACACGATACGTTTATCGAGTTCGTAGTGTCTTCGAGTTGTTTAAGCAGCTTGATAAAAAGATTAGGAAACCTTGGTCTTCCATTTGAAGACGACGCGTCCGTTATCCGATCTCGTTTTAACGATACGCGTTCACGCTAATCCCTCTTTCCGGATGATTTCGAGAATCTATTTGTCTCGGACTTCGGGTCGTTGAGAGGCCACATGCAATTCCACGTATAAATTGCTTCTCGATAAAGGGAAGCCGCGATAAGGGCAAGATACTATTGGTTGTTCGCGCAAACGAAAATACGATAAGGTGCCTATCCCTTTTTATCCTAAGCGTAACACGCGTGTCCGCGTATACGAGCGAGAGAGAATTAACCGTTAGCTTCTCCTGGTCGTAGCTACGTAACCTACACGACACGCGTCAGTTATTCTGAAAGTTGTACCGTAATCTATTGTCGAAAGTAAAATCAATTTGCGAACGATGTCCTGTCTCTACTTCGCGTTCTCATTACCTACACCTTATACGTATTCTACGTTCAACAATCAACGGACATCTGTATCTGTAACTCTGAATTCTGGAACTAAACGCGCCCGCGGTCTGTAGTGTACGGAAATTGTTTGCAAACGATAGTAAATCTAGTTGAACTTGTGCATTTTTATAGTTAGAATTATCCTTCTAATTCGCGAGTATGGAAGAAAGAAAGGAAACGTTGAAAACGTTGAATTTTTCAAGATTTTAGACTCTAGGCTGGCTGGCATAGCGTCGCGACGCGTCGTCGGCTCAACTGCGACCTCATCTTTTTTCCGCCTACGTATGAATCTTAAACGAAATCGATCGTCGTAAACGATTCAACGTCGATCTACATATTTTTTATTCGCCAAATCTGGTCTGGCAACGTACAAGAAATAGTCCAAAGAGATTCTGGACGGATGACTATAGCGCCGCGCCGGCGTAAAATATTTACGTTAACGCGACTGCAGCGGGATATCGATCGAGTAATTTCTTGTGTTTCTTGGAGGCTAATTGGGCCAGTGCTAGGCTAGCGTCGTACTTACAATTAATCTTGAACCGAAAATATATCGTTGCCGTTGTCGTCGTATTGTTCGCCTGGATCAGGTTCGAAACGACAATTATTGTAGTTTATGAAAGCGGTTCGCTTATGGAAATGAAATTTTACCGAATTTCGTAAGGGCAAGCCGAAAATTCGGATTTGGGACCGTAATCGATTGTAGCGCGTGCGCACCCGTCGGGCCACCTGGTTGCTTTACCTAATTCTAATCCTTTCGATCGAACACCTTCTTCTCTTCCTCGTGGAAATTACCTGGGCCAAGGTCTCGCCCTCTTTTCTTTCAACCCCGTGGTCTTCTCGGCATACCTAGAGCGAGCAACCGTTTTTCTAATCACGCAGTGGAAACACGCCAAATCGACATTATCATGGCACAGCCCTAAACCTGGGGCCAAAGAAGAAAGCAAGACGTTTCGCTGTTTCTCCGCGAACAATTTCGTTCACGTTCAACGAAAATCGTTCTTCGAGAAGCTGTGGTCCACCGTGGTCCACCGTGGCCTGAGCGTTCTTCCGGTGCACAAGGAACGTGTCTGATTCGCAAAATTGCAAACAAATCGTTTGGTCGTTACGATATGCGATACGAGGAATACAATTGAAAAGACAGTCGCGATGCAAAGAGTCAGCAGCGTGGAAAATTGGACGAGTAAAGGGGTTAAAGATATTTTTCGAGCACGCCGCGCCGTTCCCGCGCGTTCATCGGTCGACGAAACCGCTCGATTAACGGGAACCAACGTCACATCTGACTCATCGGTGACTAACGCGTTGCGCGGACGATTCGCCCAAAAATCACCGACACCTACGAACAAACGTTACCCGCCCGGGAAAAGTCGGAAACGGACGATGCCCGTAATTACTGTTAATCGCACGCGTAACGAGTCGCGGAAGGGAAGCGTCGCTATCGTTAGCCTATCTCTCGTCGTTATTTGCCTGAATTAAGCGCGCGCGTCTCGTAGTCCATTTAAAAGTACAAGAACGCAACCTGCGTCCTCTGTGTCTTTTCTTCTTGAACCGCTGCGCTTGGCGCTGGGGTGTGTTGTTGGACACGCGCCTGGCTGCCAGGCAAAAAACAAAATGAGCGAGTCGCGTCGATTGAAAAATTGAAAAAACTATTTAATTCAACGTTGCAATTTGAGCATTTACTCAAAAAATTTATTCGCTTCTACTCAACGTTTATTCTTCGCATTACGAATATTTCAAGAAATACAGAGAAATTGCGTAGACGCGGTTCCGACGAAGTACGTATGGCGAATGGAGTATAAAAAGCGCTGGGATATCAAAACGCTGAGAGACATATTTTTCTCACGCTCGTTCAAGTCCAAGCCCCCTAAATTGATACGAGTAGTGAATGAAAGTTTTTCATGCGCGCGCGCGACCGTACTCCAACAACGGATACAGATAGCACGGACTATTTTTAGCGACTTTCTCGTATAAATAGTGCGTTGATTACCGCGAGCAGCGCAATTATTGCGGAGGAAGGAGCGCAATGACGGATCCGATTCATGAATCGAATACACGATCGAGAGTATACGGTATACATTGTACATACACTGCGAGCAATGCCGATGCCGCACCGGTCGGCTTCGTTCACCTTTCGTTTTATTTTCATTAAAATTCGCAGTCTAGTTGCGACTTATCGTAAAAGTACATAACCGTGATTAGAAAGAAAACCAGCAGGTGCAGTCGGAAATTATTGTGCAATCGATGGACTCGATAAATAAAGAGAAATCATTATTTCTAAAGCTGTGAACCACTTACGCGCTTGGTGTCCTCGCCAAAATTATTTTGAGGATCTTCAAATTAATCGACTCTGACGGTTAATTCTCAATACCAACGATGTGTATTCAGCAATGAAATATGTATACGTATTTGTAAGATCGCCCGTCTCGAATCTCTGTTGCAAGAGGACTGAAGAGGACCGTGCCTGGACAGCGAGGGATACAATTTCACCCTCGAGTAACACGATAGACGCTTACACGTTTTAGCGGTACAAACTTGATTATTCTTTGCTTGCCATTTATTTAATTACCTGCTGCTGAAAACGACAGGCGTTAAACCAACAACGAGAAACGCATCGATAAAGTTGTTCCGTCTTCGACCAGAGAGAATAGTTGAAACAACGAGCATCGCTATAAATAACTTTGATATCCGACTCGATAAACATTTTTACCGTCTCGTAATCCGAAAGATTACAATGAACCGCGAGCGATAAGTATACATATATCAAACACGATCGAATCGTTTGATCGGCGCGGACGTATCAAAATTATCAACCGCCGTTGGATGATAGAGCGTGCGTTAACCGTTAGCCCTTCTGTTCCCATTAATATAACCCATTTGAAACTTTGAGCTAGAAATTCATGATCCTGGTAAAATATTTTAGAAACGTGCATCGCGGGTGAATCATCCACGATGAATGTAAAAGATGAAAACCGCCGGAGCATGTATGTATTTATACTTTATACGTACTCGTTCGATGATCGAGTTCTATTTACTAGTCTATCGTATGCGTTGATAATCGCAAAGTAACTCGGTTAAAAGGTTAATGGTAGCGCGTCTAATGTGTGGCGCATCGACTGATAAACGTTTTCCTTTTTGTTCGCAGACGCTGCAGCATGGGTTCCCAAACAATCCGACAGCCCTGGCCTGGGACCCGATATTGCGGCTGACGATGATCGGCACGGCATCCGGCGCCATCAAGGTGTATCCTTTTGCTTCTGTTTCGTTCGGCTCCGAGACCGCGTCTCGTTTTTTCCTGTCGGTATTTATAATCTGGTCTCGTCGGATCTCGATGACGTTCGCTCCGTGTGTCTGTCGATAAATCGTCGAAAACCGGCGAAGCTGAAGGGAAACGAGAAAACGTGATTGACGTCGATTCCTTCGACGAACCTTCTCTCTCTCTCTCTCTCTCTCTCTCTCTCTCTCTCTCCTTTTCTTTCTTTCTGTGCTCCACCTTACTCTCGGCCGTTTCTAATTTTAGTCACCGGCTCGCACGATATATCTAATCCACGATTCGCTATTCTGTCCACTTTTACCCATCGATTCTTCCTAGACTCTTCGGTTTATTGGATAACGATGGATTCCGTTTAAAACTCGTTTGTCTCCTTAAGGTTTTGCGTAAGATTTTAAGACGCTTACCGGTATCGGTATAGTTCTCGACCGGATCGACTCGATCAAGGATTTGTAGGGGGAAAAAATGCTGTGATTAGGATTTGCGAGGAAGCGAAGATAGGTAATATTTTTAGGTTTTTATAAATGGAACAGCGAATTTGAGTGAAAGCTGCGAGATCAGGATGTTAGAAAGTGAAAGGGAACGAGAACAACGGAAAGTTTAATGGAGTCGGTGTTAAGGGATTGGATGTTGAAAGATGGTAGCTAGAAAATTGTGGGCGTTGCTACACAGGCCATAAATAAGTAGAAAAATTAGAAGCGACGAGAGGTAGAAAAGCGTTTAGAACCATTTTGATTGTCCAAGATCAACCATTTTTTCCCGCTTTCCAAGTAAGCACGAACCAGCGTCGATAAATTTCCCCTTGCATTTGATCGCTGCTCGGACTGGACGTTGCGCGTTGTTGCAACGCGGTTCTTCGGCGAGGCCTAAAGCCCGTGACCGGTTTCTGGTTTTGGTCTCGGTTAGGCACCGCAGAGAGGTCGTTAAAACCATTCTTAGAACAGCGCGAATATATTAATTTGATATCACGCAAACACGGAAAATGGAAAGTGCGGTTGTAAGCGTGTCCGGTGAAAACGAGCCTCAAGAAACACAGCCCTCGTCAGCCGATCCGAAACTTTTATCGGCTCGTTGAACAAATGTTTGGCGGTTGATCGATACGCAGAAACACTCCCGGGAACTAGAGTGCACTTGCACTTGTCGGAAAACGTGTTGCTGTTGCCTCGTTACCCAGTTTGTTCGCGGTTCTCTATCGATTCGACGGAAAGAGTCTATTCAGTCCACCTGTTCTTCGTTTATTTTCTTGATAGCGTTTCATCCGGTCGAAACGTTGCGCGAACGTCCTCGTGGGCCAGCATACTCTTCGTTCAAACTGTCTCTTTTCCTTTATTCAACAAATCCGCAGTCCAGCGATTACTTTTCTCATCGTTTAATCAAACTCTGCCCGTTTCGAGAGATAGCGTCAAACGATATACGCAACGAGTTGAAATAGCAAGACGTCGGTTATCTAAAATCTAGAATGGTCGCTCGTGCGTGTGACTAAACCAGACGAGTCCCGGAGGACTTGTGGTCTTGTGGCAGTTCAGAAACTCGGGACCGTCGCACAATTTCCTCGAGCGCCTTCCATCGACTTCGAGCAGTTTCCAAGTGCGTCGTGCACAATCGAACGCGAAGGGAAAATGCTAATTAGCCTCGCGCGAAAGGTCCGTGCAGCTCGATAGATACCGCGTCTCATCGGCCAATCGCATACTTTATTCAGGCAACGATGGCAGATGTTCCCGCCGCTACGTAATCAAGAAGAGATCGTTGTCGTCTCGCAAGGCTAGCAATAAACGTCTTTACATTTTTTTTAACGACGTTCTTCGGGCGTTCTGTTCTACGTCGAAAAAGTTTTCAAGTACTTGGATGCTCGATAACTGTTGGACGTTCCCCTTTTTAACGAAACACATACGTATTTCGATAGCGAACAGAGGTTCGCCGGAGATCGGAGAGAAAGAGAGAAAAATCTTACAGAATTGTACAGGGTGTAAAGAAACGTTTGGTCCTGGCTGCCATAGGGGTATTCTACGTGTTCGGATCGGCGAAGATGTAGAATACCGCTATGGCAGCCAGGACCAAACGTTTCTTTACACCCTGTACAACGATGCGATGCAGAGGGATGCGGGATTATCGTGTGCTGTGTGCATTCCTCGGTCCGCTCGGCGAGCGCAAACGGCGCGGTCAG
Organism: Lasioglossum villosulum; assembly: GCA_963971365.1. Taxonomy (NCBI): domain Eukaryota; kingdom Metazoa; phylum Arthropoda; class Insecta; order Hymenoptera; family Halictidae; genus Lasioglossum; species Lasioglossum villosulum. The sequence goes on along the minus strand of OZ020502.1, from coordinate 36,749,152 downwards.
CGCGTTAAGTCGGTCATTTTCGAAACAAGACCTCTGTTTGTTCATCTGTCCGGGGCTCGCCACGTTTTCAAACCAAGACGAAACGTTTCCTCGATTTTCCTTGACTAGACGACGCTCACAGATTCGGCAGACCAGGTGTCGAGTTCTACGGTCAACACGTCGACAGCGGGGAGAGGGCGGTCAAGAGAATCGTCGCGGTTCCAAATCAGGTGAGCGTGCATTTTGCCACTTTTTTTTGTTAATCGACGGACTGCGAATTTTTATGCGACATAAACATTTTCGCAGCCAAATGATTCGCGTCGCTCGTTGCGTATCAACAATTGGCTGGAACGGCAAGAATCTATTGACGCGTCGGGGTACGTTGTAACCATAGAGGCGGATGCGCGAAGTTACGATTGTTTTAAAAGTCACACGCGTTGCACCGGTAACGCGATACCGTGTTCGGCTTGGTCTGTCGTGCTGAATTGCGTAACCGTGTGTGCGACACGCGCGATGCATTTCTGCACGCGTGTACAAGGTAAATAATACACGGACCAGCGGATCCCATTGTGTCTCCAGTCTCCGATCGTAGAGGCCAAGTATGTATGACGTCTGCCCGGGCCACATGGTTCTCCACCGACGCGATGTCTATCAGACATCGATCGATCAAACTTTAACACGGAATTCGCATCGTGTTGTTCTAGCACGCAGATTTGACAAATTGTTTTTCTTTCTCTTCGCGTAACTCTATCAATGGTGTAAAAAAATATAACGTCGTACCAATTTATCGTTGTTCCTTTTTTTTATTAATTGTTTTGGAACTGATTTTCAGAGGTCGATCCGTTTCGGTTGTTTTTTAGCTCGTGCGAGGTTCGATGAACATTTTGTCCTTGCAATTTCTAGAAAATATTCGAATTCGTTTCGCGAGATGTTCGCGTTTTTAGGAACGGCTGCGCCAGATCGACTCGCGCGTAGAGCTCGCATGCGCGCCAAAGGAAGAGGATTGCGTTGATAATTAATTACCGAGACGAATAAAAAAGAGGCGAGCGGTAATAGGGAAAAGTGGCGTATAATTACGGGGAATATAATGCGAGATTACTTCATCGCTTCGTCGTACGTACGCAAACAACGACCAATCTTTTTCACGTTCATTTACCTTAGCGGTAAACCGTTTTTTTTTTAAAATAAGTTCTCTCCTTCGCGGAACACGCGAATAAGGGAGCAGCGTCGGTGGTTCCGAGTCTCTCGTTAATTTCATCCGGTATCGCGCGTTTCGAAAACAAGACCTTGATTAAGTGGCACACGGTGATTAAGAATGACGCGCGCTTAATGGGATTACACGTAATATCGCTAGATTCGGTAATTCGCGCCAGATCTCGAGCCGTTGGATAACGAACTTCGAGCTCCGATGAATCGCGAAAAAACGAATCGACTTCGAATCGATTTACAGTGAACTCCCTCTCGCGATATACGGTGTAAGTATTAGACTACGGATTCGATGCGTTTACGTGCAAACGTGGACGGCTGTAACGAGTAACGGTGAAAACAACTGTTGGAATTGAATTTCTGATCATAACTCTGATCGGAAATGACTGAAAACGGAATTCCTAAATATCTTTGCTAGAATTGAAAATGGAAACAGACGTAACGACTCGGTCCGTATACTTCACTCTACGAGTGCGTTTCCGGACATCGATGATAAAATTAATATTCGCTTTCTGAAAATAATCGATCACGTCGTCGAATCGAGAATTAATCGATACGATTAAATAGTAACCCCTTTTAGTCGCCGCGTTACGAGACACGTAGAACCGTTATCTTATTTCTCAAGAGAATTCTGAGATAAGATAACGAGTCTCATGATTATAATCTCATCGCGACAGAATCAAACGTAGACAAGATAGGAGGGAAACTTGCACGATTATCCGACCACGAGCCGTGTCGTTCACGTAACCGTTGAAAATCAAACTCTTTCCTCGCTGGCAGCAGGAAAATTATCGGTTAACGAAACGAATCATCGTCTACTGAAATTACGGAAAGGACGCGGATCTCACGCGTGTCCCGCGAACAGATTCGCAATCCTGTTAATCGCGTTAATTAAGGTTCATCCGCGTCGTTGAAAAGTTCAAGAAGTCTCGAGTGTCTCGGCGAGCATTTCGACGCATCAGCTGCAGAACTAGAACAGAACGGAGTATTAAATAGAGAAGAGAACAGAAAATGTTCCTGACCGCAATCAGAATCGTTTAACTGCACGCGTTAATAACGCGGGAGACCCGGAGCATTTTCCACGGAGCGGAAACGCTCTCGTGAAAAACGACGAGGCGTCCGATCCGCGTGAAAGTAAGGAAACGCGGAGGCTCGCGTTTTTCTCGAGTTTTCACTCGGCTAGCCGCGCCGTGATGAATCGCCGCTTGCAAAAAAGAGGGACGCGGGAGTTGGTTCGTGAGAAACGGCGGCATTGCGAAAACCACTCGGCGCACAATAGTTGACGCGATTATTTACTGTATACGTATGCTGCGATACAGACGAAATCTCGAGAATCGTCGGCGTAACGAAGCTCCTTTCCTCGGGTTAGCATACTACGATTCCTATGGCCAGGCCGACCATACGCCATACACCTGAATTGAAAATCAAAAGCGTTGTCGCATCGTATTCGATGTTTTGCTATTGCGTTGGCAACTACTGCTACTACTCGTGCTACTGGTCAGCCGAGTCCTAACGGTTAAAAAAAATCGGTGTTTCTCCCGCGAGAGAAAGGAGTATGGAGATCGAACCCAGACCTTATAAGCTTCGGTTAAAAGAGGATTTTCCATTCCTGAAAACAGGGCCGACTGGTTACGCTGTTGGACAAGTCCGTGCACATGTGGGAGATCGATGAGAGCTCGATCATCGAAACGGAAACCTTCTCGTTAGAGGGTAAATTCAAAGTATCCGCATTATGTTTGGAGTCGAGCGGCGAGAACCTTCTTCTGGGTACCGAGGGTGGCAACATCTATCTGTTGAACATGAAGACCTTCACGACGTCGGACAACATCATCTATCAGGAGGTCGTGATACAAAAGTAAGAACCGCCTGTGCTATCTTTTTAGAGCCTCGAAAAATACTAACTTTTGACATTTTTTTTGAAACGATGAAATTTGCACGTCTTCTTTGCGACAGCGTACCAAACGACTACAAGATAAATCCGCGAGCGGTTGAGGCGATAGCGGAACAACCGGGTCATCCGGACAATATTCTGATAGGTTACAATCGCGGTTTAATGGTTCTCTGGAACAAAGCGACTCCGGGAGCTCAACAGGTGAGTCTTCGTTGTTATTGTTCCCGCACCTTCCTTACATGTCCGTCAATGTGCACACGAAAAACTATATTTGTACTATACTGTACTGCCGTGAAGCATAACAACGCTGCTTACAGTCAACACTGAATCTAATACTACACACGCGCGCGCGCGCGCAGAGCTTGTGTCGCCAAATATTTGTGGGGAAACGCTTAACCCATCGGTGGAGAAAATTGTGTTTTAACGATGCTCCTTTACCGGAGATAACGCTTAATCTACAGCAATCAGGACAAATACGAGACCCGACGACGGCCTCGTTAACGACACTCGAAACGGTAATTGCGATTCGATTAGACTCGCTGTTCTAATAACCGCCGGTGACACTGCAAAATGGAATTTGAAAGAAGAGCTCGACGAAACTTACAGAATTTCTAGTTTCACAATCTTCACCGGATGCGATGAACTGTGCGCGCGCAGGATATGAACCGAACTTACTCGATTACTCAGTTTCTGCCGATTAAATTAGACGGTCTGTAAAACTAACGTGCCTGCAAGAAGCGCGAAACGCGAAACAATGAAACGATTCCTGATTCGTTGTTTGTTTTATCGAAAAGAATATGGTCACTGTAACGGTAGGGAGACGGCGTGCCCCGATGGGTTAAGCGCGACACGTGAAATGGTACCGTTGGATCTGATTGTCGTTTGTTGTGTCTTTGGTGGTTTTGGCGAACGTGTACGTGCAGCTGATGGGTTTGTTTTCGCGTGCGCAGACGTTCGTCTCCACGCAAGAGCTGGAATCGGTGCACTGGGTCTCCGAGACCCGTTTCGTTTCCTCGCACAACGACGGCTCCTACTCTTTCTGGAGTTCCGGAAGCGATACCATGCTGGAATCCACCACCCCGTACGGACCGTTCCCGTGCAAAGCGATCACCAAAATTCTGGTCTACCCGACTAAAGAGTGAGTACCGTGAAAAACTTCATCTCCAATCGTTCGTCTAACGAACGAAAAAATGTATCTCTATAGACACGGGGAACTGGTGTTATTCTCTGGAGGGATGCAGCGAGCCAGCTTCGGAGATCGCGACACCTTCACCGTCATGTCGAAAGAGAAACACGTCGTCTTCGACTTCACGTCGAAAGTGATCGACTTCTTCACCGTGTTCCCGAACCCGGAAGAGGGCAAAGACCCAGCGGATGGTCCGGAAGCCCTCGTTGTCCTGGCCGAAGAAGAGATAGTGGCCATCGATCTAACGCACCCTGATTGGAAGATGATGGCGTTGCCTTACCTCGTGTCCCTTCACGCGAGCGCTGTAAATATCGTTCCACTTGATCGATGGATCCTCGTGTCGAACGTCGAACGTCGAACGTCGAACGTCGAACGTCGAACGTCGATCGCACGCAATCGACAAAGATAATCTGACGTAGCGTTGTTTCAGGTGACCTGCTCGCATCACGTTCCAAACGTCCCCGACGAGCTCTGGGAGAACATCGTGGCAGCTGGCAAAGCGCAAACCGAGCACTTGTACTCGGACAAACCGTGGCCGATCGACGGCGGCATTGTGAGTCCCAAGGCAACCGGTGACAAGCCAAAGGGCAGAGAATTGTTGCTGACGGGCCACGAGGATGGAACCGTGAGATTCTGGGACGCCTCGGACGTCGCTCTGACACCGTTGTACAAGTACACCACGTCGATTTTGTTCACCGGCGAGCACTTGGACGTTTTGGAGCAGCCGCCGGAAGACGACGAAGACGCGTGGCCTCCGTTCAGGAAAGTTGGAACGTTTGATCCTTACTCGGACGACCCGCGGCTCGCGGTGAAAAAGGTCCTGTTGTGTCCGCTGTCGTCGACGCTGGTGGTGGCGGGTACCGCTGGCCACGTTATCACAGCTTCGATATCGTCCGAGCCGGTCAACAAAGAGATCAAAGCCGTCACCATGAACATCGTGAGCGACCGCGACGGTTTCGTTTGGAAAGGTTACGACAATCTGCCGGCGAGAACCGCTAGCATATCTTTCGCGGTTGGTTTCCAACCGCAGAGTCTTCTTCAATTGTACCCGCCAGCTGCGGTCACAGCCTTGGCTATGTACAGCGAGTGGGGACTGCTGGCCGCCGGCAACGCCCACGGTTTAGCGGTATTCGATTATACCAGATCGAAAGCCGTCACCGTCAAATGCACTCTCAACCCTAACGGTACTTGCGAAAAGATACTCGAAACGAAATTTCCGTAGCGCTAGACGTTTCCCAGTTTTTTTAGGCTAAATTTTACACGAAAACGTACATTTCGTAGATCTCTCTGGAGCAGGAGACACGCCCATCTCCAGAAGAAAGTCCTTCAAAAAGTCCCTGAGGGAATCCTTCAGGAGATTGAGGAAAGGAAGGTCGCAGCGTAGAATGAACGCCGGAAGTCCGACCAGAAACGCACCTCCGGAGAAGAAGGAAACGTAAGTTGCTTCTCGTCTCGCCAGTTCTAGTCTGACGCGTCAAGTTTTCGATGTTTCCGAATCCGACGATCGTTGTTATCTTCGCCAACAGCACGAGCGTCGCCTCTTCTCCGAGCGGCGAGCTGTCGCCGGTAGAATTGAAGTCCGTGGAAAGACAGGTGGAAGCAAGACCAGTGGACGACGCCCTTGGTTCGATGGTTCGATGTTTATACTTTGCTAGGAGTTACATAATCAGCAGTAAGCGCAACTTGGAAAATCAAGAAGACGATAAGAAGCGATATCTTCTCGGAAAGATCGTTTAACGCGTTGTGCTCTGTTACAGTGAGGAACACCACCCCCACGCTGTGGGCAGGTACCAACAACGGTACCGTCTACGTTTTCACGTTAGCTATACCAGCGGGCGTCAGGCGAACAGAGGAGGATGTAAATTGTACATTAGGGAAAGAGATTCAATTGAAGCACAGAGCACCCGTGATCGGGATAACGATACTCGACGGGTCGAACGTCCCGCTGCCAGAACCGTTCGAAGCCGAGAAAGGCGTATGCCCCGGGCCCGACATGGCGTCCCCGCACAGAGTAGTGATCGCCAGCGAGGAGCAGTTCAAAATCTTCAATCTTCCTTCATTGAAACCGTTCTGTAAATACAAGCTGACCGCGCACGAAGGTTCCCGCGTGCGAAAGACCGGGTTCGCCAAGTTCACCTATCCCGCGGAATCGACGGGCACTCACGAGGAAACCTATCTGCTTTGCCTGACGAACCTCGGCGATTGCTTAGTGCTCAGCATTCCGGAATTCAGAAGGCAACTTAACGCGGCTGCCATCAAACGCGAAGACATCAAGTGAGCATTCTTTTCATAGATTCATCAGAGACTCGTAAGGTGGTATCCTCCTCCTCCTCCTCCTCCTCCTCCTCCTCAGTTACTTCTACCGTTCTCTGTATTTTCAGTGGCATTTCCTCGTTGACGTTCACGAAAGCAGGCGAAGCTTTGTATCTACATTCGAGCTCGGAGCTTCAGCGAATCAACCTATCGGCGAACAACGAGTCGAAGATGCATTGCTCGCTGAATTTACCTCCAAACGCGAGGTCGCACACCAATAAGACCACCGGCAACGAGAAGGTGCAAGATCAAGGTGTCGTGGAGGGTGCAGCGGAAATCGAGGGCGAGACCCAAGGTAGCCAACCGGTCGCAACGGTACAGAGGACGATCACGGAGAACGGTATCGTCGGTTCCAGTGAGTATACTACGCGTTGATCGTTGCGGCTCCGCGTCGATCTTCCATATCCGATTAATCGATAAAATAAGTTTACGGATCGTCTATAGGAAAACGTTTAAACGTGCTGCTACTAAAATATGCGTGTAACCGCTTGCATATTTTGTAACCTGTGTATACATCTATACATTCGCGCATTTATGTGTCGCTTCGCTATCATCGTCTATGCGATTCGTTAAACGAGAGCTAGCCGCTACGTCGTAATTCACGCACCTCCACGATTAACACGAACCGGAGACGCTGTATCCTAACTGCAACCCCTCTAGTGCCTATTCTTGAACACCTGTCTTTTAGCCGGTGGCGAAGAATCTCCGAAAGAACCGTCCCTACGGCCAGCAGCGAGCACCAACGACGTCAACGGGGACGATGATCGTCAAGACTTGAGTTCTATAGGGGATATCACGATCGATAGCGTCAAGGACCATTTACTGTAAGTGAAGACGCGCCATCGCCGAGCCCAGCTTCTTACTGTCTTTTGATTTTATCGGTGCTACCAATGTTGCCTTTACATTCGTTCGCTCGGACCGAAAATCTCTATCTAGTCTCCTCCGCCTCGCGAGATAAATAACAACAGCAAAGTCGTCTATTGGCGCGAGAACGAAAACTTGGATCGTTGAATAAACGAGCAGCGACGAAAGTGTGTGGTATGATCGGTGTAATAGATCTGCGAGCATGTAGCGGGGTCCTCGGTGCGTCGTAAGAAACCTTTCAAACCACGAATACATACCAGAAATGAACTGCGCGCGGAAGCTGGCTTCGTAACCACTTTATTTTGCTCTGCTAATGTGTGTTTTCGTGTACTCGCCATTTTCTTGGCAGTAACAGCTCCCTTTTCAGAAACGCGACGTCTTCCGAAGAACTTCACAGTCGTCTTGCAGGACTTAAGATGGAGGTGACCTCGCGAACCTCGGAAATCTCCACGCAGAATCAGTCGCTGGTCGTGAAGACCACCACCGTTGTTTCGCAGACAACCAACAACACCACCGCCAACGGGGAGGTCGAAACGAGTCAAACGAACGAAACCCAACAAATGAACAGTGAGTTAAACCGTTGTTAACTCTCGGAGCCCACGCTACCGATGATTACCGATAATTACCGATAATTACCGATAATTTACCGATCAGCGATGGCAATTGAATTGGTTTGCCGATCAAGGTTTACCGGTCTATGTTCCGTAAATGTAATTTTCTTTAGAACGAAGTCTCTTATTCTCTCGAGAGCACAATCTGTTCAACGTTACGTACGTTCTAATCGAATATTTTCTAGGTCGACGAATCTAACCGTTTTTGCCAGGTTACGAATAATCTATATCCATATGTAATCAAAGTTGCACAATTCATCGATCGCTTGATTATCATTGTGTTCGTCCGTTTTCTCTTCTTCCATTTTCCCGTTTTCAATTCATCTTGTCCCGTTCATTCCCGATCGTTCTTCGTTATTATTTGTAGTACTTTTCGTCATCGTTTTGTTTCGTGCTATTTATTATTGCGCAGGCACTACTGTAGAGAGAGAGATACGCAGCGGTACCGAGACAACAACGACACACGCTACCATCACTCTGCCCCCAAACGTCGAGGTCAGCAAACGGCCCTGAGTCTATTGCGAATAATTGGTGTCGGACCTTACCTCGATATTTAAAGAAAAACTCAATCGATTAACGCTTAGCAAATATTTGTCGGCTACTAACACGCTAACAACGCCTATACGCACCTAGATCCGTCAACGTCAGAACTATTAAGAACGGTCAAAATTACTGTCCTGTACATTTTTGCAAACACTGATTCCTGAACTACGGTATTATTCAGAGAGAAGTAATCAGGTAGTTCTGGTATTAATGTACTAAAATTTGAATAACACTAAATAGTACGTTCCCTAGACTAAGACCGATACCCTATTTCCATAACACGGCAACTTCGCAAACATTGACAAATGCAAAGAGTCGAAACTGTATTACTGTATTTCTCTAACAAACCTTTATTTTCTTTTTCCATGAACTAACGTCTTTTTGCGTAGACGTAGCGAAGCTTTTTTCTAACTAACAGGATCGTCGATAGACTTTGTACCATAAATTATTAACTAGAGGTAAGATGGCAGATTAGATTTTTGATGATGTTGCATCGTATTGCAGATTAGGGCAGCTGACTTGGCAAACCTAGAGGTGACAACGACCACAGTGACCACCGAGAAATCGAAAGCACCATTGGCCAGGCCCGAAGAAGTTGGTTCTTAGAAATATCGTCCGAATTATTCCCGCGCTCCGATCAAACAAATTTTTGATCACTCCGATTAGCCAGAGCCACGAACATAAAATTAGATGTTTTTACTTAACGAACTCACACGTGTACACAGCGGCGATAGGTAGAGTTTATAATATCGTAGTTGTTTAAAAAAAAATCTTTAGATTTGTACGCGGCACTAGCGTTAGCCATATAAACGATAAGAAGAAGAAGAAGAAGAAGACGACGAAGAAGTAGAAGAAGACGACGACGACGACAAGCGAGCAAATTTTTCGAGTATTGTATAACGACAAATCGCTTAAGATGTACCAACTGCCAAAATCGTCGACTCGCATTTTATTCCTTTTTAAAAAGAAAGACGGAAAAAAACAAAAGAAAATGTAGTCTTCGTCAGCGCATTTTACAACACATCCGACCAAAAAAATAGATTTTTGTATCGAAAAACTTCGGTGGTTTAGTGGGACTAGGCCTAGCTAATTTTTTTACCGTAATGCATTTTTATTTTACGAATAAGCGAGGGAAATCTTTCTAGAAAAGATTAACAACGTTTTTTAAGATTGCTTTTATCTGGAAACAATTTAACGAAATACACGGTTTTTAAAAGAATTACTATTTTCTAACGACACGTAATTTGTAACGTGAAATCGGTGTGATCGAGAGACTTCGGTACGTTGACCGGATAACACCAAAATTCATCAGAAATCGCGAACATGGCAGCCATATTTCTAAATAATAAAATTGAGGAAAAAGGGAGGCGACTTAAACCATTTATAGTATTTCGAACGTGTTACGGGCGTGTCGCGATGGAGGATAATAAAGCTGTTGTGTAAAGAAGAAAAAAGAAACAAACAAATCGATACGCCTAAACGAATACAGAGATAGCTACTTAAGTAGTATTAATGATTGTAATAAGGAAAGTACAGAGAGATCGAGGAAGGGAAACTTATGACGCGACTATCGATGGCCATGATACGGAGGAAGACGAGAAAGAGCCGTTACGAAAAGAATATATTTTTTATTGACGTTGGTTAATCGTTAAGTTTTCCTCTTTTTCTACAAACGACCATGGTACAATGAGACTTTCTCTATCGAAAAGCATCGAAACAACGTTGTCGTTCGATGGATCATAATCGAAAACAACCCATCTCAACGAGTACGTTACAAAAGTTAGTTTTCCGAAACGAAAAACTGTGCACTAAATTGAAATTATCAACCCAACGGGTAACATTCTAAGCATAAAGCCCTTCTCTGTTTATACCAAAACATTCTTGAACGTTTCGTTCACGATTCCATCGCAACGCTTCGTCAAAATATCCTCCGTACTTTTTAGCAAGGGTTGTTTCCGTTACGATCCTCTACATTGATCGAATCGAATGCAACAGGGAAAAGAAAACAAGGCAACAATGCTTTTTATAAGCGCGCGCGCGCGCGCGCGTGTTCGATCTTTTAGATAAAGAAGCCACCAATTGTTATGTTATTATTTGGTGGAGGACAACAATTCTACATATTAGTTTTTGCGCAGGATTAAGTCGTAAAATTCGACGAATCTACCAGCATGTATCGTTACAGCGATAGAACAAAAATATTCGTACACTGCGGATCGTGCTTTTCTATTGTTGGGAATCGATCTCGATATTACCAATTATTTTATTCATAGGAATTCACCCTTTTTTATCGAATTGCCCACAGTACTTTTAGCGTCTAGTAGTGCGTTGAAAATATTTCTTAGGAATTGATCTTTCTATTCAATTAAATTTCGATGCATAGAAATTGTATCGTGGTAAATATGGTAACGTTGCGCAGGAAAATGATGTCGATTCGATCCGAGGAGGACGCAGTGCACGCATAGATTTTTTTTCTGTCGCTCGTATGGCAACTTGTAACGTAGCTCCGACGTCTGTTCCCGAGGGTGCAGACTGTATTTTTTAAACCACCCACACTATTTTCGATCTCACGCCGACATTCTTAAGCGAACACGTAACTCCATTCCTCGGAACGATTTCGTATTCGGATCGTTGTTTTGCAAATTCGTATCGTGCTAAGAAGCAAATTCTTTCGTTCTTTTTCGATTCTGTTTGCCCTGCGCGGAAAGAACGTACGAACATAGAGAGATATACGTATATATCCTGAAATACATTTCCATTGAAAACGACAGACTAACGCGCGGAAAGAGGCATATCCGTTTCTCTTGCATTTAATCAATACCGTTCACCGTCGGATCCGAACAAAAACTTTTCTTCGTCGTTTATCGTCTGTCTCTCGAGTCTACGCACACGTTTGAATCGCCGTCGATTTTAATTTTTAATTACGGACGGGACGGGACACTCGACGGCCGAACAAAAGGCGGAGCTGGGTCGCTTCCGACCCGCAACAAAGTTTGCTACCCACGCATACGACGCCGCTTCGTTGCATTGTACCTTGATATTTTAAACTACGTTTTTACGATCACCTTTTCATTATCGTATTAATCGAATGATCGATCACCTGGCTCCACCACGTAACGGTTATTAAAGCGATAAACGCGAGGCCTTTGTAGATAGATATTTTTTAATTATTCGTTCTTTCCACTATTCTTTGGGAAGAAAATTCGACATTATACAATTGGTTACAACGGTGAAAATCCCGTTAACTCGTTTCAGCACTGGTTTGACAGTTAAGTAATCCCGTTTACTTAGTACTTAATGCGTGTCGCCATGCTTGTAGCCAATCGTACAATCTATCCCAAAGATTTGAGCCTTTCTCCCGCTTCTGTTTCTGCTTCGAAACGAATTCTGAATACGAATCTTAATTCCCGATCGACAATAATTCGAAGAAATTTCTATTTTAAACGAATTCAACCGTGCCCGTGATTCTTGTAATTTATAAATTTCATATCCTAGGAGAGCTGGTTACGTGTACCGTGCATTTAGATCATCCTAACGTTAAATTTTTTTTACTCTAATTGTAAACTATATTAACGAGGCGAAGTAAACGCGTAAAATAAGATATCTAAGAATGTATGAGAAAGATATGTGCTTCTGCTAATTGTACAATTCATTGGTTTTTTACCTTGATAAAATATTACACACTGTACACAGTGGATTGTCCAAACACTGCCCTAAATATTTCCTACTTGTTATTCTGTCTAATATTTCATTACACCGATACTTAAATACAGAATGTCTGTTTAAAAAAATATATATATATACAAATGATTATTAATGTTTTGTTTTGTGAAAACAAATTATAATACATATATATATATATACATATAAAAATAACTCAAGAAATATATATTTGTATACACATATATATTTCTTGAGTTATGTTTATGCTACATAGAAAACTTGGAATCCCATGCATTTAGTTTACCTCGCTCTAAAGCAGATTAAGTTTGTATTTACAAAGAATAAGCATACACACGTTGACAAACAAATAATAAATATTGACTAGAAAGTACCAAACATGTATTACACTTTTTCAAAACGTTATTACATAATTTTTGCAAACGATATAATGTTGTATTTTTTATGTATTGCTAATCAAATAATATTTTTCTAGCTCAAGAAAATCTTGGTAATACATTGCATAATAAACGAATTAATTAACGTAACATAGGTAGAGTTACTGCGCAGATCTCGTTTAATCGAAGTAAAACGTAAATGTTTTAATACGTCGAACTAAGATTGACAACAGCGTATTGTTGTGCAATCGAAACATTTTCTTGGGACTATTGATTAAATCGTGTTGCCATTTCATCGTCTACTCGTTCAAATGGCTTTGAAAATCCACGCAATACGAACGTCCGATGAAATCTTATTTATCTTTGTAATACGTAAACGCATTCTTTTAACGATGCGATATCTTTTGTCGGCAACCTGTAAATATATAATATAACGATATATATCGTCACGCTACTAAATTTGGTCAACGTTCATTTACACGCGTAGTATAAAATACAAAAGTGACAAATAACGTTCAAATAATTATTCAGTGATGATCGGTGATGCCAGAGAATCGTGGGATCGTGGGTCTTGGTCTTGGGCTTTTTCCCCTCCGCTCGTTGCTCGCTCAGCCGGCTCGACCCCCCACTCTGACGCACCGTCGTCGCTACGGTGCTCCTACTGCGCACGCGCTACACACGAACGTACCTCTACTCTGCCCGTGCGAGTGTTGTTCGATTACACGCGCGCTACACACAGCCAGCGTACCCAGCGTACCACGGTACCTTTACTATGCGACGACGCGACAGTGCGTCAGAGTGGGGGGTCGAGCCGATTGAGCTAGCGGAGGAGAAACAGCCCCAGACCCACACGATTCTGGTATCACTGCATGGGGGATATGGGATATGGGATCAAGATTAATTCGAGTTGTGTTCGCCAGATGACGCGTGAGTTTTTCAGGTGTGGCGGAAGTGGGATCGCGTGTAATCGTGCTCTTTTTAATTTTTCAATTTTCAAATTGTTCCACACGCAAAATTGAAAATTTTTCGGAGTACCTTTTGAAACGCGGCACGCGGACAAGCTACAGCGTTTTGTATACACCACCGGCGCACAGGCAGCGTATAAATAATTTCATGCTGTCATATTTGAAAAATAAATCATCGAAATTTAACCGTGGTCACTCGAAAGAAGTACAACGCCAGTTTACAACCAGTCGAAAGATGTCGGACAGTGGCCATTAACTCATTACCTTTTGGATTATAAATAGTTGATTGATAGCGACTATAGATTCCGGAATGTATAAGCACGCGTTTTCGTAACGAATATCGAGAATAGGAAGAAGAAGGCAGAGGATGACGCGAAAATTGAAAAATTCAAAAACACCGGAAAAACAAACGATCGCTAGGCGGCCTGACTTCCGCTGCGCAGTGCACAGGCGTGTCGGAGTCGGAGCACGTTCGGATGTTCGTGCTCGGTCGCGATCACTCGGGCGACGTCGGGGGTCGGGTGGCGGTGAGCGTGTGCGACACTTGGAATACGGACATTACGGACACGGACACGGACTCGTCCAGTAAACGGCGTCGTAGAAAGTGAGCGAAAGTGATATAGAGTGTAATGATAGATCGCGCGAATGTTTATTCGTGGATCGGTGGTCGATGGTCCGTTGAAACGCGAACGTGAAGAATACGGAGGGATCTGGAACGCGGGTCGAAGGTGCGCTGCTGGTCGAGACAGAGCGCGCGCGAGAGAAAAAGAAAAAGAAGAGAGGGGTGAAAAGGATCGAATCGGTGTGGTCGGTGGGACGGCCATAACTGGTGTTCTGCCGTTCGGTCTCCGTTGGCGATCGACGTAGCGAAAGGGCAGATGCCCTTACCCGGTTCGCGTTCCCATTCGCGGGTACTTGGCGCTGTACAGCCCGGATCGACGTACTCGGCTAGATCCGGCGTTAGCGTTGGCCGTCACGGCTGGTTCTCCCGCTTACTAAACTCGCGAAATACAAAGACGAGCGGTCAACCGCCCCCCGTGGGGGGCAGTCGTCTTGGACTCGGACACGACGGTCTTGGCCCTGTGATCGGTGATAGTGCTCCTTGTCGCGGTGATCTCTGTCTGGCAGTGACGAGTGCGACGAGTGTGACGACCAAGACGGTGACGGCGACGGGGACAGGGACGGAGCCAGCGCCGTCAACAACAACGGCGACCACCGAAACGATCGCAGCGCCATCGACAGCGCGGCCGCCATCGCACCGAGAAGAAGTGGCAGCAGCACCACCACCGCGAGCACCAGCGATTCCTTCGAGGAGAGAAAGACGAAGAAATGCCCGTAGGTCCGCGAACGGCGACGCGATTAAACATGGAGGCCCCGTCCGGTTTGTAACACGGTGGCCAAGTCTCGTTTAAATCATCGCACCACCACCAACGGAGCCTCTTGCGCGAGAGCGCTCCTCGAGTCGGGGCTGCCTAAAAGTCGCCTTTCCTTGCCCCGTGCTACTTTTCTTCGCGAGGGCCCGCGAGCCTCGAGGATGGAGCTGCGCGTTGGTAATAAGTACCGGCTCGGACGGAAAATCGGGAGTGGCTCCTTCGGCGACATTTATCTAGGTAAACTTCTCTCTGTTCGCCTCATTCCCCTCGTTCCCCTCAGCCCCCTCATTCTTCTGTTTCCCTTTTCGACGTTTACCTTTTACTTGTGCTCCTTCTCCTCCTCCTCCTCCTCCTCCTCCTCTCCCCTCCCCTCCCCCACCCCCTTCTCACCCTATTCCCTCATCCTTGCAGTTCCCCTTACGTACAAGTTATACACGCATAGACGCACGCACACACCACACACAGACCACCTACTTACTCTATAGTTTGCCACATATGTACCTATTTGCCCTACGATACGCATGAACGCGCCAACTCCCCCGTTGTACACGCGCGTACACGTTCTTCTCGTCCTTGTTCTTTTTTATCCCGTTATTCGTCCGTCTCGCTCGCTCGCTCTCTGGCTATTTTTTTTTCTTTCTATTTACCTTCGCCGTCTACCCCTCCCTTCCCCTCCCCTCCCCGCATCGTCCAGACGTCCTGTTCTACTGATTTTTCGTTTGTTTTGTTGCGGTAACCACGCGTTTGTTACCGTGCCTTATCTGGCCTTTTTCTCGTTGTTTCTCCAGGTACCAACATCTCCACCGGTGAGGAAGTCGCCATCAAGCTAGAATGCATAAAAACGCGGCATCCACAGTTACACATAGAATCGAGGTTCTACAAGATGATGCAAGGAGGCGGTGAGTAGAGTTTTTCGGCTGGTAACCGCCAGGTCCCGCGGAACGTCGGTCGCGGCTCACGATTATATTTCGAAACCCGCCCGTTCTCGGACACGAACCGTCAGAATTTTCAGTTTGTTTGTTGGACAGCTGGTTGAACCTCCTGGCCACTGAACCTTCTCTCTCTGTCTCGCTCTCCCACCCCTCCTGCTCCCCTCCGTTCCCCCACCCCGCCGTCCGTTTCCATGTTACTCCTTTCTTCCCCTACCGCGGTCTATGTTCTTCTTTGTGACAATGTAATGTATGGACTTTACCGTTTTAACGATTACATATTTCTGTTGGTGTTTTAGCATTACGCTCGTGTAAATGTTTACTTTACGCACTCGTTTGTAGATCAATGTTGTTTACGCGAGATTATGACTTTCAGGGTATACTCGTAGGCACGGGTACATCCGAATTCTATATTTGTTTGTACCGTCGAATTTTTTGAGGAAAACAATGGAAAACCTTCAGTGGAATTTATTAGGGCGCACGCTCATGCGTACTTTAAGTAGTCGCTTGTACGCGTAGACTTTACGCCACGTAGACTAAACGTTTGACTTTTTGACCAGTTTGCGTTATCGTACTAGACGTTTATTGTCATGCAAATCCTGTAAGGCTGTTTCAACGACAGATGACCCTGAATCTATTTAAAGCAGCGCGTACGATATTGTTGTAGCAACGATTCTTCCAAGAAGAAGGTTGCGCGAGTATTCCTTTGCGATAATAGAAAGTTTTGTATTCTTTGAACTGATTTTGAGAAAAAAACAGAAAAAACGTGTTAAGCGTATTATTTAGATAAAATAGGATTCTTTATTCTGGATAAAAAATGCATTCGTTACGCACAGTATTATCGCATGGTAACGCGTAAACATCCTACACGTTTAATTATGACTAAATCCGGTATATATAATTGTTAATGATTTTGGTTGTGTTTTTTTTATTGCGATCAACAAATTTATTGTGACGTTCCAGTTGGAATACCCACGATAAAATGGTGTGGCTCGGAAGGTGATTATAACGTGATGGTGATGGAGTTACTCGGACCATCTCTGGAGGATCTATTTAATTTCTGCTCGAGAAGATTTTCTTTAAAAACAGTGTTGTTACTCGCCGATCAATTGGTAAATAACAAATACATTACCTTTGTAGTATCAAAAATTGTCTTGAGATAATTGAAAGATAAGAGTTTTTGTCATCCTGTTGGAGCGTTCGTTTATGGATGAAGTTTATCGATTCGTGACTAGCTACTTTGTAATAAAAAATTCTATAGTGTGCAATTTACGACTTCTCGTTACGCGCTTTTTTCAAATAGTTACATAGTCTGCTCTTAAAATTCTATCTTCGATTCTATGCATGTACGGTAGCTATACGAGCGCAATGTGTTATGCTGTTCAAAGTTCACAGTCTGATTATACGCAGTACGTATTCCTTACTCTTGTTCTCCTTTGGTGAAACGAATTACAATACGGGTAACATTCTTATCAGCGAATACAGTCGGTGGCTGATAATAGAGCTCGATGGTCTCAACGAAAACAGTGTTTTAAAGTAACAGCTGGAATTAGCGAGGAAAACTTTACTTTGGAGAAAAATGCTTTCGACGAAGGACTATTTTGGTGTCCGTCTAAATGCGAACCATGCTTGAAAAAAAAGCAACCGTATCCCTGAAAAGTTTCTTTCGACGAGACATCGTGGATTTCTACCAAACAATTCTCGTTTAATACTGAATCTTAGTAAAGTCATCCGGCATGCAAAAAATAGAAACAAATTGCCCCCTAAAATGATTTTTAACAATTTTTTAACGCTAGGTGTACGCAGCACTACGAATACTAGAATCATTGATCTCGAGCAACGACTATTGCTGCACAAATGTTTACAAGATGATGCTACAATGATTCTTATCTTTTTTGTCCCCAGATAAGTAGAACGGACTACATTCACAGTCGCAACTTCATCCATCGAGACATCAAGCCAGACAATTTCTTGATGGGACTGGGCAAGAAAGGAAATCTCGTGTACATTATAGATTTCGGGCTGGCCAAAAAGTATCGCGACGGCCGCACTCACAAACACATACCCTACCGAGAGAACAAAAATCTGACCGGAACAGCTAGGTTCGTTGATCAATCCTCGAGCAACTACGTTAAAAAGAAATTCTTGAACTTTCTTTCCAATTCGGAGGCTCACCGAAACGATCCCTTTGTCCACAAACAGATACGCAAGCATTAATACACACTTGGGAATCGAGCAATCGCGGCGGGATGACCTTGAGTCTCTGGGATATGTCCTGATGTACTTCAACAGGGGTAGCTTGCCCTGGCAAGGCTTGAAAGCGGCGACCAAGAGGCAAAAGTATGAGCGTATCTCGGAGAAGAAGATGTCCACGCCCGTCGAGGAGTTGTGCAAGGGTTATCCTGGTAAATTGACAAATCTGTAGAATTTTCTGCGTTTACTGTAACAAAATAGAATTTTATTTATTGCTAAAACGATTGAAAGAGGATATAGATTTCCGCGTTCCAGCTCGGAAATACCTTGTACCAAAGTAACTGGCTCGTTTATTGCAGTCGAGTTCGCGTCGTATCTGAGGTATTGTCGAGGATTGCGTTTCGAGGAGAGGCCCGATTACTCGTATCTTCGACAACTGTTTCGGACGTTGTTCCACGGTCAGGGATTCACCTACGACTACGTGTTCGATTGGAACATGTTGAAGTTCGGGAACGTGAGACAACCAACGTTACCGTCAACATTGACGCAACAGGCGCCGATGCATTCGCAACAGACGAACACGGGGCTGCCCTCCGGGACCAATAACGATCAGGAACATCGATCAAGGTTGGTGTTCGACCGATCCGAATTAAGCAGGACCTCCGCTCAAACGCCCCGCATACAAAATCAGACGTGAACATGTCGGCGGTCGTTCTACCGTCATGCCCACCGTCCTTTCATGCGTATAAATAGCATGGTCATTTCATTACCCAGCGGTATTCTATTTTCGGCGGCTGGGTCAATGAATCGGGAAATATACCGGTTCGAACAACAGAAATAATCGAATACAGGGAAACCTTTGTTTCAGACTTTCTTTTCTTTCTATCTCTAACGACCCCTTAATTCCGAACCAGAACGATCTCGAGATCTTCCGGAGGATCGATGTCGTTTCTTTTTCTTTCTTTCCTTTTCTTCGGTTACAGAGATGCGTTCGACTGTAGCGCACGTATTTCGACACCGTGTATAGAAGCGTAACGAGACTCTTGCAAGGACTGGATGGTACATATAACCCCTTTGCACTTAACTTTTATAATGGGAACCACGGTTATAATTACTCTAGATCGATTTCGTTTTGTCGAACCGACACCAATCTTATTGTAACTTACGAATTGTACGAGGATCGAGATTTACCATATTTTACATATACGGTACGTTTCTTTCGTTTGCACACGAAGCGCAAAGGATTAATACTACGCCCCTCGGCCTAAAACATGTTGTTACTAGAACTGACGATTATTATTATTATTATTAGTGCTATTATTATTATTATTATTATTATTATTATCATCATTATAATAAAACATATCAAACCCGAATTCATTTGTAAGCGACGACACATCGCCTTCCGATATGTAAATATGTGCGAATAAAATACAGTGAAGTACGATACATGTGAATTAATTGAATTTTCATACTAATCACCGGTTTGGTAACAACATGATGCGTTTAAAGACGTTTGTACGTTGCCGCGAATGCTCGAAGAATCAGCCATTCAAACGACGCGATGGGAGTAGGTAAAAAACAAACCGATTGGCCAATAATCTTGCTACGATATTCGGTAGAATCTTTCAGTTTGCGGTGAATCGGATGTTGTATCACTGATTCTTTATCGTCGCAGATTTTCTAAGGATTTTCTAAGAAAATGATTAGAAATACTTGAAAATTTCTAAAAATATTTGAAACTATTAAATCTATTTTCTTTTATTTTCGAGAGTTAACTTGCGATTTCCGTAGAGTAGCTTCGTCGTCTGATAACCGTGTTCGTTGCAGGCCCTACACGCGGCAGTGTCTAGCGAACGCGTCGGTGACGACGGTGGTGGGTCCGACGGTGGGTACGACCTCGAACCTGAGAAGTCTGCGGCAGAAGCGCGAGGCGATGGACGCTCTCCGCGATCAGGACAATCAGGAGAAGATTGACCTGCAAGGTAAAATCCAGTTCTACGAAAAATTATCGGTTAGCGGTCAGCAGCAGCAACATCAGGCGATCGGTGAGCGTAAAACGCAGCTCGTAGTTAGTCACGCGCAGCCAGGCGGTAGCGAGATCGTGCAGCACCGCTCGACCCCGTGTCAGTTCAGTACGTTCAAATCGTCCCCGGTTAGGGTAACGCCAAACGTAGTGTCCCTGGACATGTCCGGCTTGAGTCTGGGACAGCGGGACGCGGCCGCGTCGCCTAACCGCGACTATCAGCCGGTCGGCCGATTGCGCGAGCCGAGTCCCCAGCTGGAGAATCGCCGGAGCTCCTGGTACACGGTGAACAAGGACGGAGATCGCGAAGTGGTGACGTTGCACGGCAGCCCGGATATCAAGCGCGATCGCAAGGAGGATCGCAAGGAGGACCGCGCAGCTTCCGCTGGCTCTTTGAACTGTTTCGGCAGCGTCCACAGAGACCACGAGGACAAAAAGGGAGGATGTCGACGAGCGGACGTGCGACGTCACTCGGGAAACGTCGAGTACCTCGACAAAGAGACCGAGTTCTTCAAGAAGATCATCCTGGACGACTCGTCGAAGCCCAAGAAGAACTTCTCGTTCGCCGGCAAAGAGGAGAAGGCTCACAGAAGTCTGGAGTCCATGGATCGGAGCGTCGACCTGTCCCGCCTGAACAGGCTGGTGCTTTTGTTCGACGATCGGCCCAAGACCTTGTGCAACCGTAAACCGTGGAGCCTCGACTACTCGCAGCGGTCAAAAAAGTCGATCGACACTTCCGCGAACGAAGCGTCGTCTCCCCAGCCGAGGCGGCCGAATTTCTTTCAGCGCGCCCGACGTAGCTGGGATTTTTTACTTAAACAACGAACGATTCGGCGACGGAATAAATACGAACGGCCGCAGAGCGTGCAGGAGAAGTGCGAGTATTTTTTACAGAAGTACCAGAAGAACGAGTTCCACGTGCAGACGAGTTCGGTTGCCACGGACAAGGAGGAGATGGTCGCCAAGTCGGAGGACAGTACGTTTCGCGCGAAGAAGGACGACGAGGAGGACAATTTGCTCGACGAGGACGCCAACAGCGACCTAGGTAAGGAACCCGAGGCGAGTCCTTTGATCGGCAACCGCTCGCCCGATGGGTTCAAGGATCGCAAGACCGGCGATGGCAGCAACGCGTCCTACGAGACCAAACCTCCGGATTCTCCTAGCAACGCTCAGCAGGACGCTTTGAACGGGAACAAGGAGGCCGACGTTGGATACTCGACGAGCTTGATCCAACTGGGAAAGCTCTGCCTGCAGAACATGCAAAATATGCAGAATATTCAGAACGCTAATCGTAACGACGTTCTCTATTCGCACGAGGTACCCGGCAACGATAAGGAAGAACAGTTCATGGACTGGATCGACAACATGAAGGGCACCGTCAGCCTCGGCACGAACACCAGCGATTCGCTGGGACACGGAAAGATGGATCGGAACCTGACGGATATTCTAACGGGTATCTTGCTGGATATGTTCATCTGCATTTGCATCTAAGCGATCTAACTGTCCAACGCACCACCGAGCGATCTGCGTCCCGCAAGTCCTTTTCTCCGTATGTCATGCTTCGGTTGATTTCGTCGGGATTTCGGTCTCTCCCTCTCCCTCTCTCTCTCTCTCTCTCTCAACCATACGTATATATTTTTCTGAACTATTTACACGCTTCCTATATACGCACACGGAGGCTGCACTTTCAGAATAATTTGATTCCTTTTCTCTTTCTCGCGCGAGAGCGGAGGCTCGACTCTTTATACGCGACGCGCGCACCCTCGCGTACCAAATCACAGCGCCTAAGGTATGTTAAGAAAGGGAACGTTCAACGATACCGCGACGATTGTATTTGATTTAGGAGGTACAAGATAGATGGTGGACGGTGAACCGGGGGAAAAGCGAAACCGAAAAATTCGATCTCCTTAGGATCTCCGGAAAGAAAATTCTAAAACTTGTTGTTCGGATTTCAATCTTTCGAATTCTCCAAGACGGAATTCGACGAGAGAAATCGATTCGTCGATCGGTTAGCACCAGGTGTTCGAAGATCGATTTGACCGAGCCTTACACAGTTAGCTTTACTAAATAATACTTCGTATTCGTTTATTTAACCGTTCAGGTTAAAGTTTAGTCTCCGCTGTCTCGACTGTCTCCACTGTTTTCACTGTTTCGCCGCGGTATTTCACAGCTGGTTACAAAAGTATCTTCCGTAGCTCGGGGACGACGTGCTCCTCTCGGGTTCGTCGACGTCGACTTGAAAATTTTGTACGTATCGCATACGTATTGAGAATCGCGAAAGAAACGATTGCGTCTGTTGTTCTTTTGCGTGTGATTCGTTCGTACGTCTTATTTATTTGAAAACGATAGCCTCTTGAAATATTCTTGAACGCGTTTTAAAACATTAACGATTCGAATTTTGAAATCATTTCGATGGTACGCGGTGTCGTAACGTTGTGCGACTTACTTAGCCAGCTGTTTTTGTAACCAATTGCATCGAACATTGTAAATTAACCGCAGCGCTTATTGTCGTCGTTTCTGTTAATCGTTCGATCGCTTCACGAAAAATAGGGGAATGGAGGATTCTCTCTTGGACTCGTTGAATCGCGTTGCCATTGGCGAAAATCAGTATTAATCGAAAGCGTACGGTATGATCGAGGACAAATCGTTGAAAAGAAAATATTCCACGGTAGTCAACGCGTCGAAATTGTTCGGCGGCAAGCGTGTTAACTCTTCGCAGGGTGGCGAAAGTGATTCGAATTTAGGAATCGTGCCGTCGCGTTCGTTCGGTCTTTTTGTTTTTCGGGATTTCGGCGCGATGGAAGAAGGACCGGATATGTACGAGAGGATCGATCGCAGAGGACGCGCTTCACAAATATCTTTCATTTGCGTTTCATTTTCAGCACCGTTATCGTAAATATCGCGTTTCGTTTCCATCGTCGAAGAAAAATCGTTTTTTCGTTTTTGGTTTAGCATTCGCAAATCAATCGCGTTCGCGAGTTCAATTATTTTGGACAAAGGACTGGTCAGTTTTACGATGAATTTATCGAGTACTAGTCATTCGTTAGAGTTTATTTATATTTTACGCGACAACAAATTACACTTTTTTCTTACGTACGATACTCAAATAATCTCATTGAAAGATACAATATTCGGAGATAGTTCGCACCCTTGGATCAGTAATTGGTACGCATCGGAAAATGTCACACGACGTAAGCGTTCGCACTGCTTCGCTGCTCAATCACACACTGCCATTTTTACAAAGACGAATAACGATGAACGCTGCGCGTGATATTTTCTAGATAGCTTTACGCTCTGCGACAACCGAAAAGGAAATTTGCTCGAATAATTGGAAATCGTCGGAACTGCCGAATGAATTTGCAAAAGTATATGTACTTTTGTGGGAGATTATTAGTTAAAATCAAACGAAACCTCATCGAATGCACCGTCGATAAATTAATATTAAGAGACCACTGCCACTTCGACGGGTACTTTTATTATTAAGTTCAGGAGAGAAAAAAGACTACTCATTTTTCACGCGTGTCACGAGTGCATCAAATTTCCAGTCTATTCGTTTCCGATAGAACGTGGAGCTAATCCTCGCGTACGTTCCTCTCGTACGTATAGATTTTTCCGGCAAAATCGGTCGCGATCGACAACGCAGCCAAGTTTTTCGAGATGTCCGGACCAGATTACCAAAGCTTAGATAGTGTCCTAATTTTTCTACGCTCGAATTACGCTCTCAAAGACTTTGCTCGTCCGACAAACGATAGCAATCGATCCCAACGATTTTTCAGGGATCTGCGAAACGATCGACTTCTTCCAAAAAAGCTGGTTGGATCTCACATATGTACGCAGTGGCGCGAATATAAACAGGTGACCGCTTATTCGTATACGATTCGATTACGTTGCCATAAGATGGGTCACGAATTAATCGTCGATTGCTCGAGCTTCCGTTTCTTTCAATTCAAGAATTTCAACGTCACTCGTGTTACCTTGTACAACGATTTTTCCTATTTATAATCTCGCCGCAGTGTATGTACACAAGAAGGAAAGAAGAAGTCGTCGTTACTTCGTTGTCACGCGTTTCTTCGTTCACGATTGTCGCTTGTCCCAGAGAATTCTTCGTAATCGCGCGTCTATTTGTAATCGTTCCGTTTTTTATCGATAGTAACGATGGTGACGACGACGACGACGATGATGAGAAAGTAGCAAATAAACGTTTTTCCATTCAAGGACTGGTCTTCTTTATTTATTTCACCACACGACATTGTCGAATATCCTTGTCAAAATTGTACTTTTTGTTTTCTCACTTGGCTTGAATGGAAAAACCAAAAATGTACGGTACGTCTCGAATCCAGTCACGCCCCGCGGATCATCTTTTTCTGGGATTCGTGAGAAGAGGCTTCCCGGAACATGTCCGATTCGATCCGAGCGGGGAATTCACTTGCGTGTTACGAACACATTTTTCGTCAATTCTATCGCATCGTCTATCTTCGCGAAGGCGCTGCTCTTTTGACCGTTCATCGAACGCCTTTTCTTGTATCAGCGTGTATCGCAATCTGCCAGAGAGACTTTTTTCCATTTCAACTGCCAAGCGTGAAAGATCCGTGCATCGATCCTGTGCTAGTCCGTTGTGGGCTCCTCGAACTTGAGAAAACCCCTTTTTCAAGCTTGACGAATCTTCAAAGAAATTCTTTCGAGAAAGAAACACAGATTTCTACAGAATTAGCTCTCCATAAAGTCATTTCAAGATAGTGGAATTTTTGATAAGAAATGTCTAGTTTCGTTTAAGGAAAGTTACAACGCGATAAATCACACCGAACTTCGTAACGGGCACCACGTAACAATTGCGGATCCATTACGAGATTCGGTGAAATGATAATTAAAGACGCGTTCTACTGTCATGGCTTCGACAAATCGGTCTTTTTCCGCTCTTCTTGTTGTATTTCCAAAAGAGATACGATTGAAAATTAATGTTAAACGCGCGACCGTTTAACCGTTAGAGTTATTATATTTCTGTCGGTGGATTTTTCCAAAGAAATCGGGTTTTTTTTCTGGCCGTCAGAGTATAGGAATTCCTCTGAAACGATACCGAACTGAACGCGTCCTTTGACCCGCGTACCGCGTCGCGTCGCGTCGCGTCGCTTACGGACGATACAAATCCCAACATACCAACGGTGGTCATTCGAGACGCGCGCTTTTGCAATGCGAGCACCGTGTTCTCCGGTTTCTTAATTTTATTCTGCGTCGACCCAGAGCTACCGCACGACCGCTAATGCGTTTCAACGCTCCTCTTCTCTCGGAGGAACGACCGTTCCGCGGGGAATTCCGCGACTTCCCGATTTATGCTCTGCGTCGAACGAACAACGCGATACAAAATCATTTTCTCAAAGACTACAACGCAGACTATAAACGAGAAACATTAGTCGATTCGACTTTACCCTGTAATTTACGTTAGAGTAAATCGCGGTCGCGTCGATGATTTTCGAGGCACTTCTCGATGTATCATACGATCTGTTATTTTCTTACTGGTCTATTTCAGTGACGGGCTTGCCCGGCCCGGAGCGAAGGGTCAGCATGAGGCTGCACCGTAGGGACGCAGCCGCAGCTGCGGGCGAAATGCAGCCGAAGTCCAAGTGAGTTGCTATATCACGCAAGCAAGCGGTATCATCGCCGCTCTAAAGCACCTAAGTATAACTCGCTCTCTGCCTAGCATTTAGGGTGCGGTCTTTCGCTGTACAGGGTGTATAAGAAAGTAACGGTCATCCGTTCCAAGGGTGAATCTACGCCTCTGAATCGGTGGACATTCGTAGGAGAAACTCGCTGCCCAATTCTTTACGACAAAGACGATTCTCGTTAAAGATTCCGTTTACGTCGATACCTTAACGACGCTCATCCAGAATAGAAAAAAGTTTAATAGAAGCCACGCGTCGCGAACGAACGGTCATCGAGATACGAGCTTATCGCATCGATCGTCATAAGAATACCTGTGTAAGATGCCTACATTATAAAATGTTACCGTATAAGAAATTCCTACGAGAACGCATTCTAAAATTGCTCGGAAGCAACCCTTTAAAAATAGATCATCCCTCTGCGGGTACGCAGGAACGCGTCGTATCTTGCAACTTTCATCTTCGTCGCTCTAAATTCCGTTTCTCGTGTTCCGTCTGATCGACCCGGTCTTGAACACGGTGTGGAACTGTAGGCTTTCGTTTATACGTATAATTATTCTACACGATGAACTTTTTGCAACAACTTTAACAGCTTACGTCTCGATGACTATTTGTTTGCGACGCGTGGCACCTTCCAAACTTTTTTTCTCTTCGCGATGCGTAGACGATGTCGAGTACTTATTATATTCGAGTTTGCTGTTTCTTTTACCCACGTCGGATGCGTAGATTCGCCCCTATTACTTTTTATACACCCTGTACGTGGGCGTCGAATAACCGGTTGTACGTCTCGGTTCCTCTCAATCTTACCGATTCGAATCGTCGACACGGTAAACGCTGCACCCGCGGGATCCGATCCGATTCGCGTCTCGTTTCCTTTCGATCCTGTCAAGAATTATTTCTCACCCCGTTTTTTTCGTTCTCCATCGTTATCGTTTGCCTCTCCGAAAGAAGATACGCCCGCTATCGAGCTGCGGATTTTGTTATTTCAATTTTCGAATTCTTTGAATTTTTCTTGAATTTGTAGCGTAATAATTTGATCTTTCGTAACGTTAAAATATCAGCTGTAAAGTGATAGAAAAAAGGGCGTGTCTTCTTCTCGCGTCCGGCAATGCGCGTCAGGATTCTCGTTTCGGAAACCGGGCTGCGATCGGATCTCGCGTTTCACCGAGTTCGAGCTGTAGAGACTCCCGTACTGCTCGCGGACTATCGTGGATCTCGATGTGGATGTCGGTGTTAATGGTTGCATCGGTTACTCGGCTCTAATTTTTGGTATCGGTGTCTTGATATACCGTGGCATGGTTCTCGTCTGGATCGCCTAGAGATCCGGGGAGAAGTTGAGTGGGGAAAAAGGGAGAGCGCTGTCGTCGTTTCGAAAGAACGTCGATCACCGATTCCGTCGCGTCGTTTACAAGGGCCGAGCCGAATTCATCGGGAAGCCTCGTTTCGCAAATCGTTTAACTTTTATTAGACTTTGAACGGGAAATCGAGTGAGCACGTTCGTTCGAAAATGCAACGTACGATCTATATTTGCCTGCTATCGGGTGCACTGGGATATGGTTCTTTTTCTTCGATCACGATCGTTAACGGTTGGTATGTTTTGCGTAACACGTAGGAACGAGTGCGACTGCGACGCGCACGAGCGAATGGGTTTCTTTTACGCTGATCGGTCGATATTCTTTCGCCACTGATTTCGTTCGTTTCATCGTCGCGTCGGTAACGCGATGTGCTGAACGCGCAGCGATCGGGATCCACGAAATTGGTTCAAAGATTCCTGTTCCTCGTGCGTGAACGGAGATGTACGAGAACCCGGAAACGTCAGGTCGACGGTGAATTTCTTCGGAATCGAGACGGGTCCTCGAAAATTCACCCAACCATCGTCCACCCGACGTTTTCTGGCTCTCGCGCACCTCTGTTCCCAAACCAACGCACCGTAGACCCAGATGCCCGTCGTTGAAGTAGCGATGGGACCGATACTTGGGATACTCGGTATCGATCGTTGACGAGTCTGTATCGATAATTAATAGCGAGTGTCTGAAAAATGTCGATCCCATCGCTACGTTTCAGTTGACCTGAAAATCCGCTTTATCCGTTCTTTCGTTGACTGTTTTTTCAGGTAACCGAAAGCCAACTCGCTAATTCTAAATCACGAAAGTAGGCAAAGAGGGGGCGAAATAATCTCCTGTGCCACGGTAGCGGACGCCGGCGAAACACTGAAATCGTGGATAAACGATTCGCCTAGCGATCCTTCTCTCTGACGACGCGACGGCGGTGGCGGTGGCGGTGGCGGTGGCCCGACCGTCTCGAGCCTCTCGCTTATCCGATCGACCATCCCCGTTCGAGCATCCGCCATTCTCAAGAGACAAAAACCAAATCGTTTAACGAAACAAACAAATAATCGATCCCTTCACCGACACGCATCGAAAACAAAAAATGAGCTCTCGAGAAAACGAGAGGAAGCAAAATTTCATGTATCTCTCTCTGTCTCTCTCTCTCCCTCTCTCTCTCTCTCTCTCTCTCTCTGTCTCTCTCTCTCTCTCTCTCTCTCGAGTGCGCAGATCGAAGCGAATTTATCGATCGTCTATGAAATAAAAAATTACTTTTTGCTAAGAACAAAAGAAACGAATGGGGTTCGCTGAGACGAGGGATCGAAAGACGCTAATGTCGCTGTTTTGTGTGTGTTTTGTTTTGGAAGCGCCAATGCGACGGCAATGGCCCCGCCCATCCGGATGGACAAGCTGTCAGCCGTAAAGCACAAGTGAATCAACTACTACACGGTCAACAGCAGCAGCAATAGCAGGCTCGTCGTCGGCGTGATCGTTAGCGACGTCGTCGTCGGTGTCGTCGGTGTTGTGTTAGTCTACCTGGTCGACGATCGATTCGGACGATCAAAACCCGTTGTCGATCCAGAATACTCCCGAATGACGCAACCGTCTAGCTAAACGTACCCGCGAATTCCAGAAGAAGCTACGTCGACGATCGAAACGCTCGAAGAGACGCCGGGGACCCGAAACGCAACTGGGAAGACCTCAAAGGAAGATCGAGGATCGCGGGAACTGTTTACAACGAGGCCGATCGGTCTGGGGCAGCGAACGAGCAAACCAGATGCAAGGATACGCGGCTCCGACGATTGGCTCGACGCGCGACGACTTGCCGCGATCTCCGCTATCCTGAACACCCTGGAACCGAACGACGATCGAATCTCGCCCTGATCGTTTCCGCTACGGATCCCTGGACAGCTTGAGAGATCGAGGGCAAAGAAATCGTCTCGGGAAGACCGAACTTCCTTCTTGCCGTTCTTGCAGTCTCGATCGAACAAAGTCTGTTCGGGTACTCTGGTGGTCCGTTCGCTGTCGTCGACGCGCTCACTGCCACGACGCCGGAACTCTTTGGGGGTGTCGCGTTAGTTCGCGACCTTGTTGTTAAATAAAAACGTGGTAATTAAATCGCACCTCGGCCGAGATTCGAATTCGTACGTGTTAATTCGCTTTGTTGCTCGTAGACCGCGGGTGTTTGTTCGTTTATATAAATGTTAACGTGTTTCGAAGTAATCGTCGGAGGAAAATCTGTGAACCGCATCGAGAAACCGTAACCGTTGTTTCGCGCCAACGATCGCGTAATCCGACCGTTCTTGTTTCCGCTTTCTAGAGGATAAGGATCGTCGGGAGATTAGCACGAATTCGCGAAGTCGCGAGGGTGTTTTTTCTTTCTTTCGTTTGGAACAGTCGCGATCATCCGTGTCGTGGCGAGCGAACCAACGCGCCGGCGAATCCGTCGAGAACCCAGGATCGATGAACTGTATAAATATGTAATGTACCCGATCAACCTTGATTTGTACATAGACAAAATCGCGAAAATCGATGGCTGGACGAAGCGTCTCAGGCGTCGATAGCGCTCGGAGCTGTGAACGTCTCGAACGAGAACGCGCGCGAATTTCGAGAAGCTCGATTATACTTTGAACGGTCTCCCTGAATACGACGTTAAGAAACACGGCCGATCGATGGCCACACCCGGTTGCGATTAACGCTCGCTCCTATCGATCGTAGGCCAACGGTGCTCCGATTTTCACCCATAGACCAACATATTTCCGTAAAACACGATGGACGCAAAATGAAAATCAAAACGATAGCAGCTCGTCGCAGCAGATTAAGTCGTAGAAATTCTGTGGATGTTGTTCATCGTTTGTCCGATTTGCTATTTATAATTTAAATTTGGTTTCGTACAGCTCCTTCGAAATCTATACGAAGGAACTGCCGTCGAGTTCGATGAAAACTAGCGTATGGAAAAAAATAAAATAGACATTTGTATTTTCATTTCTTTTTTTATTTATTTCATTTGTTTTTTTTTGTAACTTTCTATGAAAATTCTCGGTCTATTCCCAAGAGAACTGGCATCTGCAAACGAGTGTTTTCAATCGATCCGAGGAGTTGTTTTCGGTTCGTTTAGTAACGATATACGATATTAACGATATTTCGTTGAACAGACCAACCAATCAACGAACGAACGAACGGAAACGCGGTTTCATCGATTTCAGTGATCTCGTTGACTCCCGTACGCTCGTACGCTCGTACGCTTTTCAAAAATAGTTGCACGAAAGATCCTAGAATGATACGCTCTCTTTTTGCCGTTTACGCTTCGACTCGACTTACAATGTGCCTCGTAAGTAGACTGCGGATTCTAACGATAGAGATTAAGACTTTGAACATTAAATATATCGAGACGCTACTTTCGTCCTGCTAACGGTATCAAAGAAATCGCATTGTAATTAACAAAGAAAATGTTTATTTTTCATAAAGATCCGTGGTCTACTCGTAAGTTTGGATTCGAGAGAAACGAGCCTCGCGCCACGCTCGGAATGAAAATAAACGTTCGATGGCAGCTGAAATGAGAAAAACTTGCGTCGTGCGAAAACGGACGGAAATGTGAGGCTGGTTTATGGCATCGGTTCACAAAATGGCTGGAAAATTTGTGCGGGCAGCGCGAGGAGTATCGCGCGAACTTTGCGAAGATCGATCGATCGAGCGTAGCGTAGATTTCGTGTCCTAGGGATGTTTTCGCACGCGTAAACCGGTGAACGATCGATCGGTTCGTACGGAGAAGAAGGCGATCGTTTGGCACGATTCGAGGCGTCTTCTTTCACCCTTCTTTTTTATACTAATCGCGCCGTGCCCGGCGAGGGTCCTAGGTGTAAGTCGCGTGGGTGTTTGGTTCTGTTCACGGTTGTCTCCCGAAGAAGGAAAACGGAGACGAGGCGGGGCGTAACTTTTCGATCGAGAAAGCCACTTACTCGAAGAGGTGTTCGAAGCGCGAAAGCATTCTGCGAACAGCACCGAACTCTGTCAATTATCAACTCGCGCTAAACGGTTCGGCTCTGTTCGCAGGCGTTTCCGGAAAAGAGACGAGCAACGCGTAACCGTAATAGAAAAATCGATCTAGAGGAAGGAAAGACGCGACGACGCGACCGCTCTAGATTCTAGACGTAGACGAATTCGAAGAAGGATCATTTTGCGTAAATCGAAAATCGAAGAGTTATCGGGATATTTCGAAATTCGTATTATGCGAATCGTGAACGATCCGTGTATCAAATTATACGTGTTCTCGTTGTTAGGACGTGGTCCGGTCCAATGTTCTCTTTTTATTATTACGTAGATTCGGTCCTGTGCAGGATTACTCGTCGATCCGCGCGCGACGAATACGGTGCAGTTTCGTTGCGAGATTAAGCGCGAACGCAAAGTTCGTCAGCCTTGGGGAAAAAGGCTGTAGGCTGTAGCCGAACGATGCGGATTCGCGATCATTGATCGAACAGAGAAACGAAACGTCGAATCTAGAAATAAGTATCAATTATAATGGCGACTATAGGCAGGAAGTTGCCTAAGAATAGTATGGAAATTCTATTCTTTGTTCGGTTTGTATCCCGAAGAAACGATTCTTTTTGTGATCGTATGCGAAAACCGGAGGAGAGAAATCAACGTAACGTAATGGAGAATTAATCGAAGGGGTCTCTGTCTCTCTCTCGCTCTCTCTCTCTCTCTCTCTCTCTCTCTCTCTCTCTGGGTGTCTCTGTCCGTGTCTGAACGGACAGGGAGAAAGAAGCGCGTAGTTTTATACCGTTGCGAACGTTATTGCGAATTCAGAAACGCAAGGCATTTGGTAAAAGGTTTGCCAGTGAACAGCACCAAACTCCGTCTTGTCTAGCGTGTTAGGAAAGTCCCAGAAATATCTGTTGAGTTTTACGGAAAATCGATACGTCGATCAAGCGATCCAACGTCTAAACCTACTCTTGCGAATTCGAGTAGTCGAGCGAATTTCAGTTGGTTTCCTATTATTATTTACGTTCGATCGAGACGAAAGCTGCGAGTCGTCGCGCTGCGTTTTTAAATGAAAATTATCTGGTTGTATTCTGTGAGAATCTTTACATGGTTATCCTTCTAAAAGGGTGCATTTGGAATTTTTGTTAGAGAAGAATGTAATCCACGCACGCTTCGGAATATTAAAAAATCATGCGAACATTAAACTGGAAGAGTTCAGAGTTTCGAAAGCTATGAAAAGGATTTTCCTAACACTCTGTTCTCGCTAGACTGCGGATCTCGATGCGAACTCCGATTTTTATAGATTATTTTCGAAATTCCACGAAGGATAATTTCTTTCGACTACGATTCGTAAGAACAAAGTGGAAACGCATCGGTGACACGTGTATCTACGCTGCTAGCCTTCGTACGACGCGAACGCGTAAAGATCCGCAGTGTAGTCTCGCAGTGTGCGTTCCGTGTGCGTGTCCCTCTTCGTCCCGTGTCGTGTGCTTGTATCTCGACTTACGCGTTCGCGTGCGTACGTAATCTCGTCTGCTCGGACTACGGAAACTTTCGGTGGAGGAGAGGAGAGAGCGAGAGAAAGGAAAGAGAAGAAACCGCTCTCTCGGATTTGCGTAAAAACCGAGCGAAACCGCATCGAACGAATTTTGTAACCAGTGGCGCCAAGAGAACTCGCTGTCCCCAACGCGGTCCAACAATAATTGAAAAATGTGCAATACATTCTTTCGTATGAGCCTTCGTTCGCAATGATACAAATTCTAAAATAGCGTCTACGATATCGGTAGCTTTAAGTGTTTTGTATCTACTTTCAGAAGAAAAAAAAAGAAATAATTATCCGATTAAGTAAACGTCTCACTCGTATTTATTGCAATCATCCATCGATACGGGGGTACGAAGCTCCGGAACGCACGACGCGATTCGGAAACGAGTACGCGATTTCGTAGGAATCCAAATGTTCGGACAAATTAATATTTTAACAATCTCCACGAAATTTTACGATCTCTAGTTTTCTAGATTCACGATTACGCGGATAGAGGCACGCACGTTTGCATAGAAAAGACGATGTGATTTTTCCAACGCGTGATTATTTCCGTTTCAACGCCTCGTCGCAAAATTCAAGTTTCTTTACGTCTTGCGAACATACGGAATCGAGTCGACGAAGTCACTCCGTGGCCGGAAGTCGCGCGGCGGCAGTCATCGTCCCTCGAATCCCCAACTTTCAAGGTATAACGAAGACTCATACGAGAAAATTCGATATTCGCCAAAACTTAGATCGGACGGCGTTGCCGAAAACCTCGTCGTCGAGGAACGAGAAATCTTGTTTTCTTCGATGTCGTGGCTCTTTGCCTCGAGTACTCGAGTTCTCTTGAGCGCGAATCGACCCGTTCGCTGTCGAGCGTTCTTCGTTCGAGAACACGGAGTTTCAGGGCAAGAATCGAATACGAAAGTCCGAGAGACGCAGTCCCAGCAGAAAAAACAAAAGAAACGACCAGACTTCGATCGACTGCTCCTTAACGAAAGTGACTTTTCAAAAGGAATCGTCGAGAAACGACCGATGAACCGAGATCCAGCGTTACCGAAAAACGACACGTCCCCGCGGATTCGATCCCATCGTTCGCCGCCGTATTTTCCATTCCTCGTCGCTTCCCACTGTTTCGTCGTCAATCTCATTTCCCACCCCCCTCCTCCATTGACCCGTCGATTCGACTCGTCTTGCGTAACGAACAAAAAAAGATATCGCGAACGCGATGCGTACGAGTAAAAAAGTAAAAAACGATAAATTAAAAGGAAAAAAACGTGATAAGAAGTGGTGCGTATACGTGTATGTATATTTATACATATAGTATACATAGATATATACACGCGTACGACAAAAAAATATATATTATGCCGACACGTGTTTTTCCATGTATCGTTTGTTTTCATAGGGTACGCTACTACCGCTACTATTAATTACCATTAACTATTATTAGCTATTATTAGCTATTAACCACTTCCAACTATTGCTACTACCGATTACCATCGCTGCTGCTACCACCGATTGCGCTATTCGCTATGTTGTAACTGGTACAGCGACGCGAATTGGTCGCGCAACGATCTGCTCGGGGAACGAAACGAATGGGTCTCGGTCGACACGGGAACCGGAAGCGGCGCTTTTCACCGTGTGCCCTCCCGATCTTTATCGCGTTTTTCATTTTTGATTTTTCAATTCGCGTTCGATTTGTCCTACCTTGTTCGCGAACTGTCGGAAAGAATCGTGTTTAGACGATCGACGATTCGATCGAATTAGATTTCATCTCGAGCTTTCAACGCGGAGGAAACGGAACACTGCCAGCGCGAGCTATCCCTGCGTCCCAAGTATCGTCGCGACGCGACTCGCGAAAGGCGCACGGACCACGAACCACGAACCACGGACTCGATTCTTAATCTTAATCGATGGAAAAACGTCTATCCGCCGCCTCCGTGATCCCTAGATCGGACATTGGCGATACGAGTAATACACCTTTGCCGACATACGAATGCGCACAGGACAGTTTCGGTTCTTTCCGTATCTCCTTTCTTTTCGTTTGAACGGACCTCCGAATCCGCCTAGTGGTTTGGATGGCCTCGAGGAGGAGACGTTCTCGCGCTAACGATCCTTTCGCTTTCTACCGTTAGCATTATTTTATTTCAACCTTACGGCTTCGTACATGCAACGTTTCTCTTCGTACTTGGGGTACCTATCGTACGGACTATAGACTCTCTTTCGTTCGTTCGCGATTTTCATTGTATTTTCACTATATGCATACTAACCGATATCGAGCAACCGCATCGAAGAGACCGGTTTGCATATGTACGTAACGTGCGATCAAAGATACGATCGATCGAGACGAAGAACGAGAAGAATAAGGAGCGACCGAGAAAGATGGATCATTGTACGATATAACGATAACCGACGAAGCGAGCGCCCGAGAGAGGTTCGTTCGCGAATGTTTGCTCGTGCGCGCCGAGATCACCGAACGAACGAACAAACGAAAGAAACATCCAGGCGATTTAGTCGAGAATAAACGCGACAACGAACGCAGACTAACAGCGCGAAGACCTGTTTCCGTGTACCATAAACGAAAACACCGTTTCAGGCGGCGTCGAACTGTTCCCCTTCGTCGTTCGTCGCGATTCGTAGCTGGCGAACCTGAAATTAGACGGATTCGCGTTTCGCGCAGCGATCGTGAAAAGAAAATCGAATGGAAAAGCGATCGAGTGTGCGTGGGTGCGTGGGTGCGCGCGAAGCGTGTCGAGGAACCGCAGAGAATATAAAAACGCGCGATATTCGTGGTTTTCGTTTCCAAACCACCTCTCGCCGATCGGTCAGTTTCGTGTTTCCTCTGACAGATATTCACGGTTTTCCTTTCTTTGTAGGTTGATGAAAAGCACGAGCGGCTGATCGACGCGCCCCTATCCGTGGATCTCGGTCGCACCCGTGAGCGATCTACTTTCCTTTTCCGTGTCCGACAGGGGTTCGCGAAGGATCTGCACCCGAGGGAGGCTCGATCTATTCCCCGGGACTCGAGAGTTTTCTTTTCACGCCGATCCACGCGCGCAGCCGAGCGCGAAAGGTTGCCTACTTCGGAGGCGCGCGCGCCACTCGCAAACTCGTCGAAAAGTAAGAGAGGAGACGAGATTTTATTCTCACCTAAGACCACGAGGAGTCTTGCGGATCGTTCGGGTTCCAGACCCTGTGCAGAGGCTGTACCGGTCCAACACCTCCCCGAATCCGAGAACGTTTTAGCAGCGTCGAGACCCGATCGTTGCGAACAATGCCGCACTCGGTCGCTCGGCTAGCTATACTCGCATGACGGTTCGCCGAACCACCGAAGAATCTCCCGTCGATCTTTATCGACGACGCCCCTTCGATACGATTCTTTCCTCTTCGAGAGGGCACGCTCGTCGAGTCTAGTCGAATAACGAAGAAAGGAGAAAGGAAGCATTTTTTAAATTAAACTAAATAAAAGAACAGCTGCGTTTTTTCAATCCTCGGGCGAGGGCGAAATCTAATCGTTTAATAAATTTAATATCATCTTGTTTTTCGTGCTTCCCTGTACACGGTGAAGCCAATATTTCGAAGAAAAGGTTCGTTCGGTAATTTGCGTGATCTTATTTGTAAGGCGAGATTCGATTGGCACGTTGTAAACGAGATTCGATTGGCAAGTTGTAAACGAGATTCGTAATTCGTCGAGCATCGAGCGATGCTTTACGTCGCCAGAAATCCTCCGTCGATCGGTAACGTGGTTCCGTTGATCATGGAGCTTCGATCGCTCAAGAAGAAGACGATCGCGTCCACGACTTCGTCCACCTCTGCGAACACGGTAATACGAAAATCAGTATTCTCGTCGACGATCGTTGGTTGCGATATTTTTATCGTCGTTGAGATCGATCTTTGCGTCTTACCGGCAAATCGGCCCAACGGTATCTTGTTTAGCATGGTTTTCGCCTTCTCCGGATCGCTCCAGCCCAGTTTTCCCATTTCAGTCATCACCACCGTGGGGTTCACGCAGTTCACTCGAATCTTGTGTGGACCCAACTCGAGAGCCATCACTCTGAAAATGGTAGATATCGTTGAAAAGGTAAGGTACGCGATGCGTCAACGTACGCGTTGATCGAACGATTAGCGTCCATACTTGGACAGCATGTCCACCGCTGCCTTGCTGGCGCAATAGATGGCATGATCCGCCAGAGCGGCCTGGCTAGCCTGCGAAGATACGTTCACGATGCTGCCGCCGACCATCCTCTCGATCATGTTCGCGGCGACGGTCTGAGCGACGTTCACGATCGATTTCACGTTTGCGTCGAAGCTCGAGTCGAAGTCTTCCTCCGTCGCTTCCACGAACGGTCGGAGAACGGCGACGGCGGCATTGTTCACCAGCAAATCGATTGGCAGAACGCTCTCGACAGCTTTCTTGGTCGCTTTCCAGTCGAGCAGGTCCACGCAAACCGTTTGGATGCTGGGGTCCGCGGCAACGAGTTTATCCAGGTTTGCCTGCGTCTTGGATAGGGCGATTACCTGACCCTTGTACTTGGACAGACGCAGCGCCACGTCCTTGCCGATACCTAGAATTCATCGACGCGTTAATTCGGGAGGATCCAACGATCGTTCTTTTCGGCAGATTCCACCGATCGCAGCGAACAAACGTTTCCATTCGCATTTCTAAATAGACCCGTAAATACGTACACGTGCGAATACCATACAGGGTGTCCCGAATTTAAATGGCAAAATTGACGAACGCGTAGGGAACCGAAAAACTAAAAAAAAAAGTCTTAGAGATTTCCTCGTCTTTGCCTCCATCGTTTTCGAGAAAATCCCCAAAATTCGATATCTCGTTGTCGCTTGCTCTCTCGAATCGTTGTTGCTTGTACGCGCAGTCTTGCGATTTAAATTCGGGACACCCTGTATACCGGTAGTTACGGGGTACGCATCGAGCGATCGCCGGTTTACCAATCGTTGGATCCGATTGGTTCGCTTCGAGCTGCCGTTGCCCAATCGGCGATAACCTCTCTTATCGAACCGTACGGAAATAAATAGAACGCGTTATCGATGATGTTTCGAGTCGGAATGAAATCGGATGGAACGTAGCGTATACGATAAAACACGCGTATACCGTACACGCGCGTGTACGTAGACGTATAACGTTTACTTGCGAGTAAAATCGAAATATCGTATCCGTTCGTCGTCGATTCGACAACGATGGCTTACCTTGACCGGCACCTGTTACGAGGATACGTTTCCCTTCGAAGTCGATGTTCATCGTTCGACGAATTCGTTACCAACTGATCGTTGTTGCTTAAAATCA
The DNA here is from genome assembly GCA_963971365.1 of Lasioglossum villosulum. NCBI lineage: Eukaryota > Metazoa > Arthropoda > Insecta > Hymenoptera > Halictidae > Lasioglossum > Lasioglossum villosulum. The sequence goes on along the minus strand of OZ020502.1, from coordinate 36,711,228 downwards.
ACCGGGAAATTTAGCTTTTTCGAAGGCCACGCCCCCTAATACGCGTTCCTCGTTCCCCGTCCCCGTTCCCCGTTGCTCGTCGCGATGCTCGATTCTCGATTCTCGAGCCACCTCGGAGCAGTGTTCCGATTGGGCGACGTTTCTTCGCGCATGCGCCACGATTTCAGCCTGATTTCAACACCCCGCAGATTTTAAAAAAGTACGTATTTACGTATGCGAAGAATACCAGCTACTTTCGGACAACACACTCGACATGCTCGAAATAACTTCGAATCAAATATCTTTCTATCGTATAAAATAAGTTCTGCAGTTTCTGTCACGCTAAAACGCCGAGCGGGTCGCCTTCCGAGGGGGAACCGAAAATCGAGAATCTGGAGTTGGCCAGAAAAAAGCTCTCCGGGCGTAATACGGACGGTAGGTCCCTGTGGGTCCCACTCCCGAAGAAAAAAAAAAGAAAAGGGGCGGAGCCCCCTAGTACGATATAAACTAAAATATTTTATTCGGTGGAAGAAACTTTGGAAGCACGGTGCTCTACGCTTCCTTTTAGCTCCTTCTCGAATAGAAGCATCAGCGAATAGCTGCCATTACGCGATCGGTCGTGTCGTCGGTTTCTCGCTAACGACGGTTCCCCCTATTTTCCCCACAAACACGAGACGTATATACGTTCCTGCATTTCGTTGCGCATGCGCGAACAGCAGGTGCGATATATCGTCGCTGATGGCGTGTAATCGTCGGTGGGTGAATCTGGGCGAACCGTTGAAAGCGTATACAATACACGCTTATATGGATAGCACGTAAATACGCGTTTACACGGTACCACTATCGTGTTCGCGTTTGCATTGAAATTTGACGATTGCGTCGTTGATCCGTCTCTACTGAAATTACAACGGTTGACGAGGAGTAGCAGTGAACACGTATCGTACGCGTTTTGAACGTCGTGAACGTCGCGAGTCTCGTGATTGTCGAATATCGTTTGACGTTTAACGAACCTTAACCTCTGTACGCGAACGTTTTATGGAAAACTGGTTGCGTGGAAGAAACGTCGACGGTTCTCGTCTATGCGAATTTAAGATGGATGTTGTCGTCCACGGTGCGGTGATTCGTTTGCTCGGTTCGAACCGATAACAGAGAAATTTAGCTCGCAAATATTTTGGAGCGAAATCACCTCTGGAAACAACGCAACGAATCGTTTCTATGTACCATGAATGTTCGGAAATCGTATCGGTATCCAGCTGCTGTGTTCGAAGCGAAACGGCAAAACGATTAAGCGACATCGATAGCAAAGAACAGCCTTGGTACTCGTATCGTTACCAAGGTAACGAACGCGATGGCGTTCAAAGTGTTCTTGGCAACAGGTAGCACGTTTCATCGTGCCTTGATCTTCATGCTTAAACTCGGTTGGCAATCACGTTTCCGTTTACCGATGCTTCTGGTCATGCTGTTCGTGGCCACGGACAACAGACTTCAAATGGTGGTCGATTTTGGAAACACGGAACAACATAATCATTTGTGATTACGTTGGATACGAACAAACGATCGGCTAAACAATGTAACCGTAAGCGTCCGCTCGATACAGAAAATGTAAACGCGTTACTTATTTTTCAATTCGCCTAAGATAAATCAAGTATTTTAAGGATGAAAGGGTATCGTTGAAACTCGGATCAACTTGTGTTTTTAAACTCGTCTCGAACCGATCTCCGCGTTGGTATCGCGTACATAGAGTAGGACGACCACGAGTTAACATCGGCGTGAAAAGAAAAAAAAAATATATATATATATATATGCGCTCGTAAATGTTGTTCGCGCGAAACGCATATCATCGATTTCATATGTTATTACCATCTACGTGGATTAACGTCTACGATAAATCTATTTGTTAGATTGCGCGTGAAATAATTTTGTATTCGCTTAAATCCGTAGTATTAAGAGAACTTACTCTTTCCTGGGTTAAGTTAAGCATTTGAGACTGATTGGTTTTTATTGGAACGCTATAGTTGTATTGACTGTATAAAAGTTGGAAAATCTATCGATGTAACAAAAATTATAATTGTTATTTAGTTGCTACGTTGTATATATGTATTACGAGGGAGTAGTGCGAATACGTACTACGCGCATTATCGTTGCTGTACGCATCTACGCGAGCGTACGCGTGACTGTAAAATTTCATCTGGTATGGTTGCTACTGCCTTTTTTTATCAAGTTCGAACAACGTAAACCTAAAAAGGTTCGTAATCGTCGGAGAAATAACATAAAGGTTTACGTTTGGATGAACGGATAAAGCGTGATGGGCAAAAGTAATTCTCTCCGAGTAGCAGCTTATTAGCGCTCGAATTATTCGATCGTTTAAATATTAAATGTTACTCGAATAAAGCATACGATACGATTACGACTACGACGCGTTATCGATCAAACCTATCTCGAAATCCATGGTCGGTACAAATAAGTAAATTCCGAATAGTTTACGTATGAATATTTCTTCTTTATTGACAAATCTTTGTATATTATACTTTGTTTTTCGTTAATTATTTATAAACTTTTTACATTAGCCTTGAATAATATTATACAATGTTTCGTTTCGAATTGAACGATGCCTCCTACTTGTCTACAATCTAGACATTCTAGACCCACGAAATCGGCGATTAAAACAAGGTCGGGTGAAAACTGCGTACTCTTTCGTTTTCATGCCAATTACGCATCGATATCTCGGCAACTCTCGAAAAGTCTAATGGAACGGCTAGGCGAAACGAGTTTCCTCGACGTTTATGCTTCTTCCGAAGAGTTTTTTTGTAGTTTCTCGAAATTCGTTGGAAACGGTTGTTTCTAATTCTACGTTTAAATACGACAAGCGCGAACAACGTTATCCTTAAAAATGAGAAATACAAGAATCGCTGGCGGAAACTGATAGCTCGACTTGCGCAAAGTGGAATGACAGTTTTTTCTCTATACGTACAATCACGTTCTCTAGTTATTCGAACAAAGTGGTAGCGATAAAATGAATAATCAACGGTATATTCCTCAGTCGATTAAACGCGAGTACGCGACTTCGAAACTCGGTAATTAATAATGGGTAGCCGGCAATCATCCATTCTTGTTCTCCCTCGCTCTCTTTTTCTCATTGGCAGACAACATTTTCGCATCCGCTCGGAGTCGCGATCGTTTCGGAGCTCCCGAGTCTCGCAATGGTACGATAGTTTTCAAATTTCTTAATTTAATTTCTTAAATTTATCGAAATTTAACATTACCGTGGCATCCGATTTTCTATTTTCACAAATCCAACAACCGAATCCTTTGCGATTCGTCTTTTCCACGGGTCTAATCGCGCGTTCGGTAGGTTTTCAATCGTTAGACTTGACCGGAACAATTTCTTCGGATGCCTAAGTATAAAAATATTTCAAGTGCACGAGTATTATTACTCTTTTGGGACCGCCATGGCACTCTATACTCGACCCGAAGAGACTTACCATAGGAATATCAACTCGCTCGGTGAAATCTTTAAAAATATATCCTTAGAAATACAAAAATGGAGGATACGATGCGAGCGACCGCGATTCGTTATCGTATAATGCGAACAAAGTAATAAAATGTTGAAAGCACCCAACCAATTCGGTTACGTTACCATCGAGGAACAACGAGACTTTCGAGATAAAATTAGCTCAACCGAAATGCATTCGTTGCGACGATCGAAAAACAACAGAAACTATTAACGTAGGTCGGAAGTTCTACAATTTTTCAACGTTTTCCAAGATTTTAAAAAATCGCTGATATTTGGCATGATGCTCTTAACACGTTACACTTGGATCGTAACTTTTCGATCGAAGCTTCGAGGCCTTCGAAGTCTTCCAAGTGCTCGAGATTTCAAAATTTTCGAAACGTATTGCGTTCGAAGTTGTAACTTGTCGAGTTTCACGCCGTCGAAGCTTCGAAGCAAAGTTACATCCCTAATAATCCATGCGCGTGCATGTTGCTTCGTCGGATGGGCGCCGCATCGTCTGGCTCTATCGAACGAGTTACTTTCGCGATATCGAGGACTTATTAGAGCTTAACGCTGACTCGACGAATCGTCTCGTGCACCAATTTACTCGCGCTACCCCACCCCGTCCACGATACGTGTGACTAGCAATAAACGTTACTCGAATATAACTTAAATATCTTTCCCTCGCTATTTATACGCGCGTGCGCGAACGTACGCGCGTACGTCTAGAAATTTCTTTCGCTTTCATCAGGCTTCCGCTTTCCATCGCTTTGCTATAAAAAAATGTCTAAGTGGAATGATCGTTACAACCGGGTGCTTAATAGCGTGGAACGCTGATAAATAAGTAGGTTCGCTAAAAAGGTATGCAGGCTCGACCATAGGAGACGGAACGTTCGAGTATCGGATAAGATAATCCGTTTACCGGGTAATACTTCTTCGTCGTGGCCACGTAGATTGTACACGTTTGTTCGAATGCGAATTCGAATGCGACTAACGTCGAAGAAAATAAATAAGAACGAGCGAAATCAAAGAAGGCCACGATTTAATATAAATAACGAGTTAAATCGTCCTGCCTCGCTTACGGATTAAATCGATCGGACGCGTCCGACCGTCCCGCGTTTCCTGCCATATACCCTGTACAAATTTCAATCTCTTCCGCGTGATTTCAACGTTCGCGGGTGGCTCTTCTAACTAAATATTCTAACGCAAATACGAGTCTAATAGAAATCGATTTTTTCCAACGTTGTATTTCCGAGAAATTTCATTCGAAAATAGCTAACGATGTAAGTTCCTTTCAAGAGACGAACGTATAGACTACTCGAAATGCAACGATAAATATTTTCAGCGCATCGAGATTATACAAATCTCGCAAAATCATCTTGTCGATCGTCGAGACTCGAAACGAGCGTTTGACGATGCTATCGACGTAGGGGAGCCAGAACCAGTGTTACCGACGTACGCGCTTTCATTTTTCGAACGTTTAATCGTGCCGATCGCAGGAAGAACGGGAAGAGTCAACGGTGGAAGTATATTGATTTTTTTTTTTTTTGGTGCAGAATAGATCGATTCCCAAAAAGAACGATAAAATAAAAGGTTGGCCGTTCTGCGTTTCGGTGGCTTTCGGATACGATATCGATGCTCGACGATAGATCGCTGTCTCGTAGTCGGTAAGTATGCTTACGCGATTGCAAAGGACGTATACGAAGAGATATACGTGCACGTATGTTTGCGTTTTCGCGCGCGCGCGCGCGTCTGTGTCTGTGTGTGTGTGTGTGTGTGTGTGTGTGTGCAGGAGAGGGGCGTATGCGACTGTTGTACGTTCGCGTAGGACTCGTGTACACGATATATACATATTATCGAGATAAGGCCACTAGTGGGTGATAAAAATATAATATAAATATTCCAGTTAAGCGATAGTTTGAAAGCAATGGTTAGCGACTACACGGTACGTTCGGAGAAGTTTAATTTTTGTGTTCGTTTGGATGCAAATGAATGGTGACGCGCGAATTCTATCGCACGCAAGATTCGCTTTATTGTCATAGTTTCCATCGCGAACCACGACCGTATTCCGTTCGATGTACAGGGGCATCGATTCGCGCGATAAAAAGAAACGCGGTGAACTCTTCGACGCGGGCACATTCCTCCCAGACACGCGTAGGATCGATCACCTATCGCGTTCAAGATCTAATATATTATTATATTAACGATAGACGACTCGTAACGAGGGACTCGTGGTACTCGATACTAAATATAATATAATTTGTCCTTTCTTTTAAAAAGTTCTACTAACTGCTACAATGTACAATACAGTTCGCGCAATCTGTATACAAACACGTTATAAATTACAAAAGAATCACTAATGCCTCGAGTTTCGCTCTTCGCTTCCGCGCGGCCGCGCTCGAAGGAAACACTCGTCGAACGTCGCCGCGTACGTATTGGCTTTTCTCGGAAATATAATGCGATATCGAGAGAACTACGTGTGGCACTGATATTTTTTTCGCGCGTTCGACGCTCGCTTAGAAAGAGAAAGCACGTTCTTCGCGATACGACGCCAACGCAACGAGTCTACTCGAGCTTCGCGGATAATCGTCGTCCGCGTTATCCGGTTATGCTAGCTTTTTTTGGAAAGTTTTTGCGACACCGCGGATTCCAGGCAATACGCGTTCGCGTTCCGCGTTCAGCGACGTTTCAGCCGGATCGCGTCCGGCTTAGATCGTGTGTTACAACGTTGACTCGTGAATGATCGTTGTGTCTGGATCGCTGCTGCTGTGGATGATCGTCGACTGTGGCACATGCGGTATCAACGCGATGGACGACATTTTCCGGACGGGTTTCGGCGACGCCTGAAACAAAACGATCGCGCGATCATAATCTCGAACCGAGTAACGAGTACCGCGTAACGAGTACGTTCGTCGCGAATGTTCTCGCAAGCTGTACTCGACGCGCGCAGGCGGACGTACCCATTCCCTACTGCAAGGCGCTTCGTCGTCCGAGTAGTGATCTATCTGACCAACGTCCGTCTCGGTCGCAACGTTCCTCTTCTTTGGTTGCAAGGTGGCGTAATTGCGGCAGCCTCTGTTGAAGTTTGTCATGTTCTTCTCCTCCACGATCTTCTCCTGGCAAAGAATCTCTTGCGACTTGCTTTGGTTGTTGTTCGTGACGTTGCTGTTGGTCTTGTTGTTGAAATAGAACGGTGGCATTTTCGAGACCCAGTGGTCGAGCCCGGAGCCGGTGGAACTGGTGGATGCGGCCGAAGAGGTTCCCGAATTGTTGGTCAATCCTCTCCGCTGATAGAACAGCATGTAAGCAGCGTTGGTTATCAGGTTCGTGTCGTTCACCGCTTCGACTCTGGTGTCGTCGAAGCAGTACCACTGAGTGTCGTAGGGGTTCCGGCAGAACGCGGTGTAATGTCCACCCTGCAAATCTTGCCCGTGGTGATTACATATCGCGTAAAGGTCGTAGACGTTCTCGTCGTACTTTGGAATATTTTGTTGGCGCGGTCTGGGCTTTTTCCAGGGTGACCAGCCCAAGCCACCCAAAGCGCTAACGTTGTTGTGAGTCTGAACACCGTTGTGCGCCAAGTGCGGTGTCATGTCGAAGCCGTACAACGGAAAATCGACCAGCATCGTCAGCTTCGAGGTGGATCTCTGTTTGGACTGTTGCCGAAATCTTTTCAAGTGTATCACCAAGATGTCGGGCAGCGACCAGAGGCCTAGCTTCTTCACGACTTCCTGTTTCTTGTTACAGTAAGGACAATGCCACGCGTCCTCCGCTCCCAAGATCTCGGCTCTGGTGTAGAGGTCGAAACATTCCTCCAGAGTGACGGCTCCTCCCAGCTCGGAGTTGCTCTTCAACTGTTTCACGCTGGCGTGTTCCTCGATCTGATCGGTGTCGTCCTGAACGATGTTGCGCTTCGTCGCTTCGTCCCATTCCAAGATCAGCTTGACGTGTTGCGGACCGGAGTCGTCCGCGCAAAGGGCCAACGCCTGCTCGATCTGCTCCGTGTACAGAGGATGCTCGACGCAGGGATCTATGCAAGGGTGTTCGTCCTGAACCGGCGTGGCGGCCGGGTCCGCGACCCGGATGTTGAACAGTCCGGGACTTTGACTAGACGTGAGAACGTCGTCGGCCAGAACGCTGTGCATCTCCTTCAGCAGAAGCTTCTGCAGGTCCTCGTAGGACGTCTCTCTGGAGACCTGCATCGTGTACGGACTGCCGAAGCGTTGCCTGAGGTCTCCTTTCGCGTGGACGTTGATCCATACGAGAAGAACGTAAGCCTGCTCCGCTGGTTCTTTCAGTTGTGGCAGTTCTATGCAGTAGAGTGGGTCGTTTTCGGTGATCACGGACAGAGGTTGGCAATCCGAGAACGTTCTGGAGGAAAGAACGAATCAAAAGAATTGGAATTACTCGAGGTTCGAGTCGACTTTCGCGTTAAGCATGTACCTGTGAAATCCTTCGTCGTGGACTTCCGTCAGCAACATGTGATTCTCGTCGATCCCGGTGTCGCTCGCCAACATTTCCCTCAGTTCTCTCACGTTGGCCGCCTGGTTCACGCTAACGCCGATCTTAACTTGTCGCGGCTGCTGCGACGTGTACAACACGTTCACGAAGAGGTTCATCTGTCGGTGGTTCTGGGGGACTGGTACCGACACGCAGAGGAAAGGATCGAACGTGTTCGACTGCCGATGACATCTTGGACAGGTCAGACTAGATCGGAACTGAGCTTGGAACACTGCGTGGACGAACGAGTTGTTGCACCGAACATGGTTCGCGAGCGTTTCCGCTGCAACGATGTCGTCCGGACGCCCGAACGAGTTCTGCAAACCAAAATCATCGAAATCATCGATCGATCTTATTACGAATCGAACGTTGTTAACGTTTTCTTTTTTCTTTTTTTCTCCCAACGCTCGACCGATGAACTTTCCGTTGGCACGGATACCTACCGTGTACCGATTTAACGGAAACTTTCTATCCAGCGGAGAGCATCGTTTTTGTTCGATCATCGACCAAAGAATTTGTCGCGAGCCGGAAGAACGTTTATCGATATCGCAACGCGTGGAATTCGTTGAGAAATCGTCGAGCTCGAGATCGCGAAGACGACTTTGAAATGATACCTACGCGTTTCTCGTCGATGCGTTACGAACGATCGCTCCTACGTTCCAAGATAAACGGCGGGCGTTTCGAGCGTTTCGAACGTTTCAAACTTTCACGTTGCGTAATTGGAAGATCTCCGTAAAAGAAATGTCGGCGAGTCGGTAATCGATCCTAATCGCGTGCGATCACGAAACGATAGAATTCTTATCGTTGGCAAATTATCGAGAGTATCGATAACGACGCGCGGAACCGTAACGTAACGCAACGTGGCGTGTACATAAATGTCCTTCGATGCGCGCGGAAGCGGTGCAGCTGCGTTTAATCGGTTCCAGAGGACTCTCTTTTATTTCGCGTCATCGATGCGTCGAGCGAGACGATAAGCCGGATAATCGACGAACACGCGTTACTGAAATTTATCGTTAAAACGATGGAAAACCACCGAAAGAGGGACGTAATCGGTCGTACGATCGTAATCTCTACGCGTAGAATCGAAGAACGCTTCACGGAAGTGTAATCGATTTTTGATAATGTTTCGCAAATCCCGATCGAGTAATCGTATCCGTCGATCGGAGGAAACGTACTCGAGAACGTCGGAGATTGCGTTCGGCAAATAGGAAACGCGTGTACGCGCGCGACGAGCGAGTCCGCGTTAACGAAACGCGATTACCCTCCTCCCGCATATAATCACGAATATCTGTTCGATAATAGATTCGACTATTTATGTTTTCCGCCATCGCGATCACTCGATATCGCAACGGGGCTCGTGGAGCGTCCAATGGATTTCTGTTTTGCAACGACGAGGAGGTGGCGCCGCCATTGCTGCGATTGGGCAGTTACACGTGCGTCGAGCGTGGGGATTCACGTGTGACGAGCGATTCCGTGGACATATTTTTTGCCGATTGGACGCGTGACAATCACGAAACCAGTTTACCCTCCTAATGTACACAAAGATGAACGCTTATAACGCGACCGTTTCTAATAATAACTGTCTACACCGCCGTGCCGCGGCGCGCTTCCACAGAGCCTGTCGTCGTCTGCCCTCGTGCCCCTTATATTCTCTGTCGCCGAGTCTCGCAACCGGGTCCCGCCGCGAGCCGCGAGCCGCGAGCCACGAACCGGATCGAGCAAACCGACTGCGAGTATATGCTAATAAACGGCAGACGATCGTCAAAGTTGTTTGCGTTTGATCGGAGCAACCTCTCCCGGCAGACAACGTGGATCGGAAGATCGCAAAGTCTGCCACCAAAGTGTCGATCACCTGAAAAACGTCGAGCTAACAATCGTCGCGCGTATATTTGCTTATATGTAAACAGCGTTTCCGAATACGTATCTGCTCGAACGAACGTTAGAAAACAACTCGGGAACCAAGAAATTAAACGAAGCGCGTCAGAGAACTATTTTACGAAGATTCATTTGGACGTTTAACCCGGGTAAATCGCGTTTGAGAAAACGATGCGTCGCGTCGCGTCGCGTCCAGTCGGTTACGCCAACTTTGACTGGTATCGATCGGAAATTTTTCAACGATAATCGAATTAGTTTCATTGGTAACGTTTAGCGAACCGTCTGCAAAGCCTCGCGTGCTTTTCTTCCTCTACCCCCTTTTCGGTCGGTGGATTCCCGGTGCGGAGCACGCATACTCGCGATCGGCGTGGAAGGCTTCGCTTAACCGGATCACGAATCTTCCGTTTTCGTGACCTTCGAAATACGCTGTTTTCAAACACCGCCCACGTACGCGTGTACTCATCGATGCGAACGACGCACCGGTTCGATGAAACGATTACTTAAATGCAATTTTTAAACGTTCAAATTTCGACGCTTCGGTCTGTATTTAGACCATTCTCAGGAAAATTAATAATCGCGTCTGGGTACTTAAGGGTGGGTTATTTTACCCTTAGCGTACGACAATTCGATACCGTTGCGTCATTGGATAGACGCTTGGCGTGTTTTGTTGATACGGATCAGACGTGACTCAGCGTTGAACAAGATTCGAGGACAGTGACTTCGATGAGACGAGTATTTCTCAGCAGATCGCGCGAATCGTTGCGCTTTCGAATGGCCGCGGCCGGACGACCGGGCCCCGCGTATTTCTATTGGCTGCTTTCGCAGAGACAACCGACCGGGTCTCTTCCATTGCAGCACGGATAAGGTTTAATTGTTCCGAGCAGGCGATAACTGAACGCGCATTCGCGTGCATTCGTGAGCCACCGGATCGGGATAACCGTTGAGCCATCCGCAGGATGTGTATCGTCGATCCGGTTGCCGGAAGTAATTTTCAATGCTTACAGGTTGTAACGGCTCGCAATTGGTCAATGTCACGACGCGACGTCGCGTCGGTGCACGCGTAGACGGTGTCGGGAAAATTATTTTCTGACCTACACAGGGACGATTCAAACGCTATAAATTATTTCACTTTTCTTTCGATCGTGCATCGCGATCTCCATTAGATTCGAGCGTCGCGTAGCGATGTATTTTTTTCAAGCTGTGCGAAACACGATCGCGACGCAATCCGCCGACGTTGCTACAAAAAAACAACAATATCCGAGCGCAGGAACGGATCGTTTTCTATATCGTTGCAAAACAAAGGACCGGAAGTTGGACGCCTCTAAACATTCTTTACGTAACAGTGGCAATCAACGGCTCTCGGCTCGTAACTCGTAATTAACTTGTTTCGACCTGACAAACACGGAACGCGTTCGGCGTTCGGCGTTCGGCGTTCGGCGTTCGGCGTTCGGCGTTCGGCGTTCGGCGTTCGGCCGTATGCATTTCGATGCACAATACGCTTCGAATCCGACACCGCTCGAATTACCTTCCGCGTTGCCCCCCCCCCCATGTCACCGGTGTAAAAAAATTCTATACCGACGCTGCAGAAATTTATGCAAATTCAGATTTTTGTAAGCGATACAACATCGATCGAGTTTGAAAAAAAATATACAAGTGTAAGCGTCGACTCCTCGACGCGCGAGTTAAATGGAACTTAACGGAACTTAATCTAGCCGAAGATACCATCCGCGTTTAATATTGATCCAATTGCAACATAAATTCGTTCGGTTGCAAATAAAAGTGTGTTTTAATTTTAGCGATACGTGTACGCGCTGGTGGTGACTCGTTGCAAACGCTGATAACTGTGATTAAATACGACTTTATAATTGAACGATCGATATTTCGATAATCACATAAAACGAGTATTCGTATAAATTCGTGTTTAAATAAAACTTGAGAAGCTACTAGATCGCTGCCATGCCCCGCAGATTCGCCCAGATCGGTACAATTTTTTTCTAAATTGCGAGTAATCTTAACAATCAAAACAGACGGATACGTAGCTTTTTCCTTTTTTGTCTCCCAGGTTACGGTTAAAAAACTGTGGGACGGAAAGAACACGGAGACAGAGCCTATCGCGTTTGCGTGTAAGAGATACGTATCAGGGTCCGGCTAACTCGCACCCGATAGTACACGCGTACACGCTCCGAGGGCGTCGGAGGGCCTGGTTAACGACTACATACGTATCGCGTCACCGTTCTAACAACTTCGCCGCGTTCTTTTCACCGAACCACTAACCCCGCTGATAGCGTCTCCACGTGTAAGAATTTAATAAACGAAGCGAATCTAAATAGACGTTCACCTTTCCTTATGAAACCAATTCAACGGCATCCAGGTGGAATCGGCCGTAATCTTTCACACGGAGAGCTCCGAACTCGTTAATACCGGTTTCATCAATGACAGCGTGTCAACGAAAAGATTTCTCGCAAACATTGACGCGCGTGACGTATCATTCGGAAGACAATTTGTACAAGTGCGGCCTACGTTCGATGGATAAGCCGAATCCAAATAAACTGATCGCGTCGACTTTAAACCGGCGGTGTGTTTGAAAACAATCGGTGCAAAGAGCAGCAGAAACGACTTCGAGCGTAATATTATAAAAAATTGGTATACGTGTTTTTTTTAAGATTACTTACCGATATACTACACGTATGTATACGATACACGTATGTATGCACGATGTAACGTGGAATTATAATCGTAGCGATATAAAAATGTAAAACGAGGTTGTTTCGTAAGAGGTTCGCGTGAAAAAGTTTGGTTATACCGGATTACGTGGATTCCATTTAAATTCGTTCCACCGCAAACGTGCCCGCGTTAATTGGATTTGTTAATAAACGGACGTTGTAATTGGTCAGGGTCGTTTAGCCGTCGTCGATGATAATTAGACGGCGTGGGTGGAGATAGTAATTAATTCGATGGTACGATTCAGTGAACAGAGGAAGGTCACCGCGGAGACGGAAAGCCACGATTAATCCGTTGATTGGCTGGTTTTTCGAGCACAAATGCGTACACGGGCGTACCGCGTATTGCGAGCAAAATCGATGTAACGACAATTTTCGGAAATAATTCTTGTACGCGCGGTGTTTCGTTCAACGCGTATCGTCTCTTCGATCGAACGCGAACAAATGCGACGAAGCGAAATAAAAACCACCAATTTTGATTAATTACAAAAGGGGGGTTACCGAGGGATGAAGTCGCATACGAACCACGAATTAACGCGTTCGAGTTCGGACGATTAACTTATCGGCTTTTTATCGGGTTGGTTTTACAGCAGCAATGATTTGCGTGTTTATTAATGACATTTATTAGGCGGCTGATTCGCTCGAACGAATATCCACCGTTATTATTCTCGGATCGTGACTCATTCCGCACAGTCGACGAACGAATCGAGGAAATAGTTGACGCAAACAACAAATAAAAGAGCGGACGGTTTGTTTCCAGCCGGCAGCCGGCAGCCAGCAGCCGGCAGCCGGCAACCGGCAGTCGCGTCTTGAAAACATTCGTTTCACGCTCTCGTTGCAATCGTTCCGATATTTCTACTTTTGGTAAGCAACAACAAATACGCGAGTACGCAACGACTCCGATGACACAACGACGCAGCGATTTCACGTGGAATTTGAACCCGTTGGTTAATCCGAGTATGTATCTTCTGTTCCTCGACGAACAATTTGTCGCATTCCGCTCTGAAGACGTTCGCAAACGATACCCCGTTCGCTCAACGGTCGGATAAAATAATTAGACGCGAAAAGGATATGTTCGAAATTCTCGACGCGAAACCACCAATTCCGTGGACGCAAACCGACAATTAAGATCGGAGTGGAAAAGAGAAAATTACACCCGCTGGCGGCAATTAACTACGGCCATGCCACCATGGAAAATTACACGCTACTGGTATTTATATCGTACCGGTACACGCACACTGTACGCGTACGCGGCATTCTTCGCTTTCGCGCCGCGGTATGAAATCTATAGGCTGAATCGTACGCGACCGGATTCCATCGATGACCCAACCCCGCGCGTGCCGATAAAAAAAACCGCCATTCTTCACCCGAAGCTACGAAAAAGGTCGCGTTGACCGTGTTTCGCAAAACGGTCGTGGAACGACTGGATCACCGTGGCCCCGATCAAGGTCGGTCCATCTTATGGTACCGCTTTGGGCTGTAACGTATGAAGAAACGTACGAAGTTGTAACTCACGAGTTTCGTACCGTGTCACGATTTTTGATCAATTTATTTTTGGTCCAATTTGGTCCAGTAGTTTTTTAGTTTTTTCGAAAGAAGTTGATTCAACGATGCAATTCCTAGAAGAGGACGGAAAAATTTTTCACCGAAGAAACAAACGCAATTATTAGTTCTTATTATTAGAAGTTCTTTGTGTGGCTCTCGGAGAGTCACGCACCAAAAAAAAACATTAACAGCTATAGGCCCTGCTAGTCGTATCCCGTTGCGTCTCGATGTCAATTTTTATATCGTAGAGAAAATTCAAGTCGGCGCGCGGCTTCGTGCCTTAAATAACCTCTAATATTATGTACTAGAAAGACGAATGCGTATTACGGTAGACTAATTAGCGAACAAACAGAGTCGCGATAATAGATGATACAGCGGCTAGCGGTTCTTAATCTTATTCTCACGCCGCGCCGATTAGATGTTACGCAACTAGTGCGACCGATCGTTTTTCTATGCGGAACAAATGATTGGCTGTCACCAACTTCTTTTTTAATCACGGTTTCGAATACATTACTTAACGAACGTGCAATTACACATGCATGCACGAGATACTGTTTTCGATTTGCATACATCGACTTCCTCGGAATTTGTTGAACGCTTTATTTTTACGATTCTCCCGCGGTGTACTCGTCGCGTAAAAAAAAAACGGTCGTCGGCCGTGACAGAAAGAGAGAGAGAGAGAGAGAGAGAGAGAAACGTCGTGAAATTATACGTCATTCGATATCGATGCGATTACTTTCCCGGCGTGGCTAACAAGCGCAGAGATATAAATGCAGTAAGAACTACTAATTACGAGAACAACTGAATTTTCTTTTCTCTCGAGCGCGAACTTTCTACTTGCTGGCTATATCGCGGTAACAACGACCATTCTTTCGTTATACGTATAGTTATATCGTCTTACCGAAAAAGGTTGACCAGAGTAATCTGATTTTTACATATCGTAAGAAATCGTGTACGTTGTACGCGCAGCGTACAAAAATTAAATTTGGATTTGAATTTGGATTTGGATTTGGATTTGAATTCGAATTCGAACTTATTCCGAGCGGCTCCATTTTGGATGACTAGAATAAAATTTCAAAAATTTACGTAACCGACTACAGGAAGTAATTTCGAAAATATGAGAAATATACCGGTGTTGCCCGCAGGACCGATTCAACGTAATCGCCAATGAACGATCGCTAACCGTTTTTCTTATTGTTAGTCCCAACTAGTTTTTTGCACGGTTTTAGCTGGATAGCTCCAGAGAATTACAGTTGCAGCCGTATTTCTCGCGTCTCGACTTTTTCCTTCGTTTTCCACGTAACTCGTGTAAATACGCGTAGTACGTATCCGCGAGTCTAGATTCCCCGATGTTATCTCGCGTACGGGGCATCGGATAACGAAGCGCGATCTTCGACGAGGCGGCGTACTCGATGACCGGTACATACGTAGCGGTAACCAGCGGTAACCGACCGTGTTCGACGCGTCGCCACTCTCGTTAACGGCCGCCGCCGCCTCGTGCCACTTTTTCGTAGCCGGTTCTTTTTTGTTTTCTCTCCTCGTCGAGTGCCCTTCGGTGTCGGACACTTTGACCGACTTGTTCGGAATCGGTCATCGAGACGCCTTGAAAATTCAAAGACCGTTCACGGAAACGCTTTTTCCCGTGACTTAAATTCGAATCGTTTGGTCGATTTTTTGTTATTATTTTCAGTAGCCCACGGACGCCGAATATCTCGTCGCCGCGCGTATCGTTGACCTTGCGATAAGATCGTTGGTTCTCTCGTCCTTTTAAAATTAGGATACGCGGTTTACGTGGTTCGAGATAAACGGCCTCGATGACGTTATCGATAAGGTCTTCTCTATCTTCGCACCGTGAATTTTTATCGTACATTAAGGTGTAACGAGGCGACCGGCACAGACTCGATTAGCATAGGGAAGGGCAACCGTGTGAATAATTTATCATCCTTTTAGGCTGGCTTCGGGGAAAACGCTCGGTGCGTACCGATCTGCTCCTCGAACAGCTTCGACAAGCTAGGCTCGTTCCCGATTTCAAATGAAAACATTTTCAGACGATGGAGCGACGCGCTTCGTTACGGATTCTGTTATCTCGCCGTGAACCGTGTCGCGGCGTGTACACGCTAAACGCGAACGCCACGCGCGTCCTTTAGCCAATCGTGGCTAGGATTCGTTTAGGATTCGTCCGGGACGGTGCTCGCAGACGTCCTTCGGTACCTCGTGTATTCGTCGAACAGGGTCGCGATTGAAACGCGCGAATCGCACCTGACGCGTCGCATAGCGAATCGAATACCGAATTTCAAATTTTCGTTATCCATTTGTACACGCCGTTAACGCTGAAACTACGTACATGTCGTATGTAGTTACTCTACGCGTGTATACTTACTATCGTCCAGTCACGGTTGACTAACTTTGACGCAACGTTAAAAAGAACGGCAAATTGAATATTTTCGGTTTACAACTTGGTGCAGTCGTTCAACGTTGAAACGTCGCGTCGGTGCGCAGCCGCGTTTTATGAAAACGCGCACCACCTTGGACGAGACCTTGCACGCGTGCAACGCGACACGCGTGTTTTCATGCCGGAGGTCGTCTCGGTTCGGAGACCAAGAGAAGAAAATATTATGAAAAATTTCTATACCCGCAGGCTGCAGGCAGGCTAACCGAGCGGGGGAACGGTGGCAGTGGACGACTTCCGCTTTCCAAACAAACTTCGCTCGTAACAGCGTTGCAATTTTTTTTACTCGATCTGAAAATCAATTTTGATCGGCATCGGTGACCGATTTCTTCGATCGCGAGTTCATGGAAAAGCGAAAACAGCTTTCTACCACGTTTCCAACGCTAAATATTTTCTAATTAACGACAACGACGCGTTCTCGTTCCACGTTATGACCGTGTCAGGGGCCAGCGTTCCGCGGACAATGCCGACGCTGCGCAACGTACCGAACTTTCTCTCGCGGCTTTCGTTTTCGATTATAAATATTCATTCGTAGAAAATGCAATGGTGCGATGCCCTACTACGGATTTCATTGACGGTTAGCGAACAACTATATTCCGCGTTTAATTACTCGACTAAACGATGAACGGTCGGACCAACGGTTTCAAATTTTTAATCGCATCAATTAATCGCGTCAGTCGCATTTTGACAAATTCGATATCGTAATTCTCACTGGGTACCGAGGTATCGGTTAGTTTTAATGCTCGATACCGTTCAGCGTTGCGAAACGTTTAAGACGATTCGTCACTGTATCGTGTCACGGTTAGATCGTGGATCTGTATGCGAGTTCCTATTTGGATATGAGATTCCTTAAAGAACCAGGAAAATATATAATCGGTAGGCGAGTTGAAAGCGAGACGGCGGAGCAACGCTGAACAAACGAGTTGACAAACGTTGTCGAGTAATCGATTACCGTCGATCGGGGAGCAAAAGTGCGAAAGAGTAAAAGAAAACGAAGAAGCGAGTCCTCGAGGCTGTGTTCCAGCTGGTTCCAGCTTTCATCGGGTCAGGCCGCGCGCCGCGCGCCGCGCCGGTTGCCCCGCCGCGCCGTGAACCGTTCCTCTTTTGTTCGACGCGCGGCGAGCGCGAGCCCGATGATTCACGGTTCTGTTTTGCAGTCGTTTTTTCTCCACCTCTCTTACCTCACCGTTCATGTAATCGCCATCGTAGAACCGTTGCAGACTGCGGCGGCCGCGAATGTTCGCGGATCGTTTAAACGACGCATCGTAGTTTTTTCTCCCGAATTTCTGCGAGATCGTTTCTTCGCGAACGATCGGGAGCCGTACAATGCTGCGCACTTTTCTCCAAGCATTACGTCGTACTTATCGTACGAGCATCTCGCGCGGTGAATCACTCGACTGAAATTCGTCTCGCGAGGTTCGCGCTCTCTCCTTCTAACGTACACGTTGCGTTGTCGCTTGCGAGTTGCGAGTTGCGAGTTGCGAGTTGCGAGTTGTGACACAAAAACGCGTGGCACAACCGGCACGCAGCCGATCACGTTCAAGTTCGCGCTTATCGAGTGTCGACTATTTTTAGCGGTAGAGCACGGACCGTCTCTCGACCCCGTATTTTTACAAATACAGTAATGTCGCGGTCGTTGCCGCAGGAGCTGTTCTCTGGGGCGACAACTTCCAAGACAACTTTTCGTCTTTTGATTTATGACTGGCCTCTACAGTCTACCGCGCCGAGACATCAATCGAAAGCCGAACGTAGAGAAGGACAGAATGATCGCGTGGCCGAGCGTGTCGCCGTCGCCGGCACAGTTCAAAGGCCCGCGTGTTCTCACAATGTAATGCCAATTAAAAATGCTTTATTCTCCATTTTTTTTAAATAAGATTTTACTGGCATATTCCTGGCATTTTTCTGATTATAACAAGACCAAACACGGTATAATTTGGCCCATCGGTAATGTCTTGAAAGTTGTCGGAGGGCTGTACGCGAAAGTTGCCGTAGTGCCTACTAGTCAATTTTCTACTCAATATTCATTATTTTTTAATGAGAAAAATTGTATTGTTTACTCATGAGTAAAATCTCATTAAAAAATAATGAATATTGAGTAGAAAATTGACTTGTAGGCACTACGGCAACTTTCGCGTACAGCCCTCCGACAACTTTCAAGACATTACCGATGGGCCAAATTATACCGTGTTTGGTCTTGTTATAATCAGAAAAATGCCAGGAATATGCCTGTAAAATCTCATAAAAAAATAATGAAAATTAAGCAATTTGAAAATTCGATTCATGGTGTCAATGTAGTGGTGTTCACACCGATATACCCGAGCCGACATCAAACATCGCCGCCCTGTGGCCCAGCGCAGCATTGACAGGTGGTGGAATGGGTAGGCACTGCGGCAACCATCGTGTACAGCTCCTGCGGCAACGACCGCGACATTACTGTACCCTTATTTCCCATCTTTCCTTCCTCCTTTTTTCCGAGGCATCGCGCGCGCATTTTAAAAGTTTCTCGTAGTACCCGTCTTGCGCTCGTCGCTTCAATTATTCGATCGAAATCGGTTCGAATCGTCATCGTTCGTCTCTATTTTCCTTCCCGCGTACTTTTTCGCTGCTTGCTGCTTATAAATTTAAACGGATGTCTGCAAAAAATCGATTCCTCGTCGGGGTGATGTTATATTTATCTTTGAACGATTTCGATGATCGTAAATTCCCAAAAGTAAAATCAGAGACGTTTTCGATGAGTTTACCGCAGCTCCTTTCCTCCGTAACTTCTACGTTCTTACGCGTTCGTACGATCGCGTGCCATCGATTCGGAGAAAAAGCAGGTCTACGACGAATCGATTTTCGCGTACGTATTTTGAAATTTTGCTTCTTCCCGAAACAATTCCGTTTCTGCGACATCGTTCGGTTCGGACTCTCTAATGGCCTCGTTCAAAAAGCGCGGCACGTAGCATTGAAACGCGAAATACATTTAGGTTAAGGCCTCGTCGCGATCGACTGACTCCGTGCTTCTAAAAAGTAAATACATAAAATCCACTCGAGCCTGCACGAACGCGTGCGATTCCCGCTAATCGACGCGGCGACAAACATCGATAAGGACAAGTTAAAACATCTTCGTACATACGATACTTATTCTTTTTCTCGTTCTCGTTCGACGGTAACTCGAAAGAAGAAAAATACGCGTACTCTTAACGAGTGCGATATTATATTCGTACATACGTGTTACGTGATCGAACGATTACAAACCTGTCCGTCACACGCAACGCTCGACGCTCGACGCTCGACGCTCGACGCTCGACTGGAGAAACGATAGGTGCGTATGCATAGTATGTATACATTGTATGCGCATCGCACGCGGGCAAAGGCATGCACGAACATTGCCACGGAGACCACGCGAAGCGGTGCGCTACGACTTTTAGCTGTCGCTATCGAAGCGACGATAAATTGATATAAGAAACCGAAGAATCCTTCCGTCGCGTCGTTTCAACTTGCGTACGGTACTCTGCGCTCCACAATTCGTACGTACTCGTAAGAAAAACATAACGCGGAATAAAATTCGCGCAATTTGTGCGATATTCGAATATCGATGCGTATTCTAAATTCGAAAAAAAAGTCGACGTAAAAGTATGTTCGTCGAGACTGTATCAACCGCTTACAAAGAATCCGATTACGCGCGCTACGAAGCATTATGTAAAATCGAATCGATAGGCGAATAGACGTTCCAAGTTTGCGCGAACGATTCGGAAGAATCGGTTTAAGCGCGTTCGCGTTCGCGTTCGCGTTCGCGTTCGAATTGGACGATTTGACCGCGCTAATGGAACCGCAACGCTTGGCTCGTTCGATGACCGAGCGACGGAGAATCGGATAGTTTGGTTACCTTGATAATCTTGTATTTCTTTTTGGTGGCCTGATTCAGGTCCTCGTGCACTTTATCCAATAGCCACAACAAAAACTCCTGAGCGTCGTGCTGCAAGTTGCCGCGGTACTGGCTGCCGTATTTGTCGACGACGCTTTTGAACGCGGTGCTCATCTCCGGATCGTACTGACAGCTCCATATAGCCTTGAGTAGGAGGGCCAACTGTTCGGTGATCTCGCCTTTCGTCCCGTACTTTTTCGAGTTGAGTTTATTCCGTCTGGATAGATCGACCTTGTACTGGTCGAGCACAAAGTACTCGGCGAGTATGTCCGTATGGGACAGACACTGCAGCACGGCGTTCATGAAACACGTGTTACCGTGGTTGCGTAAACCTATGACCCCTGGCACACGATCCGGCGGTATATGCGCGGGCCGAGGCGGAGGGACCCTAATGTCCCCAGCGCTCGACCCTAGATCGTCCCTATGAGAGGTTTTATGGTTTTGCGCGCCCACGTTGGACATGTGCTGAACCATCCTGTTAATGAACTTCCTCCAGGACGGCCTGCGGAACACCTTCTTCTCCGAGTATATTTGCCCGTTCGCGTGCAGCCTGCCCCCCATATGGGGCTGCTGCTGCTGCTGCTGCTGCGTGCTCTCGACTTGCTGCTGCATATTGTTCCGCTCCTTGTTGCCGCTCGTTCCGCCGCTGTTGTCTTTCGAGTCGCGATTCTGTTTCGGTCGTCGCCGTGACATCTTAGCGTTCTGAAACGGATTCCGCGGCAACGTGAAAGTACGCTTCAGCCGCGAAACGGACTCCCGTGCTTTCGCCTCGGACGATTTAACCTCTTCCACGCCCAGCTCACCCTCCGACACCGATTTCATCACCG
Organism: Lasioglossum villosulum; assembly: GCA_963971365.1. Classification (NCBI taxonomy): domain Eukaryota; kingdom Metazoa; phylum Arthropoda; class Insecta; order Hymenoptera; family Halictidae; genus Lasioglossum; species Lasioglossum villosulum. The sequence goes on along the minus strand of OZ020502.1, from coordinate 36,689,930 downwards.
CGCTATTCGCCTTCTCACCAATCTCACCGTCCATCGCCGGCCACGGAAACAACCGTTCGAGCCGTTCCGCCTGCCCACCTCGCCCCGTTCACATCACGACAGGATCCGTTGTTCCGCGAGACACGATCGACGCACCACCGTCGGACACGTTTACACCATGTCGCGTCGTGCCCGTCGACCACCGTCAACAACTGACCCGCGGCCCGCGGAGAAAAAACGTCATACGCGTAACCCGCTCTCGTACGCTGCGGCGGCCATTTGCCTTTTATCACGGGCTTCCACGCTCCACGCTTCACGCTCCACACTCCACTCCACGCTCCACACTGCTCCACTGTGCTCCACACTGCTCCACGCTGCTCCACACTTCCACGATTCCCAATCCCAATACGCGACGCCTCCGTCCGAAACTACGCGAGTCGATTGATGGAAGCCGCAAACGTGGCCGCGTGGCCGCGAGCAGCCGCGGCGACCCGCTCCTATCGCTTCGCGAGACTTCTGCCCTGGCAACTGGAACCTTCTTATCGGCGGTCGGTTACGTACGGGCCCTATGTATTTTTCTGTCTCGTCCCCACCGTATCGTATCGGTCGGAAATCGGGAGCAATATCGTTCGAACAAGCACTCGCGCGAGCGGGGAGGAAAAATCCCAAGCCCACGATTCTGGCTGATTCTGGCGTCACTGCCGTCACTGCCGTCACTGCTCCCAACGCGTTGCATCTACGTCAATCCACGTCATGCTTCTCTCTCGTCTATGCCCAGAAGTGTGCGATGAAAATGCAATTAACTATTCTGTTCTCGAATATTCTCGATCTATGCCAATCTATGCTCGTATACCAGAACCGACATATAACCATAACCTGCCCAGTGTTCGGATCAGTTCGGATCCGGCGCACCGATTTGCACGAGATGGCCACCAGATGGCGTGAGAACAGTACCGTGTCTAGAATAAGGTAGCAGAGCGGTCAGAACTGGTCAGAACCCTGTGACAGTTATATTGGCGGAAGTGTACCGGTGTTATTGGTGGGACGTGCGTTCCGTCTTGAAACTTAATTGCTAACGTTTTAAGGGTTAATTGCTTAACCCCTTGCCTTTTCATACGTATATACTACTAATTTTGTAAAATTCTGCGGGGTGCTCAAGATACCCCATTTTTCTGTTACCGAGGCTGAAGACGCCGCGCCGCCATCTGGTGGCCATCGCATGCGAATTGGTGCGCCGGATCCGAACACTGAACCTGCCTGTGACCTGTGGCCTGTACCGTCATGTTCCGTGCTGTACCGTGCTGACCGTCATCGGATTCATCCAGGATTCATCGGTCGATCGTCAACAACGTGGTTGAGCCGTGTTCGTTGTCATGAAACGATCTTCGCACGCTTGCATTGAAAAGTTTTAATTCGTTAATTTGCGTACCGGATAATAATAAAAACAGCCTGAACGATGGCGGAATTTGTAGACAAACGATGCGAGGATATGATCCCCGAATTGGAACAAATGGAGAAAATCAAATTATTCGATAAAAGTGAAATTCGGTAGATACGATAGGTTATCTTTCGGTACTGTTCATCTATGTTGGTCTTTCATAAATATTCATGAAAATATTTCTACAGGGGAATCGCGAAAAAATTAAAGGAGAACGAGTACAAAATTCAGCGACATTCGAAAACCAAAGAGGACTATTTGCGATATATACAGTATTTGATGGACCTTCTGAAGTTGATCAAACAACGTAGAAACGCAAGTATTCTATGTACACCTTTAAAAACAATTTTTAACAAGATGGTAATCGGTGTTGTAATTTAATTAGAAATTCGGCATTAATCAAAACCAGTCGGAAATCGATCATATCGTAACAAATAAAATTAATTATTTGTACAAAGATGCGATATACAAGTTCCAAGACGACGTACGTTTCTGGATCGCTTATATCAAATTTTGTAAGCACGTCGTAAGTATTTTTCCATATAATCAGACTTTTACAAAGTTTATTTATTTTTTAACGAGCGAGTGCGAATACCGTGTTCGACAGCATTTTAAAAACAGCGTTAGTCACGTGTTGGGCAGAATGTTGCAAGTACATCAAGACAAACCAAAGTGTTGGCACATCGCCGCTCGTTGGGAGCTAGAAGAAAATAAAAACAAGCAGACCGCTCGTCAATTTCTGTTCAGAGGACTGCTTATACACCCGACTTCCCAATTGTTGTTTACGGATGCTTTCAGGTAAACGTATTGAAACACGTAACTTCTTTAAAATTTCTATACGTACGCGTATGATTCAGATTAGAATTGGACGAGGCGTTGGCTAACGATCAAAAGAACGAAACCAATGGCGACTCCACGGCTACCCCGGCAGGAGAAGACGACATGAGTATCGGGTTAAAGAGAGCTTACGTTATATATCAACAAGCATCGAAATGCGTCAAGGATATCAAATTCATAGTAGAATTGCTCAACGTTACGAAGGAACGCGGCAACTCGGAAAAGCTACAAAATAAAATCGTTAGGTAGGCAAAGAAAAACCATGCGTTAATAGGACACGTAAAGGCATAATTTTAATCTCTGCGATAGCGACATGATTCAAGAATATGCTCACGAACCCCTAATGTGGGATACGATGGCGAGAAGGGAATTGGAAGGACTGGTTCAGCCTTCTCTCAACGACGATGCTATGGAAGTTGATAGTTCGGAACAGACTTCGTTGAGAGATCGCATTACATCTTGCAATAAAGTATACCAAACGGCGCTTAAAAGAATTAAAACCGAAGAAATGTGGACCTTATACGTAGAATGCATGTTAGAAATCAATCAGAAAAACAAATCGCTGCCCAATTTTAAGAGGAAGTTATTAAAAACTGCGTTTACTCAGGCTCATCAAGCGAAAAAGTTGAAAGAAAAATATTACTTGCTATGGGTTGGTAACGCGTTCGTAACGATTTCCTAAGGATATAGCGGTATAGCGTACAATGACCTTTCGATCTTTTCATGATCGTTTCCTTGCAGGTCAACATGTTAAATGCCGAGCAAAAGGATGAAAGTACCGTGAAGAAGATAAAAGAAATTTTACGTGTTGCTACGGAGACTATACCAAACAGCGTAAGTTTATGGCACGCTAGACTGAGATACTTGTTGGCCTCTGGGTTAGAAGAGGAAGCCGAAGCTGTTTTTCCAAAGGTATAAATATTTACACCGCGTACCGTAACGTGTTCGAAATCTCCGTATTGGCGTTAGCTAATAATGTATCCGTTAGGCAACTGAAATTCTTGGAGAGAAATCGTTACCTTTGTGGAAGATGAGGATATTACACGTGCAAGCTAAGATTCCTGAAAGAACAGAACAAGTATTCCAAGCAGCTTTACAAGGACACCCGAGCGTAGCTCAAGAAATAAAACCTACCTACATCGAATGGCTGATTCTAACAAAAAGTCTGTACGCGTAATAAAATGTTGATTAACGAGTTTTATAATACGCGTAATATTTATTTTAGGCATACAAGCGACGCGGAAAGTTTACGACGATCTCTGTCTGCAACCACCATTTTCCATTAAAATGCACAACAAGATGGCGGAACTAGAATTGATGCAACCTGAAACATCGTTGAAGCATCTCAGAAAATGTCACGATATGTCAACGTTACAATTTGGCAAAGACAACACGAACGTCTGGATAGATTACATTAAATTCGAAATGAAACACGGCGATCCAACAAAAGTTGGAGACCTGCACAGAAGAGCGGTGAAAACGTTAGAGCCAGGACTAACGGATTCGTTTATTTCAGAATACAGTTTAATGAAAGCAGATCCAGATTCTTCGAACACGGACACGTAAGCACCAATGAAATAGTGTGAAACGCGTAAAACGAATATATTACCGAGCAACGCAAGAAACAAACATATTTGATATGTTCAAGCAGAATTCTGTCCAGTACGAGTTCATAAACGTTATACAGACTCGAGTGGTATTTCCTTCTCCATTCGCGTGAGAACGATGTTGCGGTCCGTTTCGTTTGGTAATCTCGTTCTATCCCCAGATTTTAACGTTGCTCTCATGTCTAAGCACATCACATCCGTTGATAACGAGTGTTCTTTGTCATCGAGATTTCCCTCAATTTTTAGAAGTAAACTTTCGAGATTATTATACGCTCCTCTGAAAAGAAAGGAACATAAAATAGAATACCTGTAAGAAAACAGTTATTGCGCGTATCCATTCCGTTGAAATTAACATGTCCGTCGAAAACATCTTTCGAATGCTCGAAGCGAAAGCGCAAACGGAGTTCGCGGTATCGTGAAAGCGAACGAAAAGATTTTGGGCGGTAACATGTTAATTGGTACTTGGTACGTCGTGGGAAATGCGCGCAGTACTTGGAGTCGACGATAATATTCTTCAAATCTTTTTCAGTCTGTCGCAACTGTAATACTTCGTCTTTCAAACCGCCGTCCACTTCGTCGCGACAGAGCTCGAAGCCAGGACGATAAGTGCGATTCTCTAATCTCGTTTCTGCGCATTTGATCGAATCGGTCTTATGCAACAACGCATCCTCCAGCCGTACGATTTCTTTCTGCATGATCTCCATTTCTTTTTGTATCTGTAAATCGCAATTAGATCTGCCTGTATATCAATTGCTTCGTCGGCAGCCTCTATTCGCGTGGATGCGGTTGCCACGTGTACCTTAAGCTTTTGCCATTCCAGTTCGTTACGACCTTTCTGCGTCTGATATATTCTTTTCCTTAAACTGAAGTCTGTTACATCCTGCTGAGCCTTGATATCGTTTCGCGCGCGTTCTCGCATAACGTTCATAGACTCGCGGAAATTGTACACGTCGTTCAATTCGTTATCGGCTAACGTTTTCGTACGCTGACAGTGTGTCAACCAAGCCTCGTAAGATATTGCACTGTAAAACAAAAACAACTATTTTATATTTATCCTGCCGCGGGTAGGTGCTAACAAAATGTCTCGATAAACTGGATGAAGGCTCGTCAAGTTTTATTGGATACTTGACGATCGTGTTTCAGTCGTAGAAGAAACAAATAAAAGTAATGTATCGCGGACATTCTGACACGGTACGAATTGAAAACGGTGTCCTTCCTTACTCTTTTGGAGTCCTCAGCGCGTTCGGTTTATAACTAATGTTTGCACATGTACGATCCAAACTGAGGTTTTCTTTATCTATTTTTATAGTTTCATCTTTATCTTCGACTTCCAACGATACTTTGAATCTAACTTCCTCCAGACGATTTAGTTTTTCCCATGCGGCTTGGATTCTGTAGAAAATATATTGGATCAGTGAAAAAGTTTGTGCCCTATACCTTGTTTGCGTACTAACACCGACTAGTACCATACCTCGTAGTCAGCGACTGTTTCACATTTTCTATTACGCAAAGTTCTTTTTTCAATTCTGTATCAGCTTCGTCGTACGTGAGCTCGGTTCCTCTACGACAGTCTCTCATAGAAATACATTGCGCCGTTACTTGTAAAGGATAATTCAAGATTTCTAGTTCCTTTTCCGCATCAGCCTTTTCATCTTTCAGAGAATGAATCTCTAACAACAGTTTGTCTAAAAGATTCTGAAGCACTTCCCTCCATCTTGATAATTCTGTTACCCTATGACCATGAAAAATTGTGAATTCGTTTTTGTTTTTTCTATTTTTTTTCTAGAAATAATACGAGGTATCGTTTACCTATCAGCAAGACGAGCATTGTTCATATACGTGTCCCATATAGTCTTCACCATTGTTTCCGACTGAATAATTTTCCCTGAATTTCTCAATGCGAATGCTTCTGCACTTTGGGCAGCTGCGTTTTGTTGAAGGTCCCATTGTTTAGCATACCAATCTGCTAATCCTATTTTATGGAACATTAATATTTCGGTGAGAAAATTATTTAAACGATACTCTGTAAAAACTACAAATAAATAAAAATTATTATTACCTATATGCGGTAGAGGTTTTTCATACGTGGTCACGGATTTGTAAGCCATGATTTTCAAAAAATTAATTCAGACTGCAAAGGTGCATATATGTATAAAAAAAGTAATATGTACAGACGAAATACTGTAACAGTCCTAACAGTGACGGCGATATACTTATGGTTGTTATCGGTCACCGAAGCAACCAAGGTAACTAACTGATCTGATAATTTATTTGTTTTCTAAATCGTACAATGTACAATATAGAACATATATACAATCTTGAAGTTCTTTATAAAAGTTTTCATAATATTTTATTATATGATTTATTTTCATAATAAATCAATCAAATCTGCAATATATATATATATATATATATATATATATATATATATATGTATATATATATATATATATATATATGTATATATATACACACACATTTAGTAACGAGCAATCCGTTATTCGTTTAGGCAGAGCATTATAAAAGTTATCTGATTGAACGGGAACAACTGTTGCGTATAAGTATGTAGTTTTATCGTCAGACTTGTATCATTTACATTGTAGCATTGATAACGTTCCAGAGGTTGCTGGAGTTCCTGTCAAAATAAATAAATAGCAAAGAAAGATCGTCGATCGTGAAATCCTTCGTAAATGTATCAGCAAATATACAGAAACCGGAAGTCCGTGTTAGCCGATCTCGTAACTTCTCCTTGGACTTGGATATTGGAATTATTTAATTATTACGGTTGCAAATATTATCAGGAAAGTTATCGATGACCGCGTCCATCAATCAAAACTTGCTACTTATTTCGATCGATATACTGCGAGAATGGAAACGTTGGAAATAATATGGCGCCATATACGAGTTTCCCCCGACAGATAAAATCGTTTTTAAATTTCAAGAATCGTGTATTTCGTAAAAACTGGCAAAAATCATGCGAATTCGTGAAATTTAACGGTAAGTAATGACGATGGTTGAGCGAAAAAGATGATTGATGTTCGAATTTCGAACGGACGTAGGAGTGATCTGATCAGTTCCGTTTGTCCCGCGCTGGATTGGAAGTTTCTGTCTTCGGCTCCGGCACGTCTGCGCAAGAAGTTTGTATTGCCATCCATTCTGAACTGTAAACAGGAATACGAGTGGAAACAGAAACGGTTTGAAAAGATAAGCGGCAAGAAAGAATCGTGAAACGGGTACGCAGGACATTTAGAACTGTTTAAGAGGTAATCCGCTGGGAAAAATCGAATTTTGTCACCGGCTGGAATAGTATGCGAAAATTGAGTATGAAGAGTAAACGTAGGAAGTCCGAAACGACGAACGAAGGAGACTCGGAGGAAGATGGCGGCGGTCGTTCGACGGTTAACGAGATCGACGAAATGAAGAAAGGCAAGGAAGACGGTGACTCCATGGACTCGTCGCGCAGAAGTGCCACCAAGAAGCGGTCCTCTCGTAGCAGACATAGCCTCAAAGGAATCGACGATAACGCCGCGAAAGCTGACGAAGAGGACGCGCAGGAAAACACCATCGAAGAAGATGAAAACAAGAATACCGGGAAGGGTGGAGCGAACAAGCGTCTCAAAAAGGAGGATTCGAGAGCTTCCTCTTCGATAAGACAAGACGGAAATGAGAAAAGAGAATACGAGGTTCGTTTTTGTTTGTCTCTGTGTATACATGTATGTTATACGCATATACGGCGGTATTTATACGTTCTGAAGTATTTACGCGGCAACCGAAGACGACGCGGCGCGACGTGGAGTGGGGTGCGGTGGTGTCGCGTGGCGTCGCGTCGCGTCGAAAGGCTGACTACGTTTTATGCAACCGTAATATATTCAAGTATATCTCTGACAGTAGTCGGCTACGCCAGCTAATGTCATCTCATCGAAACTTTTACAAATTAAACGTACAAACGTTTTTCTGCATACAGTAAACATTTCGATCCGTTTAATGGTACGTTACGTCCTATACGATTTTTAATATTTTTATCGTTCACGATCGATTTGAATACAGAGTCGAAGCTGCTTACTACTTTACGTTTTCAAGGATAGTGTATGAGTTACGTTTGTCGAACAGGTAGAAAGAATCGTTGGACAACGTTTGGTCAAAGGACGAAGACAACAATTTCTGGTCAGATGGAAGGGTTACGATGAAAATTCAGACACTTGGGAACTAGAGAAGGATTTGAATTGTCCGGAATTGATTGAAGAGTTTTTGGCCGAGGATTTAGAGAATGTAGAAGATAAATCGAAAAAATTGGAAGACTCTCCGAAAGGAGGGAAAGCAAAAACTCCAAAAATGGATAAGAAAGTTAAGAAATCGAAAGCTGGCGCGAAGAAGTCGTTGGAAAATGGTACGTCTCTTTTTCTGTATCCCCGCGTTTGTTTAGAGATCGTTAGATTCATTTATTATTTACTTGATTTGCTTGATCTTAGACAAAGAGATAACTACGTCGGACGAAACGAAAAACGACAAAGATGAACAAAAGGAGTACGAAGTTGAAAAAATTATAGAAGTGCATTTTAAGAAAAACAAAACCAAACAATTTCTAATTCGTTGGAAAGGATTTTCAGCAGCGGACGATACGTGGGAACCGGAAGAGAACTTGAATTGTCCTGATCTCATCGAGAAGTTTATGGAAAAGGTAGAAAAGGCTAAAATTGCAGATGTACGTGAACTCAGGACAAACCGTTCTCACACCAAACGATACACGTTAGCTACGCACGAACAGGGACGAAGATTATCACGTCGAAATAAGAATAAGCAAAGGTAATTTGTTTTACCTATTATTTTCATGATTTCTTCCTTTTGTATCTCTTAATTTATGTTTATTTTCTTTTTATAGAGCTACGTATCATGAATGTGATGAATAAAAGTAGTCGCAAACATGTCAAGACACAGACAGAATCTGTAGCATTCTAAAAAAAAAAGTAACACTTCAAAACAGTAAATATAAGTGACTTTCCACCTTATAAAAAATTTAAAGTAAGATTAGCACTTTAACTGTAATGTTGTTTGTGTGTGTCTTAAGTACATATTATATCACTTTGTGTACTGTTCACTGTACACTGGTTGAAATGTCAACTATAAAACTATGGTATTTCATTTCATTTTTTTTTCAACTTTGTAAAGTGTACAAAAAAACCGGTATGCTACATTGTAATAATGAATTAGTTATTGTTGGTGTCTGTGTCAGTATAGTTCACGAGACATAAACGATACAGAGTTTTTATAATTTTCGTACTAGTTTTTTAACCGTTTTGTAAACGTGAATATTTTCATGTATGAATATAATCAAAAATAAATACATTTACAACATTTCTTTAACTGAATGTCAGTATGCATGAGCTAAAGATTAGAAAAATCTTCATACCGATAGTTTACTTTGATGCAAAGTAAAGGAACTTTTCGTACTCGGCAATTGCCCGCAATTAGTGCTAAGCAGTGGATAAAATAATTTGTAACTAATAGAAGTACATAATAAAATCGTCCCTTCTGTAACATGTAATTACGAGTGGTATTATACATATAAAGCGGAAACATAGAAAAGTTTATTATTTAGTTTTGTTGTTACCTTCGATGTGCTGCTGTTCATAGAAATTAGGCCATCGTATAAAGTATAAAAAAAAACAAAAAAGAGAAAAAGAAAAGATAGAAACGCGCGAATCTCGAATGTTTCTATTTCTAATCGGGATATTATTTTTATCAATAAACGTCAGATTTTTTTATAAGTATCGAAGCGCGAAAAAACCGGATTTATTATACTTTCACGGTGACTATTACTTTTAACTTTAACGATACCGTGAACATGTATATGTTGTATAACAAGTGAAAATGCAATTACTGTTTTGTGTTTTATACATATAATGATGAACGTGACAACTTGTTTCAAGATGAAGCTAAAATAAAAATTTAAACCTCGAATAACGTTTTTACATTTACAAACACTATTCATATCGACACTTAACAACGAATCGTGCGAAAAGGTACGTTTACGCGTAATTCTTATATGTAAATAAATATTGTGGTATCGAGCGAACAATTAATTTCCATCATTAATTTACACAGAGAAACATGTTATCTTTTTGAAATTCAGTTTTCGATAGTTCCGTAGCACTTAATGTCTCGCAACGGCGACGAAAACGGTAATAAAAGTTTATTACACGTATATAGGTGAGCATCGATATCGTATAAGGATAAAAATGATTTGAAGCTTTAATCGATCGATGTTCAATTATAGCGTAGAACTGAAACGAACAGGAATGGAAGTGTATAAAACCAGAAAAAAATTCTATAAACTTGATAACGAGTCGGATACATTGATGGGCTACTTGTGGACAATATGGATTCCAGTTCTCGTACTCTTGCTTCTAATTGTTCTATGCGTATTATTCTGTTATTGGTACAATCGTGGACGAATTATCTCGATTTGTAAAAGGTTCAACATCGTTTCGTTTACACGCATATGCATAGCTCATTTATATTTTTTTACTATACCTATGTCTGTATTCAGTTATTGGTGCATTCCTAAAATTACGTTAACAAAGGTGTCGTACACGGCAAAGCAAGGAACGAAATATTGAAGACAGAGTGCCTATATTCAATGAAGACAAAGGAATAGGCAACATGAAATCACGATCGAAAAAATCTAATAATCAAAGGAATAGGCAACATGAAAATACGGATTACGAATTAAAGAGCATTTTACCGGTATCGTATAAAATATATTTTCAAATACCATTAATCGTATATTTTAAATGAGATAGAGAGAGACAATTAAACTAATAGGAAAAAGAAAAATTACTAAACCCTAGCGCAAGTAAAACTGAAGATATCGCTAATAGCGCAGATTTAAGAAAACGATTATCATTAAAAATGTCTGCTGCGTCTTTCTTATCGGCTAACGGAAAATCGAAAATTACAAATAGCGAAATATTGAACAAAAGGGATATCAACGATTTAGAACGTAACAAAGATAACGACGAAACAAGTGCTCCAAGTTTAACACTTTTTCATCATAACAAGGTATAAAGTGTATTTAGTATAAACTGTGAATTTTTAACCCTAATCGTGCTTCCGTCTATTATGTTTCAATGATTTTTCTTTTTAGAATGACAAAAGTATCTGCTTCTCAGACACGGATCTGAAGCTTTTGACGAAACCAATATTCTCAGAAACGTCCGAGATAAAGAAACACGATGAAAAAATATTATTCTGTGAATGGAATTCGAGAATCATTGATAATTATTATAAAAAACATACCGACACGGGTTCCAAATTAATTGAACTTAAATTTCGAGATACTAACTCATTTAACGACGGCACGCACGAATATGGAAATCGAAATTCGAGGACGGATTATTCCCACTGTTCTTTTACGTCTAAAACTGGTGACTCGAAATATTTTTCGGATTCCGTGATAAGCAGACTGGACGGTTTTCCAAATTTGAAACTTCAAAATTTTCAAAGGTTTTTAATCAATTATAATGAAATTGGATCGTTCGCGTGTATACGCTATACAAGTATTATTTTGCGTCGCATGTGTTTCAGGTCGATAAATTTGTCTACGGCGTCGAGCGTGTCTGCTACGAATATCGTGAAAATCAAATATCCGTTAATCGAAGATGCAATCGTGAAAAATAATTCACAAGTATTAAATGTAAAATCAAGAAAAAATTCTGACTTTGCGACAGATAAATATGGTTCGAATTCAACGAAACAATTACAAGAAACCGAATCGAAAATAAGATTGTACGAGTACATTAGACAGTTGAAGAGAATGAAGTCATCGGTAGACATACAGCTAAATTGTTTCAGAGAAATAAAGAGTCCTAGGAGAAAAACAAAATCGGATGAAAATCTTACTTATGGAATAATTTCTCCCACGGTACGAAGTGGAACGAACAATTGTTGTTCCTCTAGAGACTTGACCGCGTTAACCGAAAGTCTAGTTCGCAGCAACGAAGGCACAAACGTTCGTACGCTATTAGACCAACAATCGGAAGTAAGCGAAACTTGCAACGAACTAGGAATGCTGTTTTCTCAATACCTAAAGCACCAAGTTCGTTTCTGTGAAAGAAAGGCTTGTCCCCTTTCGAGACGCTTAAAACGAACGTCTAAACATAGTACGAGACAGTGCCGAAGGAAATTGAATTATCGCCAAACGTATCCTTACGATCAAAGACCCGCGTGTAATAGTGGAAACGTGTGCACGGACACGTACGACGAGCTAAAATTACTTTGCGCATCACCTTCGAAAAGAAACAACATTTATCGACGCATGTTTAATAGAAGAAAAGAATTTCTAAATCAACCATGCTCCATACCTGTTCAAAATTTCGTAACAAGGTTGTAATCGAATATCAAATATAGAAATTAGTATCTCTTAACGATCGTGTCTTTTATCCATTCGGCGTCCTTCATATTTTGTTATAACGGTACGGCCAATAAAATAGTCGTACGTACGTTTTAAGAAAATTATTTTATTCAATTAATTACATGCGCTCACTCCTTTTAACTTCTTTCACTTGAAGACCTGGAAAATTGAAGATGAATCGTTGAACGAGAAGTCAAGGTTTCAGAATCACACGAAATTCGAATCGATTAATACCTGGAGGTAAAGATTGCTTCAATTTTTCTGCCTTCTCTTTGTCCGTAATCACAAGGGTGTACAGAAATCTGGAGCAGCGAACCTTGAACTTAACATTGTCGGCGTTCTTCTTGATTTTCACAGCTGTATCATAATAATAGACGGCACATTACTAAATTGGTAATCGTAAGAATTATTAAAATGACACAATTTTCTCAATGACTCACATTTTGCGTCTTTCCTCCTGGCTTTCAAGAGAAAGTCCTTAATTTCTTTGATTTCACGTGGCTGTAATATTTAAAACGATTAAAATAGGTACGAATAAACTTGTCGGTGAGATTTTGTCATTTCACTGAGGTTAGGTCGTATGCACACACTTTTGCGTAACACGTATCAAATTGTCAAAACGATCGTTTTAGATCATGAAATGAAATACATCAACATCTCAAATAAGAAATACCAAGGTAATGATGTCAATAAAAATTTAATGCTTACCATGATGATCGAATGAAGGTAGGACGAATTGGACTACCTGGAAAACATAAGAAAAAGTGTAAACGTTAGTAAATTATAAAAATGTTTATATCAGATATGAACAAATTTCTCATATAACGCGCGTCAATAGTTTCGAGTCGAAATAGAAAGAGATTTCTGCATAAAATATGGATTTTCTGGAACGAAATATTCAAACAACACGTACCCCGTCGAGTTAACACCGGAAAAAGAAATGTTGCGTCAAATCAGCAACAAAGGCTTAAGAGAGTTTGTATTTCCATTTTATGGAATTACGATGAAATATTCTATCTACAACGATGTAAAAATATTTATTCAATTTACCCAAATCGATACGATACATTAATTGTTCTAATATTCGTCGCGTAGTTTTTAATTAAAATTTCAATTGCGTCGCGATGAATTTGTTCGAAAAAAACTGTAGCGCTCCTAAACGTCCGTACAGCGCCAATTCATACAGCAGCAAAACGTTCAAACTGTTAGCCAAATGTTACCGACAGAGAATTAGGAAAATCGAGTCACGGAACCATATTGATTATTATGAATTATTGTTATAACTTATATTCTAACGCATACGTGGTATACATACATAAACATAAAAGGAATTATCTGCACTTTTATACAGGAATTCGAAATCGAGATGACCATTTCGGTGTCGCGTCTAATATTATCCACAATTTTCGAATTATACGTATTAGCGAGAACTGAAGATACCATGGACGTATATTACCGACTGATATCAGTGATATTACCTCATTTGTAGTGCAATAAAAGCACCGACGAGCAGTGATGGTAGAATGTGATCGTGGATCTTGGCGAGTCTTGGTTGGGTGGTCTTGGGTTTTTTCCCCTCCGCTCGCTCAGCCGGCTCGACCCCCCACTCCAGTAGCGCACGTGCATCGAACAAGCACTCACACGGACAGAGTACAGGATGTCGCGTGTGTAACGTGTGTGCAGTAGAAGCAACGTGGCAACGACGCGTCGGTACGTCAGAGTGGGGGTCGAGCCGGCTGAGCGAGCGGAGTAGAGCGGGAGGGAAAAAAACTTAAAAAACCCACGATCCACGATTCTGGCATCACTGCCGACGAGGAAGAACAATAGTACCTCGTCGGTGAGGTCGGTAACAGTCGCGCCATGTAGCGGTAGATTCGGAACTAAATTTGGCTAACAGTTTGAGCGTTCCGTCGCTGCACAAAATGGAGCTGTACAAACATTTGGGAAGAGCAAATAATTCGTGCCGGAATTTGTATTGCGTCTTATGGGGAAAGCGGCACGAATTATTTGTTGTAACGAACATCTAATACTCTTGTTCGAGGAAACAATGCAACGGGATCTTTAAATTTTGGAAATGTTTTTACTGTTTTGCATTTGATCTATCCGTTTTTCTCGTAAATGCATAAAATCCGTAGTCTAGTTATTAGGTGTAAATAAAGTGGTTACAGTGGGGAGGAAAACGAATTCACAATTTTCATATGCGCAACACCGTCTGTGTGATTGTTTGTTGGTCTGTGTTCCGTGTTCCGTCAGTCATCTTTTTAGTGGTGTACGCAAAGGATTGCAAAGGCCACGGAAACGATAGAAATTCATTCGCAAAAGACGCGTTTACGTTTTGGTTTTGCCGTCCAAATAAGAATTTTTCGCTCTGTAGTCGCGTAACGTGACAGGTTGCATCGTCGAGGAATAGTTTCGGGGATTCGATAACAAATGGATAGTCCGTTACCGCATATTTTAGAAAGCGCAGATTGTGATGGTCCGGGCAAACCGAAAGACAGGTTAGTCAATCTCCTTGATCAAATCGAAATGCACGTAGAACAGCTGAGGAAGAATGCCTGGCGGCTCGAGGAGGAGAAAGACATTCTCTTAACAACTCTAGACACGCTTAAAAACAATGAAATCCTGGGAGGACTTGAAGAAAGTGAGTGCTTTTATCAACTTATAGCGATAAACGCAAACTTTCTTTCTATATATATATATACACACACACACACACACATAGAATGTCTAAATGAAAACGCAATTGACGATACACCTAGTATGTTTCCACAATAATTCTCGTTTGTTTCTTGTCAAAATTTCTAATTTTCAACGTCACGATAAATTACGACAAATTCATTTTTACTAATTTCTAATTTTCAATCTAGCCGATAGAGAGGATGTTTTGAGGTACGCTGAGAGATTGACCGTACGATGTTTGACAGTCGATGTTTTGGTGAAAGTTCAACGAGATCAAATTCAGCAGGAAGCATTGCATCAGGTATATTATTTATATCGTGCTAACGTATCGTCAACCGGATCTGATTAACACGGATTACTTTTAGGTAAACGACTTGATCGACAACTTAATAATAGGTCTTCGAGATGATCCATCTATGACTCGGCAACGTTGTACATCCTTCATGAACGCTTGTTCTTCGCATGGTTATGGACTGACAGATAAGACTTTTGAAACTGCTATTCTTGGATGTACCATGGAGGATCAAAAACGGATAAAGAAAAGACTGCAGGGTTTATTGGATTACATCGATAAGATGCATACGATTCAACTACTATGAAGACGTTCTTCGATCGATGCATTTCAGAAAGGAAAAAGATAAGTTTTCAACCGAACGATTAATTCTTATTAATTGTTCTACCAGGAATTTGATGAAAATAAATTAAATCAGAGTGCTGGATGGGAATTCAATGGCGACTCTTTATGGTAAACGTAGAAGAAGTCCTTACTTAAGACACGGAAACCGTATCTTCTCTACGTACGCCATAATTTTTCGATAATACACCCGCCATTGTACAGCTAAGCTTCTGTCCACTTTATATTTGCATATTATAGTAGGTTGTAGTGACAAAACTGCTATTAAAATTTCATGAATATTCTGACAATTGTTTGAAAACTTTTCAATGAATAATTATAGTATTACACGATCGATGAAACTACAGTGAAAAGAATAGCCTTCTTAGAAATTTAACGCGGATGATATCTGTGTGTGGAGCATAAGTATGTTTTATCAGGGTAATGTTATTAACGGTTTGGTATTTGTAAATTAAAATATATTTTCATCTTCTTTTTTTCAATTTTAATTGTAAGAATGGTGGTACACACGCGCGCGCGCGCACACATGCACTGGTAGAATTGCTTGCAATTTGATCTTTGCGTGGATATCATAAATATGTGACTGCTGGTTGGTCATGTCGATACGCCTTTGTAATAACAAATTTTTTTCATTACTTTGAATTATTTGTGCTTCCTATTACTAAAACAACTTACAAAAGCGTATTTGGCTTTCGAATTCTTTACATTCTGATAAGTACTATGTATATCCAATTATTATTGTAGTATTATAGACTATTAAATATGAAAATCTATTGCGTACTAAGACGACGAAGAAAATGTGCAAGGATGTACGTATCTACGACCGGATATGGTTTTAAAGGAACGTTTAGTTTGTGTGACAAATAACTTAATTATTATTTTTATTTTATGCTACGTACCTAAATAGTTTATTGTTAAAGTTAGTGGCAGACCATGTTATTCGTACAATTTTTCTTTACTTATTTTTACAATTTCAATTAAAATATGCTTTACAAACGTCTAGTACATTCTTTCGGTTTTAGTATAAGTTTCAAGTCCAGGATTAGTGTACAATGCATTTCCTTATGTGATTCGAATGAAAGAAAATAAAATATTGTTTATACCTAAAAAAAGGTGAGCGTTTATTAATATTTACGAAACTTATCGTTCTCTTATGCTTTTGAAGGTGTCGATTGAAACAAACTCTCTAAAAATCGTAACATCTCTGTTTATTTATTTCTCGTTGTTACCATTCGCGGAAAATTCGTTTCCGACAATATAACGTTCTTCTTCTTATAACGTAGAATATTTGGTTAGCCATTATATTGATATCTGTTTACATATAAATTAAAGTCTATGAAAAGTCAAAACAATTTAAAAACATCTTTTAATATTAAACATATTTTTAGCAAAAAAAAAACACTTTACCACACGCGTGATCGTTTGTTACAATTACATTGAGTCAACATGCATAAAAAAAGAGAGAACACTCTACTCTTCGTCAAAGTTCGTCTTTTACACGTACAAATAATGTATTTGCTTGATTCGAAATGTGAAGTGTCTCTGCGAAACTGGCTTAAACGATTACGATATCGACGTATGCTTCAGATTGAAGTGGAGATTAACCTTACAAGTATTTACATAGTGCACTCTCATTATGTAGTAGTGTCGGTGAGTTAAAAGAAATTCGATAAAAGTCATTTACGTAAGAAAAATGCATAAGATTCTTTGTGTATAAAACGTTATTCTTATCATCGTGTCAACTTTCTAAATTTGTATATTTCTTCTCGTTAGTAAAGCACAGTAATTGCTTCGAATTAACATAAATATAAATTATCGTCGCGAGGCGAGTCGAATTTCTCAGCTTACCGCCACTAAATGCGTTTCGATAACACTGCCTAACATCAATTTTTTTCTTTCAATTTGCCGATAGACGATTCTTGTAGAATTTAAACGTTCCGAATGCTCGATATTCAGCGTACGAAACTCTATAAGAATCGTTAGACAGTGTACAATCATTGAAATCATGCAGCACTTGAACGTGCTTCTACACGATCAGTCGTGCACGATCGTCGAATTAATTACACGTTGTGCACGTAGGCTCATATCCATCTCTCATAAATATGAATATCAGTCTGTACACGGTTAGAGATTAATTCGTGAATTTGCGCGTTTATTTCACGCAGAGATTAAAGCAGCCTACACGCGTTTTTCACGAAATTCCTCTTCTTATGGTTTTTTGCCTTGGTTCCTGGCCGCAAAACAATCGTACCATTTGCCGTACTCCGGCCGCACGTAGATCCATTAGGACTAAAAGCACCTAGGAACACGTATACATATATTTATATTTTCATAAGCCGAGAAACAGAATGAAAGGATTGTTTTATCGTAGCTGATTGATAGTACAACCTCTTGCAACCCGATGATTATGTGAACCTCCTTTAGAATGTATACAATGGGAGAAAACAATATTTATACGCTACTTGTCCCTCGCAGTCGACCGACGATAGAATTTTTAACGCAACGAGAAATCAAATTATTTTCATAAGCTGGCGCTGTAATCGATCTAAATTTTTGTCAAATAATTCGGTACGAATTTTTCAATTTAATATTGGAAAATATTGGTGTCGACGCTTTACCTGCTGGTAGTGATTTCGTAGTTCCTTAAAAAATCAATAGCAACTTCACTTGTACGCCAGCAAATTATCTTAGAATCGAATCATTTCTTTCGAGATTATTTTTTAAAAGAGAATTATCGAGTTTATCAATGCGCTTCCGGTAGTCGAAGCGTTATCAGTTGGTGTAGAGAACAGTAGCAGTGTACGAATACTTTTTTGTCTCACATTACCGTGTATTATTTTATTCCATACAATGCTGGAAATGTCCGTTCAACATTCTCGAATGTTTACGTCGACGAAGCGATCTAATAAATATTTTCAGTAGCGTATAGCCATATGGTATAGTCCAGTTTTAGAGCACCGAACATCACGTATATTTGTCGTGCGATACGTACGATTAGTACATACAGAGCAGCAGACTCTTTCCATAGTACTAATACTATAGTATACACGACGTAGATCGTTACCCGTTTAAATACGAGTAAGAAATAATTTCACGCGAAGCGTACCAACGAAGATGTACAACGGCACGGAAAATGTATGGGACCCTAACGTCGTTTCTAACGAGTACTAAATGTGATAGAGCAGTGAGAGCAACGAGGAGGGCAGAGCGGGGAACGATTCCGAAAACCATAGCGCTTGTTCCGACGAATGTTATTAATAACGTACGGTGTTTAATCGATGTACTTTAGATTACTCGTGTAGGTTGTAAACGTTTTGGCAATTACTTGTATTATCATATTGTTTATGAATAAAATGGTTCTTACGTTACGTCGTTCGGCAAGTTTTGTCTTCTTCACTTTATCTCTTTAATAACTTATCGTTTCAACAACTTTCTCTATCTGTTGCGATTCGGTACGCTGCGCTACAGTAATCCCTCAAATGCTGTCCAACATGCGTACTCTGGGCAGACAACTTTCGCACCCAAGCGTTGCTTTTCGGATTTATGGCTGCGTCTACCGCGCCGAGCGAGAACTTCAATAGAGAGTCGAACATAGAGGACAGAATAGAATGAAACGAGGATCGGGTGGTCGAAGCGTTTCTTTCTTTCCCATACGCCATACGCTGTCCTTTCTTGCGACCGAAACTTTCTTCGCCAATTACACCGCTAAATTACAATCGAAACTATATCGTGTTTGGTTTTGTTTTAATCAGAAAAATGCCAGAAATACGTTTTTAAAAATCCCTTGAAAAAATAATGAAAATTAAGCAGTTTGAACATTTGATTCATCGCGTCAATGTAGTGTATAATATTTGACAATTTTGATAGGTAGTGGAGCGAGTAGGCCTATACAGCGTTTGGGACAAAAACGCGGTGCTGAAATGTAAATAAAATGTTGAGAGACAGGAGTCCGTAAGTTGTTCGAGGTGCGTTCGAGCACAAAGAACGAGTTAATTGGTCTACTTAGCGATCGAGTTATCGTAGAAAGCGAAAAGTTCTTCCTTTGGGCAATGCCCGGCAGCCAGTGGAAAATGTTATACGCTGGGTTCACGTGTACAGAAGGAGAAGGGCCACGAACACCGGCGCGTTATTCAAGAATCAAGATCGATGGTAGCAGTCACGCGATCAGAAGACGAGGTACTTACTTACACACCGTGCAGGAGCGTATTAAAAGTCCCCGAATGGCTATTGATCTTTGAATGTTCACGATCATCTATGTATGAACCACAATATCGCACGAAAAATTACGACGACCACCGTTCGATATTTTTGATCTAGTTTTGAAACGCTTATGGCACGGGAACAGGAAACTTCGAGCGGCACGAAACACGTTCGTTAAACCGTGAAATTATAGAGGGTGTTCGAGAAACAGCTAAACGAGTAACGAACCTAGAATTCTCCGATGCTACCGACAGAGCTTCTGCACATATATCGTTTGCTTACCGGCTGAAGAAAGTGTTTGATAATTTACTCTCACTTTCGGTCGTTAGTACGGTTTCCAACCAGTTACAAATATCCTATCAGGCGACTATTCAAATTCGAAAGACCGCGCTGCACCAACACCGTATTCTATTCGAATGCGAGTACAGCAGAGTTTCTCCCTTGTAGTTGAGAGTTTCTTCTGTTGGGCGAACCAGTTCGATTAAATATGTTATCTCTAGCAGGGAGAGTAATCGGCGACGAGTGCGATCGAAAAATTCAGTCTCCGTTTCCGTCACCCTGTATAGGTACACCTGTTCAGTCGGTTCATCGAATGCGTCCCTGCTCGAGGCGAAACAGAACCTGCTGATCCATACGCACGCCTGCACACGCGCGACTGCGGGTCAAAAGCTGACCAGGGCAGACCACCTGGCAAATCTGGGCCAACTACTCCTTATCTTATCTTCTGTTACCTGCTCGACTTTTCGAATTGGCGAGCTGGGTTAATCCTCGGGTACAATTTTATACTGGGTACAATTTTTGGTCAACCCGTTGATTTTTTCATTTTTCCCGAGAATACTCGTAAAAATATATCGCAAAACTGGTCTGGACCATTTTTTAGTTTTACGCGTCGACCCTGTTATGCTACTTTTCTCGATTATCTTTTACAGTTTTGTAAAGATGTCGATTCTTAATCCTCGTAGCACACCGATGACGATATAGTTTAGAAGAGAAGTATAGTATACGTACATACAGGGACAGAAGCGAGCCGAGCTGTACCTACAAGCGTGCGTATCCGGCACAGTTTATACATTATGCATCATCTCCACGGAGGAGATTCCAAGAAAGTGTACTATTCTTTTCGCACAGCCATTATGGTCTTAAACGACTGGTGAACGACTGAGTCGCGTTGGATCGACCACGAGTCAACCGGCATCAGACTATTGTTCCTTGTTACAAATTTGTTATGGATACCACTCGATGGTCACCGTCGTCGCGCTTTATTTCATTTAGTTGATTATATTTCGTGTAATCCGATACGTGAATTTCTCCTATAATCGAATTCCGCTTGAATTTGCAACGGGTTTATGGTATACGCGGCGTCGTCTTATCCATGGGACGCATCGGGTACCGTCGCGCGTCGGGAGCCGAAGAAGTTGACGGGCAAGTTGGCAACCAGGGTCAACATATGTGGTACGGTAATGTCTCGATATACGATACATATGTTATGCACGCGTACAGGTTGTCGCGAAATTATACGTCACGGCCACCATAGCGTGATTCTACACCTACGATATAGTGAAAATTGATATAGAAAATTTTTCAGAAAATTCATCTTGACCTTGAAAACCACGGTAAAAAACAAAATTTAAAACCAACATAGCACTAAATTTACGAATAAAATTATATATATATGTCCGTACGATCCTTTTTTACCTTGATTTTCAAGGTCAAGGTCAATTTCGCGGACAGTTTTTTATGTCAATTTCCACTAAATGGCAGAATCACGCTAGGGTGGCCGTAACACGTAATTTCGTGACACCCTGTACAGGGTGAAGAAATTCTCGATTGCATTGTGCTTACTTATTACGGAAGGCGACCTGGGGCCGGACGAGTACAATCTTAGGTCGTCCTGATAATCGTCGTCGCAGCGTCGCATCTCGTGGAGACATCGCGACGCCAGGTGCCGGAAGACGCTCATGACACCGACGTCCTCTTTCACGGACGTCCGGAGCAGTTTGCAGCCGAGCGCCCGCCCTAGCCTCTCCGCCTCGTCCCTAGAACAATCGCTCTGCTCGAGATTACTCGAATTTACACGGGTCAATTAGAGAAACCAGACGCCACGCTTACGGATCGATCACGCACTGGTCGACCAGGTCCATCTTGTTCTGCACGAGGACCGTGGGAATCTCGCCGCATTCGTTCTCCACCTGCGAGACAAAAAAATCACGTTATCGTCGTGTCGCGCGTCGTTCTCCTATCGATAGATCGCACGCTTATTAGCGAATCTTCCTTTCGTAAAGGTGGGATCTCCTTTGCGCGTCTGGGTCCCAGCGTTTAGTTATCCGAGCACATTTTATACTCCATTTGATCAGAACTGCGTCTAGACGCGCGCATGTACGCCAAGAATATCGCATTAATATAGAAGTTGGAACGCGTACATTGTTTAACTTGAGATCGTAGATCGAGAGTAATAAATAGAGACGAGCGGTTCTGAAGAAAACGTAACTCGAAGAAAATCGAAGAAAAAGTTCGTGTTGCAATTAGCAAGCGGTAAAAGACGGAATAAAATAAGAAGGATGCAGTTCCTCGGCTACGCGATTCGCCTCGATATACCGGGTGGCTAATGAGACACGGAGCAGCGAACTATCTCGGTTCAGAGACCGCGTCGAGTATTTGACGAGATTAATCGAACAACCGGCAACAATTTGGAGCAGCGCACGACCAACCGGAAAGAAGAGGACGCGACGCGCGAGAATACCCAGCGAATCGTACATGTTTCGAGGCTCGGGCCGAGCTCGCACCATTTCCCGCCAGTTTCTCCGACAGTCGAAGAAAAAAGCGAACGCGCAAGTTTCTACGAAAGGAATTCGAGAGCGTGTCCGATGATCTCGGACGTCTTCGGGATTTGCAGTCGTATTTTCTTTTCGCCGTGCGTACACCGATACGCGTCGATGCAAATTACTTTGCGCCACATAACGAAGAGGATTCTGCCCTGGCTACGGAGCAAATCGTTCGTGATCCTCGGCAATTATCGATCCCGGCCAGAAGAATTTCTATTTCGTGATTATACGCGGCTACGGAGGATCTCGAGAACGGTAACGTCCGACTGCAGGTAGATCGGCGGTTTTCGGTTCGAATATTCAGAAGTTACGAAGAAATAGGCTAGACTTCATAGAGGTTGGATAATAAATCCGTTTCGAATTGGTTCTAACATAAATTCGTTCGGTCGTCAGCGATATAAAAAAAACTTGATAATAAATATGTAATAAAACTTGATCTTCTAGCATTCCAGAAACGTATTCGCTACTGGAAAGAAAAATGTGTTTGACGAAGAAACGAAGGCGTTTTAGCGAAGATACGAAGCAGAGTTTGCGGCAGATAATAAACCTTGTTCCGCGTTACGATCGCGGATGCAGAGCGATGAGATTAGGATTAGATTATCGGTTGCAGGACAACTCGTAGAGAAGGCATTTCCCGGTTGGACTGATCTGGCGTCAGCTGGAATGGAAACGTGGCGACGACGCGCGGAGCGATTGAAAATCAGCCCCCTTGCTTTAATGGCACCTTCACTTTCACATTCCACCATCCGTCGTGACTACCTACGGAAACGTGCTTGCACCGGTTCGCCGCGGCGTGTATGTCTGCTGGTACAGCAAGAGTCGTACCTTCTGCTTCCACGAAGGAATGGCGTCGAAGGAATCTCTGTCAGTGGCTGAATAAGCGAGGACGCAGGCATGGGCGCCGCGATAATAAGCCGCGGTGATTGCGTCGAATTCCTCCTGGCCCGCGGTATCCCACAGCATCAGTCTAACGTCCTCGCCGTCCACCCTGCGGAACAGACAATGCTTTGGTTGGTGTGCTACCGGAGGACTCCGAATCTCTCGGATTCGAAGCGGGAACGCGATCCACCCTTCCAGCCTTCCATCTCCGAAAACGATAGCCATCGAGGACGGCTGACCTCTGTTTTTGAAATTCTGTTAAAAGTTAAGGTCCTCTCGGCTATCCCCTATCAAATTACGAGACTGGAACAGCTGTGAATTCCGCGGTCTCGTCGCCTGTAGGCCAACGTCCCCATAAATTTTCCACCGTCATGTCGTCGCATCGAAATTCCGTCGATAGTCGGGCGCGCTTGAATTATTTGCATATGGCCGCGCTCCCGTGGAACCTTTATCGACGAGTAAGCTGCACGCTTCTGGGTCCTTGAGAGATGCGCCTCTTATTCGCCCCGTTTCGACGCGACGCGACGCGACGCCAGCAGTCGTGGGATACTTCCTGATGCGCGTTTGCTTCTGTTCATCCGCCCGCTATAGGCTACCGGTGCGAGAGTTCGCCTTTTTCAGAAGGAAAGCATCTTTTTTGCGACCCCCTTTCTTTCGTCGCGAATTTACTCACCGTGGGACTGTAACGTTCGTTGCTCGCGAAAGCTTCAGAACCGGAAGCGCTCGTTCGGGACCGGAGACAGCCGAAATTGTACTTCCCGGTGTGGCTTCCTCTTTCCAAACTCGCAGAGTTATCGGAGCCGTTGCTTTATAATAACCCAATTTAATATTAATAATCGAATTTATTCTCGTTTTTCGTGGGATCCATAGATCCAGATTCAACGAAACGAGAGACGAGAGACGAGAGACGAGAAATGATCGTCGATGCCCGCGGGCGTTAATGAAAACACGCTAACTGTACAACGTAATGAATGGGTATTGACACGGATTCCTCGGATATTGGCGCGGATTAAATAACGGAATGCGATAATGGTTCATCGCGCAGCCGAGTTATGGGACCGTTTGGGAGAAACGCGGACGAGTTTTCTCTTTTTCCTTTTTCGCGATGGTTAAGTAGATCGCAGAGAGCTCACGCCGAAGTCGCCTGTTGTCACGCTTGACGCTTTATCCGCTAACACGATCGCTTCAACGTGATCCTGCGTTGCCGGTTGCCATCGTGTATCCTTGTGTGGCGTGTAACAACGGCGACACGATTCCCAGTTCAAACATGCCTGAACATTTCAATGTTGGAGCCTAGCGTTTTGACTAATGTTCCAAGTTGCAGACGATTCGACTTGGTGCGAAATAATTTGATGCGTATCAATTCGTTTCATTCGTTGCATAGATTCTAAACTAGGTAGTAAAAGTATTCGTACAGCTACATCAAGCATCTCGGACAACTCTTCACGGTTGTGCATTTCTTACCGAATTCATTACGGCGCGGCGCGGCGCTCTTATTTGCGGGATTGCTAATCGTACCGTAACGGAACCGCTCATTTACATTTCTTTCAGTTTCTCTCAGAGTTTTCTTTTTCTTTGTTCTATCTAATTACGTTATCTCGTATACGAATACGCGCATAAGTGAATTATTTCAATTTCAAGTAAAGAGTATTTGCAGAAAAAAGAATAGTACTTTCAAGCGAAGAGTATTTGTTCGGATAAATGGTTCTTCGCTGTGATCCTAAATCAAAATCACGGTTGAAACGCGATTCTCGGAGGGTTCACGACCATTTTCGCAAAGCCGCATAGGATATGAGGTAATGGGGCCGATAAGTAGGTCACGCGCGTGTTCCACGCTGGCGCTTTATGGTTGAAGGAAAAAAAGTCGCATTCGTAGGATCGTTGTCGATCGTTCCAAGCGGCGCGACGGCCAAGTCGCTCGGAAAAAAAAGAAGAAAATATACATACGCATCTGGTAGCGTTTGAAATGCGGGACACCCGGCCGGAGACCTTCGTCACGACAGACCTCTCCGTTTTCATGTAACGTCGCGTCGCGGTGGGGACTTTCTTTCAGCGAGAAACATTTTATAATCGTCCGCTAGTAGGGAGGTTCGTGCGCGACCTTCCGGTTCGCGTGATTTTCGCGCAGTCCGCGACGCTCCGTCCGTGGTCGACAACATTATGGAAACTGCAAGTGTTTCGCCGTTTCCGTTTCATCCCGGTTAATCAGACCCCGTCCATTTCGTTTCATTCTTCTTCCTTGCCACTCTCTGCCTTTCATTACCATCGCCATGGAACGCGAGCGTTCGTTTTGCTTGGCGAAACGCAACTCGGAAATTTAAGTGGATATACTCTGTTGTCCCATTGAAAAAGTTGTATTTGTCTGCAGGTGTCGGATTGAACCAAGCGGGGGGGGGGGGGGGGTCGTAGCAAATGTTACCAGGAGGTCCTAGGTTTCGTATGATAATAAAATAAAACGCAACGTTTACTCTAAGGTGAGGTTATTTACACGATCTTGTTCCATCTTGCGGCTCGCGACGAGTCGATACCTCGTTGCAGACGAATGACCTTTTTTTACAAAATTTTCACGTGGGGCTCGTAGCATTTGCTACTCTTGCTACCATACGCTTAATTCGGTCCTGCTTGCCTGCTCGGTCGAGTAGATGGAAAATTGAATAACAACGTTTGATACACTTTACGAGAAATTGGTAAAGTCAGATTAGCCGTTTCGGAATTTTCGCAGATTTTTGCGATTTCAGATTTCTCGGAAACACCCTGTATACGTAGGGGAACGCGTTCACCGATCTTCCAGAAAATGGCAAGAGGACGAGAGCGAGTGGGTCGTCTCCCGTGGAACGTAATTAACTCGGTGAACGTGTGTACACCATGCCCGTGGTGCGTACACCTATTATGCATTCTTCTTTAACACACTCTTTAATTACCGTCCGACCATAGGCCGCGCGCCGCTTCTCTTCCTACACTTTCAGCACCATGAAAAAATCAGTTTTTCTATTCCGGATATTAATATTCCCACCATTCGTGAGATATTTTCGACGGGTTCCTCTGGGCATTTCGGTCAAATACAATGATGGATACCGACGAAGACTAACAAGTTAAACACGGATTAGTAAATAATTGCTTCGTGTACCATTAACTTGAACCTTTCATTTTTAATATTAATATTTCGTATAAATCCAGTTCATTTTATCTGGGCATAATGTTGAGAAGGGAATACGTTATTATAATAACGAATCTCCTTTACGCTTTGATCAAACGTGAAACCATCGTTGGCAAGATTGGGATGCGATTTGCATAAAAATCTTCGATCTAACGTTTCCGAAAAATCTTCTGACACGAGCCTGGGCATTGAGAATAAGAGACCGACGCAACACGACGGCGCGGCGCTTCAAGGAACAAAGATCAAGAGATCCCTCGATCGCTAGAGATCCCAGGATCGCTTCACGATCAATTTACGTGAAAACAAAAGAAATTTTCTCGCAAAAAAAGGAAACGCGCGACTCGTTGTAGAAGAATTTCCTCGTCGGAGCTACTTACGATTAGTTCGATCCGATGGAAACACATTTTTCTTGGTCGATATAAACCGACGTCCCCGTTATCGACCAGCGCAAAACTCGTTCGCGTAGATTTTTTCTCCGGAAGATCGATAAAGATCCGGCGATGAACCGATTACAACGAGCAGAACCGTTCGATGATCGTTTGCGCCAATGTTGTTCGAACATTAAGGACCGCATCGACTCGATCGACGCCGTCGATCGTTTTTTTTCGATCCAGAATGTTCGTCGGAACGCGAAAAATCCTGACCGTGAATTAAGTATACGGTTCGAAAACGAATTAGAATGTTATCGGTTCGTGTTCGTTTACTCACTCGATCTCTCGTTCGAGGAAATCGACACCGATCGTCTTCTTGTAGTCCCTCGTGTACGTCCCCTTGCAAAACCTCTGGATCATCGATGATTTCCCGACGGCGCCGTTACCAACTATCACCACCTGCGCAAAAATAGTTTCCTCGTTACGGTCACTTAAAAATGATACACCATACGCAGCTACGAAAATTCGTGTGTATAGCATGTTTAAAAAAAATTGTTCGCGCGCATGGTACTGGAGAAACCACATTTTCTTGAAATTCTACATGTTTAACGAATTTTTTCACAGTCAGTGCTATCGAAAGTTGTTTGATTTTGAATCGTGTTTGGTCCAAATTACCTACCGTATGGCGCGGCGCTGCGCGGAGTTCGTTACCGGGGCTAATTTCGATTCAATTGAAGATGGTTACGCGGTTGCTCGCTGACTATCACGAAGATGAACTTTCTAAAAGCCATAGGTCGAGCACGAATAAAGAAAAGGTGCTGCGGTGAATTTCTCGCGAGAGATTATCCGCAGACGCGCGATTAAATGTCGGCTGCTAATTCGGTGATACGTACCGAGCCGGCTTGGTCGCGTAATCAAAATCGATGGTTCGCTCAATCTTCGAAAGTATACATATAATAAACCAGATGAGCAATCAATATTATTACGCATAATTTAGGATAATTTTAATAACGCGCAAAACTCAAAAGATAAGAATTACGAGCAGAATAGCTACGGGCTACGGGCTACGGGCTACGGGCGTTAAACGCTAAAATGTTATTTTTTCGAGTAGATCATAAACACCGGTTCCAACTCACTTTTTTTGGTCTAAAAAAGCGGAATTAGGTAAACGAGGGAAGGGGGAAGTTGGCTATAAGGGGGAACCTACTTATTTTGAAAGCTGATACCCATTCTTATCTTGTAAGCCCGTTCATAGGCGGGGTAGGGGGAGGGGAAAGGGGTTTTCACGGTATGTAAAGTATTAGTCCTGGGGAACACGCGCATGCTTTTTCCAGGAAGACTTGAGATTGAACGTACCCGAACGTGTTTCGCGGTATAAAATGGCAACTCGATACCAGCCACGAAAGGATGTTGCTACTAAGGATAATGAAACGCTCCTATTACATCTTGCACGATATAGATAAGAAAATAATGTTCCTCAGAGTTATCATATTTTATACCGTGAGACACGTTCAGACACGTTCGAACACGTTCGGACACGTTCAAGGTAAATTCTTCCTTGAAAAAGCGCGCACGTGTCCCCCAGGGGTATCGTATTACATAGCGCGAAAAAAGCCCCTCCCCCGCGCCCACAAACGAAGCTTACGCAATACCAGGAAACTGGCCTTGAACGCAATTCCACGAAACTGTCCTTGAAAAGAGGGAACGTGATTCTCCGTTCAATCACAAACATCAGCCGAGAAAATATTTATTTCGTTCTAATTAACGTACGAGTAAATCTAGTTCGGACATTTGACTCGTAAAATAGTTGAAAACAAATAGACTATGTACATACGACTTGGACAGAATTTTCCATCGTTAATTCTGCCGGAAGTCGCAAGAACCCCATGCGGGACTCGCAGCGGCAATAAAGGAATACGTAGCGATAGTAACGGAGAAGGAAGGCATGAACGATAAACGCAAACACAGCAAAAACATTCGCAGACGTTATAAACAGTAAAAATACCGGACGATCAAACGGAGTGTTCCTTAATTTGTTAAAATTATATTATAACAGTGCGTTCGCTGAGACATTCCGTGACCGATTGTGTTCGCGCGCGTGTGAATTTATTCGACGATCTCCCACGAAATCGTGTTTACGATCTTCGTAATAGCGAAATAAGCAATTTGAAATGGGTCAAGTACTTTGAAGTAGTAAAACTAGCACCAGAATAATTTAATTATGCGCGAAAACGTAAATAACAGAAATCGATAGCGCCGATGAATTAGTTGTATCGATACGCGATTAGATATTTTACCGGCGAAACGGTTACTTACAATATGGCCGTCGAAAGTGATCGACGACATTTTCGAGACGGCAGCGTTACGAGCTTCTCGATAAATATTAGGAAATGCTATCGAGCTACAAGGTTAGTTACACGAGGAACACGTTCCCCATCGTGTCGAGCAATCGTTAAACGTATCTTTCGGTTCGCATTATATTGGACTTGCCCCGCAGACGAATCGCTTCGTTACCCAACGAAACCAGGAAACGAGAAGTCGTGTTATTACTTCATTATTAATGCCGATCACGATGAAACACAGTCTTGCCACGCGGCGATAATATTCATAAGCATTAGAGTCGCCGGCTGAGACAGATTCGACCTCCTTTCGATGATTGATGTCACCGTTAAAATCAGCTATCCCGAATGTCTTTAATTAACGGTCCATGCTTATACGAATCCACGGTTTCGTGGGGGGCAGTCGTTTGAAACCGTCGTTCTGACAAAAATCGTATAATTAGTAGTTTTATTTGAAATTAGACCCACCCATTCTTCCCATGAATGCGTAAAATCTACAATCTGTTCAACGAGACGTGGAAGCGAACACCGGGCGCGCATACTATGCCAACTGTCTGAGAAAAGGGTACAGTTTTTGTTGGTTTATTTGAAAAAGTATAATCGATAAAACAAAAATGAATTTGTTTAATACATTTGAACACTACTTTCTAAGTTACTTTTGTTTCACGTTTCACTTTATTTATTGCTTTCATCGTGTAACGACGTGTTTTCTTGAGCATACAAAAATAAATAGTTGATAGTTGATTCGTTTAAAACCAGTTCAGTTTATTTATCCCATATTTCTAATAGTTTCAACTCTCTCTCTCTCTCCCTCTGTCGCGCTCGAGTGGTTATGTTTACGTTGGTCAGGCCATAGTAATCATCAATTGACTGAGATAGCTCCGTTACGAGTGGAAGTCGATGATTCGATGGAACGCGTAATTTAAATGCATTAAAAGGACGATTAAAGCAGAGAAAAGATTTGCTCGTTACGACAGATACGGATTGCGGATGCTGTCCGAAGAGAAGTTCAGGTGAAAGCCGTCTATTTGACGACATTCCTCGGCGAGTGGTTAACGCACATGTACAACGGGTACCTGTCCGAATGGAATTATCGATAGCGCGCGTTTCTCCGACTCTTTATGGTCGCGGCCATGTTAATTCTTCGGACGAGGATGGCGAACAATGGCCGCGACACACGCGGGGAAAAGTGGTCGAACCACGCGTGTGAATGGCTTTCGTGATTTCAGGTTGATTAACAGTTTTTCATTTACAGTTACCAGCCGCGCGGCTGCAATTTCAGCGGAAGAAACGGAGGAAGCGGTTAATTACGAATACGCTCTCGCGCGCCGATATCTCGCGGAGAGCCCACCGCTTTATTGCGATACGACGTTTAATTTAATTAATAGCTCGCGAAGGGTTCGCGTCAGGGTTTTTAAACTACGGACAACGCTCACCGTTCGAACGCCGCGCTGCGCGCCACCCGCCGCAGCTTCCAATCGTCATTGGACAACTCTATTTTCACCCCGAACAGAACTACTTTAGCGAAGCATAATGAAAATTTCCTGCAACGTCACCGTCTCCTTTTTTGTGGTTCGTTTGTCCCTTTTTCTTCAACTTTCCCTGGTAAGTTGCAATTACGATTCTGTAAGCTGGTGCAATAATTTTTTGAAACGTTCGTTACAGGCGGTAACGATACACAGCGCGTCGTCGTGCAATAACTTTAAACGTTCAGAAATCAGACGTTTCATACGACAGGCGTGTAAATTGGTATTGAAACGATTAAACTAATTGTTGCGCAATTAGATACCATCCTTTCTCTAACTCGCGCAACGGGTCTTTACGACCACGGCTCGGTACCCGGCCACCAAATTGTTTAGGTTATCAGGACCTCGATCGGGAGTTCCGTATACAATAAAAGCCTCGTTAAATTTTATCAGACTTTTTGCTGCACGGAAACTTTATGGCTCGAATCTGCCATACACGCATTAAATCCTCATGATTCTAACGATACTCGAGCGGCCTGGGGCCGGGACCGACAGGAGAGAGACAGAAAGGAAAAATAGAATATATATTAATAAATATGCGCCGCAGCGAGCGGGCTCCCCTATTTGCATATTCACATCGTTCGCGACGCCTCGTCCGAGCGAACGGCGCGTTCCCGTGGCGTGTAGGAACCAGTAAAAAATCTGGAGGATCGTCGTCAGCCTGGCCGAAGGCATTGTACTTTAAATAATTCCGCCAAATTCGAGATAACGGTGCGCCCAAACCGACAAGTGGGTTAAGTCGATAAGGGCCCGTGTCCTCCTGAACCGGTCCTCCGAATCGAGCTTCCGTAGAACTGTACACGGTGACCCATTAAAAACACATCGGTACGTATTTATATTTTTGCCACCGTCGTGTAGCTGTTTTCGAAATATTTTATATTTCATAAGATTGTGCTGATTTAAATATACAATAATTCGTTGGTAGACGTTTAGTTTGACATAATTTCTTGTTAACGGCGTGTCGCGTCTATCTTCGGTAGAAAAGATGGTCTTGAAAAAAAAACATAAGGGGATACGTTTCCAGGAACCACCCGCTATATGAGGGAACGCCCCAATAAACCTACAACGTCTTTCCAGAAACATGTAAATTTAGGTACGGATTCGGTGTAAATTCGGCTTGTACACCTGTACTCGGCTAACGAACGATCCAAGTTGAATATAAACCTGCCAGTGCTTGCACGGGGAGTGGGGGCAGACTATAAAAATAAAGTAAGCTTTCCGACACGTTTTTATGTTTTCTTGAAATTGAATCGTGCAAAGGAAACTTTATTATTTTCGAATGTTTAACGAGTGAAGAAAACGATCGATATTCGTTAATCTCGATTTTGAAAAAACCTATCCTCTAACGTACATACACGGCCGCGGGACAGAAACGGCGCTAATTAATTGTCTTCTCCGTAATTCTGTTTGAACAGTTCTTCGGAAACGCTTCGTCCTTCAACTTCTCGACATCTGCTACGAAGGACGTTTCGTTATGTGTGCATGACCTTGAATGACCTTGCACGGAAGGATATTGAACTCGCTCGAAAAGTGACTGTCGGCGAGATAAACAAATCGAGGTGCCCCATTTAACGAGAATCTCTCTTGCTCTAAGGGGGACTCGTTAACCGTTAACATACATATACCGATTCTCCTCGTGGATCGATTAATGTATTATCATGATTCTACTTACTAAATTTCATCAGGGCAGCAGAAAATGTTTACCTCGAAAAATTGTGTATCAGCCTTGGCTACCGTTTACCGATATTTTCGTTAAAAAAAGGTTATTCATTGTGTTTTTTGTATCATGCAAAAACGGCTTTTTGGTAAGATTTGCTACGTGCCCCGCGCTGGCTTAACCCGGCCCTGAATTTCATGAACATTTTTACGTATTTCTCGATTACATTTTCGTCTATATGTATACGTACAAATTATACGGTAAGATTGATTACCGTATTTTATTTTACAAGAAGCAATGCGTTGAAATAGTTGATACCAGAACGTTCCGTTTCAAGTATCGCACGCGAAAAATTGTAAACGGATATTACTCCTGACAAAGCTACATACACATGTAAGTAGTTAGATCGATTCGATCATGAGCGAAACACGATGACCAAACCCGCACCCCGCCACGCCCCGCCCCAGTATTCACGAAAACTTCTCGTCATTCGTCGTCGCGCGTCAGGCTATCGACCATATGCTCGTTGTAATAGACGCGGACGACAAGCATTTCGACGAGCTATCGCATCGTATTTAGATCCTACGCTGTAATCGAATAAACGCTACGTATACGAAGCGGGAACCCGATTTACGCGAACGCGTGCAAACATTCTTCGCGTTTTTATAGCTATCGTGGCCAAATCGAATGTACCGTTTCTCGAACTAACTTCAAGTAAATGAAATATTCCGCGCGACTCTCAATTTGGACAATGAATTCGTACTCGTTGACACGAACAGTCGATCGATGCGAGCAGCGATATGGTTAAAAAGTTTTAGCCAAACATCGACAGTTTCTACGAATATTCGAGGGCGCCGCGCGCGATTCGATCTTAATCGTGTCTATTCTCCCCTGCGAACGGTTAATAATTACTATTTCCAACGGCGATAGTTATTGGAAACTAGCGGCATACCAATTAAACCTCCGTATACTAATCGTGCGAATCTCTCGAACAACCCCGCGCCTCGATCCCCATCTGATCATCTCCAATTTGATCGGCGAACGACGCGACGAAAACACGGTACAGAAAAAATTGACAACTTCGTTCGCATTATTTGGAGACCATTAATAAAACGGGTTTACGCTACTTAACATTTCGTAAAAAATGGAGTAAAAAATGGAGTCTCAATTTCCATATATTCCATCGATGTGATCCCGTCTATATATATATGTATAATAACTGCCATAAATTGGCTTTTTTCGGCTGACACTTTTTCTGCTTTTGAATAACGGCGATCACGCGTTGCCGTTGAAGTCGGGACCGGAATTTCTACGGTCCATTGAAAATACTGGGAACTATTCACCCGTCTTGTAAAAAATTATAATACAACATTCGAAAAACGTATACTTAATAATTTAATAATTTTTCGGGGCCAACTTTGCACCAGACGATGTATAAAATGATTGAAAAGACAATCGATTCACCGAGAAATCGATAATCCTATGTGTCACCCGTTCGGATGCACTTTGTCATTTAATCGCTTCCAGTCGCACGTGTCCAGCACATGATTCATCGGTAATCATCGGTAACATCGCCCCAAGCGAATTCGTGGACAAACTGATTTTTTGTAGATTCGCGTTAATCGCAAGAAACAGTTGTAATTTTTTGATTTTTCGTGATCCTAGAGTATTGGAATTCGAACATAGCGTTTTCGTGATCGATAATCGGTATTCGACTCGAGACACGCTCAATTCCGTTCGATATCTCTAGGCAGCGAACAAATGAGATGTAACGACGTACGGGCGCACAAACTGCTCGTTTCAGTCGTGGACAATAAGAAGAGTAAAAGTAACGCGTGGTTTTACATGAACACTCCCTATGAAAATGTCAGTGTGTACCGTTATAGCAATTGAAAGATAAACCGCAATCTTCGGAAGCAAGACTACGCAGAACAACTGGGAGGACCAGCAAGACTATCGCAACAATTTTCACAATACGAGCTGTTCGACGTAATCGCAGTCTTTACGGACACTGGTAAAAACAAGATGCTTTCCGACGTACAGCATTTTCTCTTTCGAATGGAAACGATCTACGAAATAACGACATTATTTACCGTTTTAAATGTCCCACTCTTTTTCCCCTAGATTTTTCTAATATCGTAGGCAATTTTTCTTCATAATCCGTGTAACCTTTTTCCGTTTACCCGTTAGCGATCATCATACCGCGGAAACGATTATTTGTTCCATCGATGGGGAAAAACACAAAACTGGTAGAGAATTGTTGAAAGATTGATATTCCTAACCTATAGACCTATAGCCGGCTTTCGTTGGGTGCGCTACATCGAAATGCAGATCTGTCACTGCGCATACGCATTTCCGAAATTTGATTTGAAACATCGAGAAACGTGCCCGCGTACGCTCTTGGTTTTAATTTTCAACTTTTCCGTTTCGTTGGCGAGAAAGAAAAGTTTGATTCTGAAAAGGAGTGGTTAGACCGCGCGTAAACAGTGCAGTTTCCTGTTATCGAGGAAAGGTTGATACGTACATACATATATTTCGGTGTTTGGATATGTTTCGAGGCGCGCCAATTAAAAAGTGTTGTTTCGCATGGGCGTCGAAGGGGAACGGGACCGAGTGTTCTCGCCGCGCCGCGCCGCGCCGGGAGAATATCGAGAGAGGGATGAAAATCGGATTTCTGATTACCTTGAGCGATATCTCGAGTTCTTCCTCCCGCATTCTGACCGTAACGTGATTAGCATAATATCCAGCTGCAACGTATCCTGCGATGTCTGCCGTTGATCATTCGTGTGAAAATCTCTGTTATTTAACCGTGATCACCTTTCCCGATATTTCGACTCGACCACCTGGCGCCGCGACCGAGACATCGTCACGTATTTCGAATAAAACACACGCGGCGCGTCCTGTTTTTACTCGCGGGACCGTTCAAAGGAAAATAAGTCTCGTCGAAAGAGCAACGCACGCACCGGACACGCGAGTACGCGCCGCTAGCTGACTGAACACCTGTACGAGACACCTGCCGCCGCGCCGTGACTGCGACTGACCGTTCAGTGACTTTCCCTAGTGATTTTTCGGAAGCTTCAAAACAGTTGCCAACCGCCGCGTCTCGGGACCACTCAGGACCACCCGAGTCCAGAGCGAGTCCAGAGCAGTGATGGGATTGTTGGCGCATTTCACGAGCATGCGCGAGTTTTGACAGGGACGTATCTGCTGTTATTAGTGGGAACGTCTAACCGAGTCCGTTATGACCGTTACGACACGAGACGCGATAGAAGAGCAGGCTGCGAGAAAAAAATATCAAATCGTAATAAATTTTGCGAAATTAGCATGGCGGCCGAGGTATACGATCTTCGTACTTGACTGAGGCTAGAATCGTCGCGCATGCGCGTGAAAAGCGCCCCATATCTCATCTCCGAGCGAGACCAGTGTTCCGATTGGAGCGACCTTTTTTCGCGCATGCGCGGCCAAAAAAAACAGTAGCGTGACTACAATGAAGCAGTAGTGAGCAGTAGTATTTATACCATTATTATTGGTGGGACGAGTCAACCTGCGCTTGAAATTTGATTTTTCTCCCCGGCACATGGAGTGGGCTCCCGTATGCTACCCCTTACCTTTTCGTATGTATTTACTAATAACTGTTTAAAATTCTGTGGGATGCTCAAGGTACCCCATTTAAAACAGGTCGTACCCATCGGAACACTGGACCACTGGACTGAATAAAGTACGCGCGCCAAAAATAACAAATAGAATTGTATTTAAATAAAAAGTTTAGTTATTATTTGCAATTCAAATCACACATGTATTTATTATTTTAAAATATCAGGGATGATACGAAAACCGAACAGAACCTACAAAATTTTCAATCTTAAAACAATTTACACGTTATGAAGAATGGGGTTGGTTCTAGAAACCACCTGGCTCTCCCAATAACATGTTATTGTTTTCCTGACGGTAGTTCTAGGAAATTGACTTTTGGCCAGCTAATAATAGAATGGAATAATATTATACGTTATATGTTATACGAGGATAACAGTTTACGATTCTAACAGTTTATTAAAGCAAAATATATCATTCGGATTTTATACATACGTTGAATATATTTCGTAAAATATTTACAACGAATATTAAATGCAGCACATAATTGTTAATAAGCGTCGGAAGTAAAAAGAAAAATAAAGTATGATTAACGTAAACCAGTTTCATGAACTTCAGTCTGTAGTAGATGGTTAACAAATATAATTTAATTTGTAGAAAAAGGTACGCGAGATACAGAACAGTTCGGGAAGAAAGGAAAAGCAGCGAGGAATGTAAAAAATTACAAAGAAGGAAGTTAAAATTACTTTCTGTAATATCTCTGAATATACTATATATGTATATGTATACATATAAACGTATACACATTCATATATGTATACATATTTTATGTATGTATATGTATGTATAGGTAATTACACAATATCTAATGTTTATGCATATTGTGTATATGTATGCATACATATAAAATTATAAAGTTGTATATGTATAATAATCGTTACATGGTACGCTTATGTACGAACAATTTCAATGACAATACTATTTCATTGACATTACAATTTTCTTTTTCCGTTTCGTTCAACAATCTTCTTGCACAGAGGATCATGATATTTCTCCTAGTTGATTACGTATGCAGCGCTACGTCCTCTGCTTTCTATTTCGCGTTCAATTAAGAAGAAAAGTATCGATGAAGAAATTATTGAGCCCGTCGTATAAAAATCGCGTAACATCATATGCATCGATGAAACCTATACAATATAAAAAAGAGTTTAGTTATGTTCAAATAAAACTGTACAGAATATAAATATATATGCTTATATAAAAATTTATTTTTGTACAAAATCGCTTCGCATACCCTACGTAAATGATTTCTGAAATCGTTCCCATCGTTCGTTTTTTTCTTTTTAATATTATTTGCTATATATAGTATAATTTTTCAAAATAATAACGTGACAAAATACTTTCAATTATCATGTGACCGCAAGAAGGTAATCAAAGTTCCACGAATACTCGGTTTCAACGAAAATACTGTTCTCCGTTTAAACCCCATTAATATTTTCTCGCATGAAATCATATTTTTCCGGTTACAATCGAAGAACTCTTCCAAAGAAACAATGCATTTGAAACACCTCTTTCTAAACGCTATAAAAACACAATTCGCCCCGCTTGTTTTTTTATTTTTGGCAGTATAGATGTTTATATATTCTTATATTTTCAATTTTCAATGGTCTCCGACGAGTCATTTCTTTCCATGTCAATGAAGCATCCGCATCCGAGTAAGAAGCAAAAACAAACAACACCAAATCCTAAATACGTATTTTACGAATTTTTTATGTTTCTTTCATAGATCAATTAGACTTCCTCTTTACATGTAGTGGAACAAAAATACATATCGTAAATGTAAGAATATAAGAATGAAGATTTTTCCAGTAGAATATATGTAAATAAATATTAAACACATTGTACAAATCTCTATAAAAAATGCAAATAATCTAAAGCATGTATAACATGTTTACTCTAAAAGCATACGTAAAAATTAAGGGAAATTATTGCATGATTTTATACGGGGTTTAGCTGTGTAAAACCATTTTCCTTAAAACGTAGAATTATCGAACTAATAAGTTAACGATAGCTAGGATAAGTCTAATAGACAAATATATAAAAATGAGAATTCAAGAATTCGAAAATAAGAAATTTAATCGATAAGAGGACATGCTCCAGCGCAAAATTAATAGTCTGTACTGCTAAATTTAAAACATTTTACAATACGATCAAGTCAAAAATTAGGGCATTGTCAGTGTACAGTGTACATGCTTCTAGCAACATTAACGTTAATACCCTCGCGTACTTTCTTACGTTATCTTACACGTTTACTACTTTTACTATGAACAATTACAAACGTTTCGATTATAGATGCATTGCTTCTATTTAGCATGTATTTGTCCGAAACTTTCCTCAGAGTCGACATATTCAGCAAAGATTGTAAAATGAATATCTCCGACAATGGAAGTTAGAATACTTGTCCTAGATACATCGTATTGCCACGGATTACATAAACCGCTTGTCAAATTTTAACGTTCAATGCGTAGTTAGTAGAATTCTCGGCATTTTTATGTCTTTAAAATCAGCAGCTACTTTTCGAATAGAAAAGGGAATGAGGCCGCGGAAGAAACGATGAGTAAAGACGTAACGCTATCCGTCTCACCATAGATTTATAATTCAAATTTCAATAAATCACTCCTCCAGGAATATGGACATCGTTTGAAAAAGGTTGTGCATCGAAGGTATCTCACCTACATCGAATATACCTAATACTTTTGACAATTGCGTTATCTCGTCAAAATCGATATAGGTAACAAATCTCTACTTCGAAAATGTTAACTTCCAGAAATATTGCTTAAAGGTACTATTCATATCCGACATTTATACGTTCAGTAGTGTGTTTGTAAAAGAAATTCAAACGTTGCCGTTGACTTCGTTAAAAGTCGCCCAAGTACCGATCTTAATTCTTGTATATAATTATTCGTGAATTGACAAGCTCGCTCTAAAATTTCATGGCAGCCACCGGAACGTGTAACAAAAGCAATCCGTGTAATCGCTAAAAAAATAAACGACGTCACCTTCCGATAAAAGACGACCACCGTTTAATATAAATTGTTCTCTGAAATATCACAAACATCCGTGTCTCGAATAAATTGTTAATTGTAATAATCTGCATTCTTCTCGTTGCATGTACATATATAGAATACCTATCGTGTCTTGTCAGTGTCGTGACGAAGCATACTATAACAAAAGATAGTACTTCGGTTTAATGCCTCAATACGCTGATGCTTCCTTGTACTCGGAACCTTCCATGGTAAAGAAATCTTCGAGCTTCCATTGAAGCGTTTCGAAGGTTGGCCTCTTCATTGGGTCTTTATTCCAACATTCTAACATGATATCGTATAATGCGGTTGGGCAACCAGGCGGACATGGCATCCTGTAACCATGCTCGACCTGGTGAAGTACTTCAGCATTTGTCATACCTGCACAACACAGTATAAAGTATTTTATTAACTTCCTGATTTATAAGGCTCTATAGTATTCACGAGCTCGTGAAGCGAGTGAGCAACAATAACCATCTAGTTTTATTTTATTTTTCGCGATGTTACGAAAGAGGAACAGCGTACAGTACTGCACCGTAATAAAATATAAAATTACTTACCCGGGTACGGTATTCTGCCATAGGTGACCAATTCAGTAAGAAGAATACCAAACGACCATACGTCAGACTTAATACTGAATTTGCTATAATTCGCAGCTTCGGGTGCAGTCCATTTAATAGGGAAACGGGCTCCGACGCGAGCTTCATACTCGTCTTCTTTGATCAACCTAGCTAAACCGAAGTCTGCAATCTTCACGACATTCAATTCTGCAACTAAAACGTTACGCGCGGCCAGATCTCTGTGAATGTAATTCTGCGACTCGAGGTATGCCATACCGGCTGCAATTTGCGCAGCCATATCGATTAGTCGTTGCAAATTCAATGTTTTGCCCTTTCCTGGATACAGAAACAACATTTGTAGCGTACAATGTACATATATCGAATAATTCAATTAAACATTGTATAGACACGTTTTGAATACCTTGCAAAAATTCTAGCAAACTACCATTCCTCATCAGTTCGGTAATAATATAAATAGGCTCTTCCAAAGTGCATACAGCGTACAGTTGAATTAATTTCGCGTGACGAAGTTTCTTCATGATTTGTGCTTCTGCCAAAAAGTCTTTAGGATCCATGGTTCCAGGCTTGAGCGTTTTTATTGCTACCGCGGTGGTATTGTTCCATGATCCTTCCCATACTTCTCCGAATTGGCCTTGCCCCAATTTTCTCACGAATTTCAGAGACGAACGATCAATCTCCCATTGATCCCGTGTACGATGGCTCAGACCCTCGGTAACAGGTTTCTCAACCTGTCAACAAAATCAAGTACGGGCCAGTCAATGGTTGCTGAATTCGAGTGTCTCTTAATGAAATGGTGTTACTATAGAACAGATGCTTTTTTACAATTTGCACACTAATAAACAAGATGTACGAAATTCAAGTGTGTATCAACCAAATTTCTAATGGTCCTTCAAAAAAGTTTGAGCGTTCACTTCAATTTTTAATACAAACCTAATAAGAAGCCCCTTAAGGATGTCGATTGAGCTGCGTAACTGCTTGTTAATGTTCGTGAGGCGCTCTTATTATAAGAATTAACAAACAGCGAGTAGAGACAGTTTGCTAAATGAAAACATCTAGTCTAGTGATTATACGATAAAAAGGAAACTAAACAGAACCAGTGGCTATATGGCAGGATGCATGTGATCATAAGCGAGTGTTAAATTATTTAATTTCATGCCTTCTGACATTCATATGGGCTTTATAAAGAAAGATGTTTGAGTTACATGTGATAACTGGCATGTGTGGAGTATGATCCGAAAGTTGCGTGGTAAATGGAGTTTTATTTGTTTTTGTATGTACAACAATACTTTTAGAAAGTCACTAATACTTGTGTTTTTATAGATGAGAATG
Source organism: Lasioglossum villosulum (assembly GCA_963971365.1). NCBI lineage: Eukaryota > Metazoa > Arthropoda > Insecta > Hymenoptera > Halictidae > Lasioglossum > Lasioglossum villosulum. Next base: position 36,648,811 of record OZ020502.1, on the reverse strand, counting down.
TAAAGTCATTACATATAATTCCAGGAACTTAGTAATTGAACACTTATATGCGATACAAGACATAAATTCATATACTAACGATTGCTTCTATTGTGTTGTATACATATATGTATATATATATTTTTTTTTCATTGATAATATATGCATATACATATATATATATATATATATATATATATATATATATATATATATATATATATATATTATCAAGAAGTATGTAGCACCATACATCAACTACCTTAGCAACATAAAATGCTCTCAATGTCTTAAAGTCACAACATGTTAGAAAAGTAGAAAGAATTTATGAAATAGAGAAAGGTAAAAATTTGTAAAAATTTAAGAAGTCTCAGTCATTGGGAGCATTCGAAAATGGAATTCGACAGACAAAAATGCTTCCTTATTTATATCGTGAAATTTTCTTGTGCGATGGCTTGATAAAAATCTTTCAGAAAATATGTAAAGTTCATTAGATGAGAAGAAAATCTGTTTTAAAATTCCTTTACGCATGTACAGACGCAAGAAAGAATCCTAAAACACGCACGTTTATAAACTGATCTATGAATTCAGATTTCATATAAAGGATGTTTCGTGTATCTGTACAAAATATATTATTTACTATATGTATATAATGTAATATAATATAATAAGATTTTTCCTTTCCATTTTGGATCTTTGTTCTTTTATGCGCTTCTTAATGAAAGACATTGTAGATGATGATTCGGCATGAAAGTTGTGAATACATGTTTGAAACATCCTGTATATTAAACAGATTTTAAGCACACAAATGACAGTACATTGTCCGTTATATTCCGCATTAAAAAATTCATATGTCACCGCGCTTTGTCGTAACTAATTTCAGTTACTTGGCGTCGAAGGAGCACGTACAGCCACGTGTGCGTAGATTTTGTTCATTCTTACATGTGTGCTTTCAATCCCATTTCTTCTAAGAAGAAGCTATGAAGTTCGGCAAGATTAAGATTATAAAAACAAGTGAATTATTCTAAATGAAAGATGACGATCTAATGTCTTTGAAACATGAATCCATAGAGGACGGGCTTGTGCTGAATGTACAGGCCAAAGACATAATGGATAAGCGTTTATGTTGAAATGAAAAATTAACATGTTATGTCATATTGGGACATTCAATTTACCAAGAAAATCCAGCGGAAGGTAGGGTAAGCAATAACAGAGAAACAAACAAAGTCTATTCAGAGATCAAACTTTGCAAGATTATTCGTCAAACTAAAAGCTGCTTTCACACCTTAATATTTTACAAAAATAAACTGTAGTAATAAATCGACTATATATGTTTTTTGTCAATATACGTTCCTTTAGAAAGCCAATTAGAAATTCAATAATAAATCATTATTCTTTCTTACATGTAATAATATTGTATAGAATAAATCAAAAATCCATCCTATATCCTAAAATATGACTTTGTCCAATATGCATTGCTCCATCAAGTATTTTTCAAATAATTCTCTCTCTGGGTTATATCGATCATTATTATATTAGCTAGACCATATGTGATTTCTCTTGAGCAAAGTCCAACTGGAGTTTAGACAGTGCTATAAATATGTAATACACACATATGCGTGTGTGTAATAAACGCACGTATATTGCATGTATCCATACATGTTACAGTGTAACTTAGAAGTTAGGTACAAATATTTATATCATTTCATTTATTTTATGTACAAAATTAACCATATTGTATGCTTGTGTACAATATAAAGATCAATAGTATCATGCACTCATGTTCTTACTTTCACTTTTAGCATCTTATTATATTCAGCTTACATTCAACATCAAGGGATTTCTGCAAGGCTATTACACGTATACCGGAATAGAAAATCCAAATAGATCGATCAAATTTTATCAAAACAATTGGAGAAACCCCTTGATAACATTGCTCAACAAATGTTAATTTGTTCTCAACTCCTAGCACCACGTGTGGTTTTTGGAAAATCAATTCTTTCAATATTTATCGTTTTTTCTATGAACTGTTAATCAGAAGTTCAAAATCAAAATATATGTTGAACAATGTAATTATTTTTAGTAAAATATTGAATAATAATTAAGCAGTACATCATATTTCTTAGTATAATAGTGATATATTATTAAAAACCACTTTCATACATGCAGCAAGCTGTCTAAACTCCATTTATATGATATAGGATCATTAAAAATATTAATTTAATTAGAAAATCTGTCTTACCTGTACACATGGTTTGCAGAGATTTACGCAGAGTCCATCAGCATCTTTACTGTAATGTTCGACAAGATCCTGAAGGTTTCTGAACGTAGTTCTCCTAGCAATAAAGAAACCACCTTCGTCCAATTGCCTAATGCGATAGTGTTTAACCGTATCACCATCGCGTACTAGAAAAACATTGAAATAACAAAACAATTAAATTCCATCATAAACATAAATTCCATAATTTCAAAAATAGACTTTTCTACATGGAATAAATTTTGAGCTTGATTATAGTTTACCTGAAAGAGAATAATCATTATGTCGACTTTCAGAATCTCTAATCAAAAATGCACCATGATCATTCTCAGGTAGCAACAATTTTTTCTCTGCTTCGATTCGTTTGATCTTTCTAAAGTACCATCTATAAAATAATAATGTAAATAGACAAACGTAAATTTACTTATTAGATAATGGTGAGAATTAAATATTAAAATTGTTTTTATAAAAGATCATAATTTTTCAAATTCTGTAACACGTTGCGTGTTTGCAAATTCATTATGTTAAGATGTTATAGATGAGAATTCGAGTACAGGTTGTTATAAAGAAATTATGAACTTTTATTTACAGTTATACAGGAAGAAGTAAAAGGAAGCATTGCTTATCTAAACCGACCGATAGCCAGAGGTGCTCAACCCGAGTTGATAAAACTCGAGATTCAATGCAGCCACTGTTAGTGAAAGCAAGGTCACATTGACTACCTGAGTGCATAGAGAGAAAATTCATTAGGTGAAAATGTAACAAAGAAAATTGAATGGTTTGCTAGAGACGTTTAATAATCAGATTCGATTAATAATAATACTCTGATGGCACGCAGCCCATACAGCGACACCTAACATTTATCATTTGAATATATAACTGTAAACTCACATGTGAGTTTCATTCTTAATGCAACCACGTATATCGATCTTTTGCTATTGCTTCCGTTTACAGCGATAAAAATATAATATCCTCGTGAAATATTATGCTACATCGAATTCTAATAATTTTATAATATATTATACTATATTCCACGATAAAAATAAGTATTTTCATGGGCAAGAAAGCGATTGTTTAACTTACGGTTCTGCTTCAATCGATTTTAATTTTGCCACGTAATTGCTAGGGATATAGCCTTCCTGTCGAGTCCTTTTACTCCTGGCGAGCCACCAGTCTCCTTGAGTATCGTTTAGAATCTCTAGGTGTTCACCCTTTCTAAAGCTTAAATCTTCATCCGTGCGCGCATCGTAGTCGTACAAAGCGACAAAAATTTTAGCTGTTGGCACGTCCGTGTCTGGAATTTGCGGCATAGGCCTGATAGGATCCGGAGGAGGCGTTGGTACCGGACTAGCTTGAGACGCGACCGCCTCTATGTTCGGATTGCCTATTCTATCAGGCTTCTCTTTTTCGGTATCTGTTGGGCTGCTGAAACAATTACCCATGGCTTTTGAAATCTTACTTGAAACTCCACTGTAGAAATCAGCTGTGAACGCGTGTCATGTAATATAGAGATATTCTCGAACGTGTGTATGCCTCCGATATTTTCTCACGTTTGATCGTTTTGCATGGATATCGGGATACCGTGGCAGCAACGCGATATTTTCGAAACGCACATGTCTCGAATATTTTTGACACAGTTCTACATTGTCCGCGCACTCCTGCGAGTCCGGTTACAAATACACGAAATGCCCTTTGGCTTCTAGAATTTTTCGTATTAAGAGAATCACTACGGTTAATCGGTTAATCGTGGAAATGTCTTTTTTAAAATGCAGCGATCATTCATTGAATTCGTATCTTCCTTCTCGACAGCTTCTCAACTTGTTCTCTTCTTCCTAAGATACTTGCGACTCTTCCGTGAACATCTGGTATATAATAAACATCGAACACTTCAGATTAATTAGTGCAGTTTCACTGAAAATACACACAGTAGAGAAGTAGAGTAAAGCGCGATCATTCATTCGGACGATCGCTCTCTATAGCGACAGCGACAGCGACTACAGTGACACTTTCCATCGCCTATCGGTGTATAAGAAACAGAGATATAAAAACAGAGGTATGCTCGATCGGTGTACGCATTTTCGTTAGGTTCGTGGTGATCCAAGCCTGAAGGCATAAATATGGCTTTTCTTTCCGATGTCAGGTTAGGTACATCACATCAATTTTCTCACTAAATGAAAAATAATATTTTTCGTTATCTATATATTACACCCATTCGGAATAATATTCGGCAAAATATTTTTTTCATCAATGTTCTTCGAAACGATCAATTTTCCCGAATAAAGTAACGTCGATAAAAACAATTGTTTATGAACGAACTTTATTTATCTATTTTTTTTAAATAGATATTTTCCGGAGGAGCCAAAATCTCTCGAGTATATCGAATTACGTACGGTCCCAGTCTGTGCTTCTATGATTGTTCACACTTTGTTAAGGGAAATGACAAATCGCTTGAATTGATATAGATGTTAATTTAAACACTTCCGCTGGAATGACGTGTTTCAATCATTTCTGCAAGATTCGTTTATGCGTGCGTACATAAGTACGAGCATTCGAGCATACCCTATTTTTTTCTATCGGGTCCCGAACGAAACAGCGTGGGAGCGTCTTCCCCGAATGTAGCGAGAAAAGGCTCGAGAAACAGTTCGCACGAGTTGTCGGATGATGTTAAATAAACAGACACGAGATCAAATCCAGACATCAATCTAGAGCCAGCAGCTCCGATTAGTATATGTACGTATACATAGTTCCTTATGCGCACGATAAAACGGTAATAACTATCGATCGAATCGTAACGAACCGATAACGAGCACGTCGTTGTAAAAATTCGGCGAAAAACACTGCGTAAAGAAAATCCGAACGAAACAAAAAAAAACACTTTTCTATTTATGTATAGGTAATATTGCCCGCTCGATTTAAACTTGTTTCACGGACCGGTGCGTCACAATATTCCCGAGCGATATAAACTCTCTTACACCGGAAGATCATCTTTTTTATTTTTATTCCTCTTCCTTATGGTCAATAGTCTAACACTGACGGCGTACTGTAACACGACTCTCTCGGAGCACAACAGCGAACAGCCGTCGCACACAATGTGGACAACATAATTGAAAGTAGCGACGATGTCGCCATTGCATTAAATCGAATCCGTCAAAATTCAGATTCTCACATGTGCGACACCGTGGATCACGATACGAGGAGCACACGGACGATTCACCATCGAAACGTACAATTACGGGACGAATCTATTCCGCACAATACTTCAAGACACCTCCACGATCGCTTTACCAGTATTTAAAAACGAACGCGAAACACCAACAGACTTTTCACGAGAAACCGACGACGGAGAGGTGAAAACACCCATGGTGAAGGTAGCTAGCGGAATGCAGCTTTCGGACGAGTTCGGCTACGAACACGAACACGGCCGAACCTTCACCATCCCTAAGCCAACTCAACTTTACTCAACTTTACTTCTTAGGATAATGTCGAATGATATCGTCCGATTTGTTTGATTTGCCAAATGCTTACATATATAGATACTATCGAGATACATATATATATATATATATTTTTCTGTTACAATCGTCGGAATTACTGCTAGAACTACTTTTAGCTATCGCATTCGTATCATTCGTACGTCCAAATCGAAAAGTTTTCGGAAAAATTCGTTGTTACATACGGGAAATGATAGAAAACTAGAGGATACCAAGAAGCATGAAAACATTGTCGGAGTTTTTACGTATTTTGATGTACATAGAAAATCGAAGTTACGCAATGTTTTAGATGGTTGGTAATTGTGCGACGCTAAATTATATTAAATGATACGTGACGATACAATGCTTATCACTATGTTATCGATAGATTATATTTATTACCTTAGAAATTTATGGAAGAAATGCCGTATAGTTTCCCTGAAAGATGACTTTGAATTCATTTTTTTAAAGAATTCACTTTAACCACTTGCCTGTTAACAAAATCATAGCACGTATCGCACTTTCTTTATTTTTTGTTAAAAATTACATGGTCACATCGACGCTAGCCAATATCCGCGATAGTACTGCTTACTTGCTTCGAATTATCTGCCTTACGAGTCTCCCTGTATACGTGTGTACGTATCGGGTTCCGCATTCGTACGCGTATAAAATCTCGTTTATTACATTATCAGATTTCCTTGTTTATCCTCTTATCTTATAAAATATAGTAAGGGGCGAAGGAGGGGAAGGGGAAGTGGGCAGAAAAAGAGATATAGCATACATATTTAGTATCATGTATTTAAACAGTATGTAATATATATCATACAATATTTTGGCAAATTGAAAATTCTAATTAAGTATGATGCAAAAACAATTCTCCACAACATATTGGAGTCAGAAATCCATTATAACAGTTCGTCGATAATGTACCCGTAATCTTCTGTATTTTTGCAAAAAGAAATGCTGCGCCCTTTACAATTCCCTTCCAAGAAGGACAACACAAAAGTGACAAAGGAATTCTTTCGACTTCGAAGGTGCGTTCGGTAAGCCTGTACCTGGAACTAAGTAGAAAACGGAAAGATGCGGCCCTCTGTAAGGAGGCATGATAGCGCTGGGAATTTTCGAAACTCTTTTAAATGCATTCCTCCAATAGATACAGGAAGGAAACTTTTTCTGTTTCAGTTTCCTTGTTACGCAAGATTTACTTGGCGGCTGTATCCTCGCTGATATCCGTGGCAGGTACTTCTAAAATTTTTGGACCATAAAGAAGGACGTACGCGCAATGCCAATCACCTCCGCCGCTAAGCTTTAGTATATCTTCGTTCGTTACAGCGCTGACATTTTCGTCATCACATTTAAACCAACTATCTTCCGATTGTCGAATCCAAGCTACGTAATGGCCGCTACTACTCGATCGTCCTCCGTGCGTTAAAACTGCTTGTAACGTGTAGAAACCGCTGTTATTTGATCCTAAATCTGTAATTATAACGATACAATGATAAAATAGAAAGAAAGCGTATCACTAAACAGCGGTAAATTTCTCACCGTTTGGAAACCAGAATGGATCCTGTTTCATCGGCTTTTTCTCAATTTCTGTGTCGGGTTTGTCTTTTGCCTGTCGCGATTCTTCCAGTAAACGGTCTTCGTGCTCTTTGAATTTCTCGCGCATAGGCGTCAGTTTACTTTGAAGTTCGTTGCTGCACAATTCAAAGGCATCGAATTCGAGAGGAAATTTAACATCCTTGAGAATTTTTGCATTAATTGCTTCCTTCTCTTTATAATAAAAACGTACAAATTGGATAGTTAAATATGCTGGCAGTCTACTAATTTTTGACTACAAAATAAATTACCACATACGTTAAACATGAGACATTGTTCCAAACACGAGCTTTTTTTCACATTGTACATGATTCGTTTACCGTTTTCGTATATACAGCATCTCTACCTAGCGATGAGGACATCTTTGTGATTTGTTCTTGCATTTTATTCCTAAGTCCAGAATGCATGTACTTGACTTCGGTCGATATGAAACAGCTTAGTTGTAAAAATTCCTCTTTCCCTTTGGTAGGTGGCTCGTCTTCGGATTCCACGCATTTCAATTCCGTATCGAATGTCCCTCCAAAATATTGTTCGATCAACGATCGAGGCTTGTAACTTTGTCCCTCGTCTTCTGAAGGTGCGGAATTGTCCTGCAACCATTTTACGTTCGTTATCTGTTTTATAAATCAAGTTATAGCTCAAGTACCCAAACTTGAATCCACTTTTATAATAACCTTCGCCGGTAATTGTTGTTGCAACATTTTAATAAGTTCCGTCCAACATTCATTAGCATCCTGTTGCTGAAATTCTCCGTGGTCAGATTTCTCAGCGAATCTTGGAAACCTTATGTGCATTAGCTCCACGAGAAAGAAGGGCGTGTAAAATATTCCTTTGTCCATACGCTCGTATAGATTTTTCAACGCAGCTGTTATATTATGTGCATAGCTCTTAGTGGGTGTAAGTTCTCCCGAATAATTACTTAAAGCATCTCGCAGTTCAGGAACAGTTTTCAGGCACTGTATAGTTGCATTAAGATAACAGGTATTTCCTAAATTCTTTAAACCAGCTGGTAATCCTAAAACTGAAGCTAATTCGGACTCGTTCATGTCTTCGACAAATACTGGTTTCTCCGTAGGTTCCATAGGTACGTCTTCCTCTTTGGAACCCATCATTAACACGGTGATGCCCTACAGCAAAGTACAAACTTGCAAAATCATACAGATCCGTATTCCAGCCTTCTAGTTTTTCTTATTTAACGTAAACAAGTGTCGTCGACCATGCTCTGAAAGAGCTGGCGACGATAAGATACACGCGATATATAAAATAACGTAAACAATTTAAATCGCGCTCTTACATCTTTTATTTTGATGTTACCCCAATCATCATCTTTCAACGTTAGTCCTTTCAACATGACTTTTTGTCTTTCTGGCTGGACTCCTGTGAGCGCGAACAGTTGTGCTTTGAACAGCATGGGCTCTTCGTCCGTGTTCACTTCCACATCGGGAAAAAGTTCCTTCCCCCATTTCACTTTAACTAGAAAAAGAAAAACGTTATAAAAGTCGGCTACCGAATGTCGTACGGTAAAACGCTATGCAAAAAATGTTAGGTTAGACGTGCGGTAATTTGAAGTTTCGCAATACCCACCCGTGTATTGAGGCATATTTCTTGAAATTTTTTCAACGTGTTGACTTCGTGCGAATGTTTGTTAATTGATGAACTGAACTATTACAATGTTTGTCCACTACGACTATAAACTTGGGTAAAATGCACCGTCAGACATTCGCGTATATATATATATATATATATCAATATATGTAAATACATGTACTAAATACAGACGTATACCTACAGGGTTATTCACTGAACTCAACTTGACTCAACTGGGAAACCGCGCGCGTGAGAACAAACGCTAGCATGAAAAGTGCAACATGTACAAACACTACCCTACATTTATGCATCGTACGCGTAACCAAACAAGTGCTACACTCTATGTACACTGCTACACGTCATCGGGATCGGGATCGAGATCGAGACATCGAAATCTCTCACATTCGCAGATTCGTAGTCACACGATTTGAATTTTTTATTGAATTTTTCTGTCATTGTTTCGAGTAGAATTGGTTATATATTCATTGTTTATTTGATCAATTAACATATTTTCCACGAACAATATCATAATGAAAACATTTATATCACGTTATAAAATCGATAAAAAATCATTGCTATACAATTAAAATTTATTTCATTATAACGTAGAATAGATAAAAATAAATAAAACATTACACGATCGATCACATAAGTAGTATGTATGTATGTATGTATGTGTGTGTGTGTATATATATATATATGCATGAATCAATCTTTTATTAAGTTTTATATAGGGTATAATAACATATTCGATTAAATAGATATACTATTCGCGCAATTTTCTATAAATTAGGACCAGCCTAAAAATTATTAATGTCGAACTATCACATTGTTATAATCGTGACATTCAATCACGATTTTCTAATCTCACTTATTTGCTATAATGTCTGTGTAATGACTATAACAATACTCTTTATGTTACAACAATTCATGTATTGTGTTATTCTGCAGAGTATTGCGCTTAAAATCAATGTGTAGTAATCTCATTGCGTAGGTTACCAAGATTTACATTTTGCATCAAAAAATGTTTTCGGTTTCATCTAACGGTATAATGAGATGGCAAGTGTAGTCTTATCGAAATTAAGCCCAAACTCGCAGAGTCGAATCCCAGCTTCCAGTTGAGAGGGCAGTTCCGTCCGGGGAAACCCGTAAACATGATATTCGGTTTTCATGTCCGTACAAAAATGCAATTCGTTGGCATTTCAGAGTATCCCATATGTTTACAGTATAGTCACTGTAACCGGCGAAAAGCAGGCGTCCGCTAACACTTAGATCAACAGCGTTTGCCCCAAATATTATACTTTCTTTTGCATAAACGGCTATTTCTCTATCGGCGCGTAAATCGAATAGACGACAGGTTGAATCGTCGGAGCCTGTTGCAACTGCATCTCCGCCGGGATGAAATTTTACCTAAACTCCAAAAGAAAATTTATTCCTAATATCGTTAACTCAACATCGTGTATATCAACGAACAGTATATAGAATAAACATACAGAGTTAACATCAGACTGATGTCCTTCGAAACTTTGAACACATTGACCAGTACGCATATCCCATATCAGAACCATTTTATCGCAACTACCAGAAACAAATGTGTTGCCGGTTTCGCTTGGCGCCAGATCGATGGACATAACATCGCTGGAATGCCTAAGAAAACTTTGCAACAGTTGTCCGCTCTCCACGTCCCATAAAGCGCACGTGCTGTCTCCACTACCAGTTAAAATTTGTTGATCGCTATTGGGAAACACGCAACAAGACATATAAGATGTGTGCGTAGCAACGGTCTTTTTGCGCATCGAGACATCGTCTTCTTGGCTCAGAGGGTATACGGTAACTTTGTTATCTAGTCCCCTGCAAAGAAGAAACATAAAATTCAATTCGCCATTGTCAAATCGAAAGGATAAAATTGATGCCAAAGTCAATTGATCACTATAGGTCATTAAGGAAAAATTAAACTATAGTATCTATAAGGTAAATGTTTATGCAGGGATACTATGCTGATCTTCTATAGCAAAACATCTCGTGCGAGGAAAGACCTACACGTCGCTCGTATATCGTCAAAAAAGTGACCTGGAGTGGCCAGTTGTCTTGACATTGACTTTAATCTTAAACATGCTTAATACCCGCACGCGACAAGAGCACCGCTTGGAGCATAAGCGCAAGCCATAACCCAAATTGTTGGCATAGTGAGGGCATGTTCTTTGTTCGTCGTAAACGCGTCCCATATTATCATTTTGCCATCCTGGAATATTTACTGTGTCAAGAAATATTTCATGAAATAGGTGAACGATTAAACTGGTCACTGACCTGTGAAGAAGAGACGATATGTCGTTTATCGGGTGACCAATCGGAACAAAGGACTTTAGCTTGGTGGCCTTTTAAAACACGACGTGGTTTCACGGTGGTACAATTGATCGCTTCAAGCCTATCCGCAACGCTGGCAACTGAAATAATAATACGATTTAAGTGGCGATCCAATTCCTAAACACGTATTACGAAGGACATGTCTCTTAGGCAAAGCTAATATGTATAACAATTACGAGTAATGTCGTTTAATTTCTGTCGTTCTTCCTCTAATCGTATTTTTAAACTTTCAGCTTCTTTCATTAATTTCTCTATAAGTTCTGATTCAGTGGCACCATCCATATTTTTAGGTTTACAATACTAGATACTTGTTAATAAAAGATAAACAGTTCCAATGTACACGGTGCCATTCGAAGCGTCTTCTTTTACAAATCACCCTTCATTTTCCTGTAACCTGTGTCGTTTAATTACAATGGATTACAGTTTCTTTCGTAAAAATAGTAAACAATGAATTACCAGACTTATCACCTGCTGCTTTCGAGTAAGGAACACGGCTGAATTGTAATTATTAAGAACACAACGAACGTCTTTCTGCATGGACGAGCTTTTTAATCTTTTTTCACTTCGTTCTTGCTGATTATTCATTTGTTTTTACACGAAATCATCGACGGTATCTCTTTAAAACACGGTCGACAGCAATAATCAATACGATACGACAATAACAAACTTTAGCGCCGGTGCAATGACGCTTCCATATTCGACCAACTTAACCTGACTATTTGACAGTTTCTGCAAACCTGCAAACCATAATGTTCTTCATTTTTACAAATGTTCATTTATTTTTCATACGAAAAAATGCTTCATCGTCAACAATTGATATGGATTAAAACAATCTCTAATTACTAAACTATTGCTACAACTGGTTTCGATATCGACCCTATTAAAAATTTTCACATCCGACGACGAAAATTGCACGTTTTTTCACAGTTATAAAAACTGGCAAAACTGTCCAATAGCAATATTTTTCCAACGCGTTACAAAATTAATGAAAAAACGGCCGATTTTATGTATTTATGACGAGAACGATAGGTATACATACTATGTTCTATTTAAAATAAAGAAAAGTTGAGAGGAATTCAGATATATATTATTTAATATATTATTTTCAACATACTAAAATTATTAAAGAAATAAAAGACTTCTTACTTTGACCCTGTTTCTCACAATTGACGGACAACATATTTATTTTGTAGAAAGATCGGTAATCCATCAATAAATTACAAATTATAAAACATTATGAAAGAAACAGTTTTACATATATATTTATATATACTTATAAATATTTGTAACGTGTACGCGATATGTTTTATATCCTCGAAAACGCATATTTTAAACAGCATCTTGATACATTTTTATAATTTGTTATACTCGAAAAAATCCGTGTCCCAATTGTTATTTTTGAAACAACGAAATTCTACTCGTTTAGCAAACAGTTGTTGAGATTTGCTTTAAAGGTGTTAATTGTACATTGATATTTAAACATAATTATGTGATATAAGTGCAGGTCTAAGTTTTATGTTATCAAATAATAATTATACAATGATCGTACAGTGATATACAGTTTGAATTTGAATTTCGTGCTCGTTCGTTACACTGGGAGTGTGCTACTGCGTATAACCTCGTATCCAAAATCTAATATGCTTGAAACTTGTACATGAAAGATTCGTTAGTCGAGTGTGTATTTTCATAGAAGTTTATTTGATATATAAATTACAGGAAACGTTGTATAGAGTATATTAAGAGCAGTATACGGTAGTTTATGGATTAATGCATGCATCTGGATTCGAGGTTACGGCGCAGGTCGATGGATATCGACTTCCTGCCGGTGTGGATGTCAGAGTGGGGTTGAACGGGACGTTCTTCTGCTCGTCCCTGTCTTGACCGTTCTTCGATTCTGAATTCGTGGTCCGATTGACGGGCTTTCGACATACCAAAATGGCTCAACTGTCCCTACGTTTGGCTTCGACTATAGCGAGGCAATTACCGAACGCTACGATCCAGGTAATCTTTTTCTCTCGAATCATTTTTCAATCGATTCGCTAACGAAAGTATTGTTCCGTCGGACACGCCGACATTTTCCACCTTGGGACAACTTGTACGAACTCGTGTACCCGTTTCGTCGAACCATTTTCTTCGCAAAGTAAACATTATTTTCATTGACTGACGAGAATCTTTGTTATAATTCGTTGACAACTATTGTATTTCTTTCGTCAGAAGTACTCGCTTTGCTTATAGTCTATTACATAAACAGAAGTACACCAAGTTATGTAATAAGCATTTGAATTCTGTTACATCTGCGATGTAACAATAATAAATTAAAAACCTTTTTTATAGGTAAAATGGCCTGCTGCCAGCATTGCCTCCTGCAAATACCATGTATCCTGCAGTCGTCGGTCTGCAGAAATCTCTTCCATTTTAGAAGAACGTATACTTGGTACATCTCCTAAGGTACATAGTGAATGTCTGTCATTCATTAAAAACACGTTCTAGCATGTAGATTTATGCTGTTCTTTGATTTGAAAAAATAAGTTATATAATATTTGGTGACATCTTGATACTCTACGCGTGCGTTACTTCTATTGATTTTATCAATGGATACTTGTTTTTAATCAAATCACAGACCAATCTCGAAGAAACCGGTAGGGTACTGAGCATCGGTGATGGTATCGCTCGTGTCTATGGGCTGAAGAACATTCAGGCTGACGAGATGGTAGAATTCAGTTCAGGGTTGAAGGGTATGGCTCTGAACTTGGAACCCGATAACGTTGGTGTTGTCGTATTTGGTAATGACAGACACATTAAGGAAGGAGACATCGTCAAACGTACCGGAGCTATCGTGGACGTGCCAGTGGGTGAAGAGCTGTTGGGACGTGTCGTAGACGCGTTAGGTAATCCTATTGATGGCAAAGGACCTCTTAATAACAAACTGAGATTCCGTATTGGTACCAAAGCGCCTGGTATTATCCCTAGGTATTTATTTTCTTTTAACAGAATTGAAGAAGTGTATGATCATTTTTGATTACATTTCACTATATATTTTTTTAAAGGGTATCCGTAAGGGAACCTATGCAAACTGGAATCAAAGCCGTGGACTCTCTGGTACCCATTGGTCGTGGTCAGCGTGAGTTGATCATCGGCGACAGACAGACTGGAAAAACTGCCCTTGCCATTGATACCATCATTAACCAGAAGAGATTCAACGACGCCGGGGAGGAAAAGAAAAAATTGTACTGTATCTATGTTGCCATCGGTCAGAAGAGATCCACCGTTGCCCAAATTGTAAAACGTTTGACGGACAGCGGTGCCATCAATTACACCATCATCGTCTCTGCGACTGCCTCCGATGCCGCCCCTCTGCAGTACCTGGCCCCATACTCTGGTTGCGCTATGGGAGAATTCTTTAGGTACTATCGGTTTACATAAACTTCTCTGAAATAGACAAGAAAAGTGTTTAATTAAAACAGTATCGTTACAACTTTTCATTCTCCAGAGATAACGGCAAACACGCTTTGATCATCTACGACGACTTGTCCAAGCAAGCCGTGGCCTACCGACAAATGTCTCTGTTGTTGAGGCGACCACCAGGTCGTGAGGCCTATCCTGGTGATGTGTTCTATCTCCATTCTCGTCTCCTTGAACGTGCGGCTAAAATGAACGAAAGTTTAGGAGGTGGTTCGTTAACTGCCCTGCCCGTCATCGAGACCCAGGCTGGTGATGTGTCCGCTTATATTCCCACTAATGTCATTTCGATTACGGACGGTCAGATCTTCTTGGAAACAGAATTGTTCTACAAAGGTATTCGTCCCGCCATCAACGTAGGTTTGTCGGTATCCCGTGTCGGATCTGCCGCCCAGACCAAGGCCATGAAGCAGGTAATTATCTATACTCCTGATAAAAATTCTATAAATCTCTTTCTGATTGATTTTTCCGTCTTGATTCATTGTTTTGCATTGTAGGTCGCTGGTTCCATGAAACTGGAATTGGCCCAGTACCGTGAAGTAGCAGCTTTTGCGCAATTCGGTTCTGACTTGGATGCTGCAACTCAACAATTGTTAAACCGTGGCGTTAGATTGACTGAGCTTTTGAAACAAGGACAATATGGTAAGATTCTAGGCTTTACGAGAATACGGGTCTCGTTCGATCGAATCGACATATTTGATAGAATCTTTTACGGGTGTAGTCGCTTCAAACTAATATTTTTCCAGTACCCATGGCTATTGAAGAACAAGTAGCCGTTATCTACTGCGGTGTCCGTGGATACCTTGACAAGATGGAACCCTCAAAAATTACTGCCTTTGAAAAAGAATTCCTTGCACACGTCAGGTAGCTTATCTAGTAGCTTTTACATTTATTTGATTTGAATGCGCATCGATTTAACGTTTGAACATTTCAGATCTAGCCAACGAGACCTTTTGAACACCATCGCCAAGGAAAATACTATTAGCGAAGCTTCCGACGCAAAATTGAAGAAAGTCGTCACCGACTTCCTTGCGTCGTTCTCAAATTAAATATTGTCAGTATAAATGAATAATATTTCTCTGCTATGCAAGAGACGTGTGCAAATGATATTCATTATCATATTAATTTCTAATGTATACCACTTGCACATCATAAATATTATTACGAAGAAAGAATTCCACAATCGAACGCTAAACACGATAGTACTACACAAAGACTTGTACTCATTACACGTTGATCGTTATACAGTATCATAATTGGTTATTAACAGCGGTTGCTTCTCCTGAAATCAAATTTCATTCATAGCAGAAGCGGGAGAAGTGTCAGAAACAAATGAGTAATAAAGTTCTAGAATTTTTTCAAATTCGTGTTGTTTATTTTCCATTAACGTGAAAGCACGTTGCTTATATTTACACTAAATTATATGTTCAGTTCGCGTTCGTAACTTGCCCCGTACAGTTTGAAACGCCCAACTCCAATTTGGCAATCTTCCGATTTACCAAATTGAATATTTTTCTTGATTCTTGGAAAATAATGTTACAACACAGACTTAGAGTCTTCGTCAAACTTAACTGTGACTAGGTTCATCCTCCTTTTGTCTACCGGTATCTCCTTCAACACTTTCGTAACTTTTCCTGTGCCAATTGTTTGACTCTTTTCGCGGACAGTAAAGACTTGACCATCCATCACAGGCATGCGAAACATTAACGTTAACCTGGCGGTTGCGAATTCTCCTGGCATTAACATATTTATTCCAGCTGGCAATAAAAAGTCGAAACGTGTATATACGTTCCACGTTGTGCAGTAAATCATTGTACAAAATCCATTCAACTAGAAAAGTTAGATATAAATTATCCGGATTGAAAGACAATTTAAGCATATCAAATATATTAGAATACACACTGGTATCGAGTTACGGCGACCACCTTCTGCTTCGGATAGTAAATAAAACTGTACTTCAAAGTGATTAGTAAGATCTAAACTGTTGCTCTTACATAATATCATTCCTCTGCGTACAGAATTTAATTTAATACCTCTTAGCAGGATGCCAATATTGTCACCGGCATGTGCTACTGGCACACTTTTTCGAAAAATCTAATGAAATATTTACAAAATTAAATGTTACTATTGGGAGCTTGGTAAGTAGACGAAACGTACATATCAAACTATAACTAAATAGTTACCTGAAGATCTGAAACATGAGTTTGCATCTTTTCATTGAAGCCTAATAAATCTGCTGCTTCACCTTTCTTTAAAGTACCCTTTACCATTGTTCCTACTACAACCGTACCTCTACCTGGTATGGTGAAGATATTATCAATAGGTACTACAAAAGGAGACGTGTAATCTCTATCGTGAATTGGAATATTGTCTAAAGCATTCAATAATAACTCAACAGAGGGAACTCCAATTTCTGATTTATCTCCGTTCAAAGCAAGCAAGGCTGAACCTTTAATAACGGGCGTGTCTATACCGTTGAATCCATATGCAGTAAGCAGTTCTCTAATTTCTATCTCGACAAGTTCACAAATCTCTTCATCCGCTAAGTCAACCTATAAATTATTTTATATACGTTATAGGTAAACGATAATAGGACTGCGATAAGGGAACAGCTTTGCTTCGAGGTAGTTTCAGTAAATACGCAAGCAAGCATCATAGAATAAACTTACAATTGTGTAAATGAATGCATCAGAGTCATAAGAAATACCTGAAACATTTTTACAATTGAGCTATTTACCTTATTTATATATACAACAACATGTTTGATTCCAATTTGTTTGATTAGCAATAAATGTTCTTTTGTCTGTGGCATGGGACCATCGTCAGCGGCAACTACCAAAATAGCACCTTCCATCTGCGACGCTCCACTGATCATATTTTTAATGAAATCAGCATGACCTGGACAATCTGTATGAGAGTAACGTCTCTTCTTAGTCATATACCCGATATGAGCAATGTTTATCGTGATGCCTCGTTGCTGTTCTTCGGGTGCTTTGTCGATCTCATTGTATGATACATATTTACAATCCTTATATATTTCCGATAAATATTTTGTTATAGCAGCTGTCAGCGTTGTTTTACCATGATCCACATGTCCTATCGTGCCCACATTACAAATTTCCTCTTGAGCCGATTTTGTTTGGCTGCAATAACACTTGACGCTTTGTTTAAACTTTAGCAAATTATTTTTACATGATATTATTTCTAACGTGTTATACTTCTTATACAAATCTGTGATAACTTTTTGGCGTTTCAGTAATTTATAGAACATGATATTTGCATTTACCGATATTTTAATAATTTGTGTTTACATACAAAATCGGCCACCAAGATTTGTTGGTTAGGTTCAGTTAGGTTAGAGTGGGGATACGTGAGCAAGCTGACCACATCTATAAAAAAAAGGTCTGATAGTCTGATACTGGTCTGATACAGTCTGATAGTCTGATAGTCCACTGCAGTCCACTGAGTCTGATGGACATTTAACATTCAATCTTATAATTCTATAAAGGTTTATATATATAGATTTTATATAGACCTTACGCCCTACGTCTTACGATTATATAGCATATTTGTCAATGATGTCGACATTTCAGATCATTCAAATCGTGAGACACGAAACCCCATACAGTAATTGGCCTACTTCTACACCTCATATATTCAACGAATTGTAAAACAATTCTATATACCCAGCTAACCAGGCGAACTTAGAGCCACGTCCGTCCGAGGGCAGAGATCGGCAAATCATTGTCCAATCTACGCTCGGAGCTGCTCACGGCTTGATTGGCTCAAGTTTGGACGTCCCCCTGTCCACGCATATGCGATGCCAGTGCCGTCCGTAGGACGAGGGATTTGGACGAGGGCATGAGGACGAGCAGGAGGACGGCACGAATCCGACACCAGGACGCTAAATGTGCCGTTATGGTTCACTGATGTGGCGAATATCGCACAGCAGCACCGTCGCATTAATGTGGCTGGCGAATATTTTGCAGGTTAGCACCGATAGCGAAGGTAGAAAATTGTGCGGCAATGCAATACAGCTACTGTAGCTGGCGAATATCATTTTACAGGATAGCACCGTCAGCGAAGGTAGGTCGCACTAATGTGTTAGATGTCGGCGAAGTAAATTGATATCGTACCAAATATACAGCGCTTGTCCCTTTTATTCACATTCATTCTCGACAATTCGAATTGCTATCGTACCAAATATACAGCGCTTGTCCCTTTTATTCGCATTCATTCTCGACAATTCGAAATACCCATACAAATTTTATTAAATTCTCATATTTATTTTATTTTTCCTTTACTGTGATCTTTATGCGAAATAAAAATTGTTTGCATCCATTGCAAGAGACACAAGCTAAAAATTGCATTGCCGCACAATTTTCTACCTTCGCTAACGGTGCTAACCTGCAAAATATTCGCCAGCCACATGCGACGGTGCTGCTATGCGAAATGCGCCACATCAGTGAACCATAACGGCACAATTAGCGTCCTGGTGCCGGATTCTCGCCGACCTCCGGCTCACGTCCAAAACCCTCGTCCTACGGACGGCACTGGCGTCGCATATGCGTGGACAGGGGGACGTCCAGATTTCGATTTTTGGTTAGCTGGGTATATATATATATACCTGAAATATTTTTTCCACCTACACACATCATTTATAAGTATATATAATTGAAGCGGTATGCAGCGAGCGCTCAATCAATGACATTCGATACGATATGTATATATAGTCGCGCGTTCAAATTTTGACTATCGTACTTGTTTCTGTGCACTGATGTTCTATGACGTCTATGTCATGTTATGTACAAACGCCTGATGAGTAATTGATACAATAATTATCTTTCTACAAATGGCAATACTCGATTGCTGAAAATAGTGATATTCACTTTCGATTAATAAAAACCATGACTTCCATCAGTGAAGTAAGTTCAATACCAAAAACGAAGAAACCATCGGGTAAGTTTAATACGTATAAATTACAACTTTACTCCGTATTTATTTGATAAGATTCGATATGATTAAAAGTCTAATGAATCATACCGATCTGCCCCTTTTATGTGGAACCTAAAAGAATCTCTAACGAATGAAATAAATTGACAGGAACTTCTATAAATTAACTCTTCGCACACCATAACAAATTGCTGTAACATTATTCAAAATATGAAATAATAGTATGAGGTATTATACCAATTTCATATCCATAAAATTTCAAAAATCATAGGAAATGGACATATTCTAGATCAGAAGAAATGTTTAATTTTCCAGTTAAAATAGCTTTGAGTGCAAAGGGTCAATTGATACACTTAAAACATATAATTTAAACTTATTACTAAGTAAGTATTAATTACATTGATATATCTTGTTATAAGTAAATGTTTCCTTTAAACAGACAGTGCATTCAAACAGCAACGTTTACCTGCTTGGCAGCCGATACTAACAGCGGGAACTGTGCTGCCAACATTTTTTGTAATAGGGATCGCTTTTATACCAGTGGGAATCGGATTGCTTTACTTTTCCGATCAAGTTAAAGAATATATTATAGATTACACAGACTGTAATTCTACAAACTATTTTCGCCGTGATGGAGTACCTTACAAATGCGCAGAGTATATTGCAGAAATGCCTCATCGTACAATACCTTGTACATGTGAAATAAACTTCACATTACCATCCCATTTCAATGGAAAGATCTACATGTATTACGGTCTGACTAACTTTTACCAAAATCATAGAAGGTACGTTAAGTCACGGGACGATAATCAACTACTAGGGAAATTAAGCGATATAGTATCTAACGACTGCGAGCCGTTTGCCTATGACGGAGATAAACCAATTGTACCGTGCGGAGCTATTGCCAATTCGTTGTTCAGCGACGAATTATCATTAGATTCCATGAAACATGGAATGAAAGTACCGTTATTAAGAACTGGGATAGCTTGGCCTTCGGATAAGGCCATTAAATTTAGAAACCCTGAAGGCGACTTGACAGAAGCGTTCGCAGGATATGAAAAGCCGAAGAATTGGAATAAATATATTTACCAGTTAGATCCAAACGACAGGAATAATAATGGTTTTCAAAATGAAGATTTAATCGTTTGGATGAGAACTGCTGCTTTGCCTACTTTTAGAAAACTTTACCGTAGGGTAGACCACGCGGTAGATGGGTTCACCGATGGATTATTGGAAGGAGAATACAAACTCTCTATTAATTATTGTAGGTAGAAATTATTTGAAACAAGTAAGTTGCTTTAATTGTAAAGTAAAATGTATATCTTCTTTTTGTAGCGTATTCGGTATCGGCTTTTGACGGCAAGAAAAGAATGATTTTAAGTACTACGTCTCTTCTTGGAGGAAAAAATCCATTTCTTGGTATCGCTTACATAGTTGTAGGATGTATTTGTTTATTACTAGGTCTCACGCTATTAATAATACACATCAAGTGTTCCAAAAGGTAAAGATAAATGTTACATACCTTATTATATGTTTCCTGTTCCTCCTGTCACTAAGCGGTGTTATGCTTAAGAGAGGCTTTCGATTAGAACTTCAAATCTTTTTGTAAAAAATTAGAGAATTCAAAACCTAACAATTAAGTGACAACGATTGCATTTTCTTAATAGTATTAATACGTTCTTTATCCCAAAAAGTACTTTAAATCTTTTATTAACTCAAAGAATAAGCGTGTCAAAAATATTAGTTTCTATCAACTAAAACTACTAAAAATATCTCTTAAACATACATATATACTTCTCCACACTATGCTTTACTTCATGAACTAAATTTGTTCATAAAACTATGTATCTTCGATTCACAGTCGACAATAAATTATTATGTAATGTATGTTATACAGCAAACTAATGTAAAGATGACTGCAAGAAAGTATGCTTAGGGCACCATAATTGTTCTTGTAAGTGTTTGTCATATTGTGTTACGTCTAATTCTGTAAGAATGTTAACGACACTCGTTTTGTTCATGCTATGGTTTTATTGATTTGTCTGGACTGTCCATTCTTTAGTGAATTATACACTTGTTCCTGGAAACATAATTTTAATTATTTAGATTATGCGCATGGAGTATATAAAATTCAAATAAATTTTTTTGCATTTCTTCTGCAGAATTCACTTTGTCTTTTGTTCTTCTTTTGCTTAATATTGGTGCTTCGTGTATTATGTATAAAGCTAAAATAATTTTTTGTAAAATTCATTTGATTATTTTCTGTTCACACATTAGTATCTGTTACTTTGAAAAACTGAATTTTCATCTGTGCGTTACATACCCCTACTTCAAATTAGTTTGTAGAAACATAGAAATGAATGAAAATTCATGTAGCATGTGTTCACTTCGAAGGTAAAACCTAAATATTTTATTTTATAGTAACGAAAATTTTGTTTCAAATTTCATTAAAACCTTTTGTTCGCATCGAATGAATTAAAATTTCTTTCTTAGCTCTTCTTTATATAAACAGCTTAGAATTTTTTCAGTTGTTTTTCTACCGTTAATAATCAAGATATACTACTGAAATTAGTCATCTGAAAAACTTGTATAATCGAGTAACATTTATTTTGTAGCATAACAGAGATGATTACCGTGACCCCAAACACACCGTATCAAGAATAATTGCACATAGACGTTCTCAACGTTTGAAGAGCATTATGGTCACTCTGCATTTATTTTGTAAGTGTTACTAGAACATATTTTAGTATAGTTTTTCTTATGGTGTAAATGTATAAAATGAAGTCTGGTAAACAGTTGCGAGAGACAGTATTCCTTGTTTTACAAAGATTAAAAGATATTTAAAAAAACAGTTCATCAAGAAGTTTTCTTATTGTATTAGTATCAACAATTCTTTAAGGTAAATTTAACTTAAACGTAATTCTTTAAACGTACAATTTTGTTGTACATACAAAAGTATACTTTTACAATAATAACACCAAACGTAATAACATTTAGGTCTTGTCTTTTTACATACTCGTATATGTACAAAATATAATGAAAAGAAAAGATTTAAATGTAACGTGTACACTATACACAGTGTAATATATACGATTGTGTATATTACAAAAACATGAATTTTTAATTAAATATGTACACGTATTGAGATACTCAAAATAGAAATGTTACTAGCCGTGAAAGCTTGTCAATTGATTTGCTTTGTTATAGCCGAAATTTTATTATTGTTACAAAGATCATCGTCTCTCCCTTGAGAAGCTGAATTTATGTAATACCTGTGTAATAAACCTTATTGAGTATCTTAATTCATTGTTAAGATTTATTTAGCATATATGCAATATATTTTTCTGTAACATTTATATATATATATATATATATGTTCCAAATATTTTTAAATATATGTAGCTCCACTCTAGTCACCAATGAATGTATAAATGTATAAATAAAGATATTCTTATATTTATTAATACATATGTTATATAATATACATATATCCATGAATATATATTTTTTCAGATAAAAGTTCTAAGAATACAGGTAACTTGATAAAAGAATAAATTTAAAAAACATTAATATTTATCTAAGTTATCCGCTTGTCGCGTTCGTTTTGCTTTTTTTTAAATCTGTTATCTGAACATTTTATATTAAAATACAATTTGGGTTATCGTTATTGATGAATATGTATACGTACCATGGATATTCCTATATCCATGATACATACATATAATATAGGCGATGTTGAGCATATATTTAAATGTACAGTGATTTTACATTATTATTCAATAATTAAAGGTAAGGGTGCTCGTAAGGAATCTTATTTTAGTACACGCCTTGTACAGTCAACTGTTCATCGTTGAAAAGACTGCTTAATGTCATCATATGTTTTCGGTTGCATACTACCACACTACCACGAGTTAGGCACTTGTGAGCTGCTCAAAGCAGTGCCGACTCATCGCCGAAAAGATCTTTACCAAAACATCTTTGTAGCTTTGTTACACAAGATTTTTCAAAGTTTCTTTCGTCAACTGGCACTGTAGTCTTAATTTTTTTCTCTTTCAACATGATTATAACTCTGAAAAATTTGCAACAACAGACGTTTACAGTGGAAATTGATCCATTACAAACGGTAGGCGAATATAGTGAATGCAAAATGTGTAGCTCCATGAAGCGTAATATACATTCTAACAACGTTTTTCCTATAGGTGAAGGATCTGAAACAAAAGATCGAAACCCAGAAAGGTTTCCCAGCTGAACATCAGAAATTAATATATGCTGGTAAGCGATACGTCTTACATAACCTCATTTCCCCGTAATAATCGATTTTGTTAAACGTTTCGACAAACTTACTATTATCCGATTTTTCTGTAGATTTAGTTTACTTACTATCAATTTTAAGAACGAACCTTATCAAATTCTAGCATATTTTAGTTAATTTTTCGAAATTCTATTGTTTCTTGTGATGATGACTTGTAAAATTGTTACCGTGTGATCGTGTTGCTCGTTTTACAGGAAAAATATTAGCGGATGACCATCCGCTAACGGAATACAATATAGATGAGAAAAAATTCATAGTTGTTATGGTAACAAAGCTTAAAGCTGGTAGCAATCCTACAACTGCCGAAGAAGAACACACGGAAAGCGACAATAAAGAAGAAAGTAGTACAACCAGGTATAATATAATATCTGGAAGAATTGAATGTTACAAGATGCGTTTGCAGTAAATAATATATTTATTTTTTGTCATAGCTCAACGGCGCCGCCACCTAGTATAAATCCAACTACTCAGACTGTGCCACAGCCTGTCAGTAATGTACAGGAAGAATCTGAAACAAGTACCACCACCGAGAATGTTGGAGGTCAAGTTGAAAGTGCCTTGTTAATGGGTGAAGATCATAACACTATGGTAAACAACATCATGGACATGGGGTCGGTATTTTTATCGTAGAAATATACAACATGTTCGTAGTTACACAGAGGAGACCGTTTAGGATAAAATTACGTTTCCATTACATTTTTGTTACTCGAAAGAAACAACGGTCTGTTTTGTTTGAGTTCGAACACCTTCGTATTATAAATTTCTAATTGCAACTTGTTTGAGATCTTGTGTCATGTAACAGATACGAACGTGATCAAGTGGAACAGGCATTACGAGCCAGCTTCAATAATCCTGATAGAGCTGTGGAATACCTTTTAACGGGTATACCAGCTCAGCTGTTCGAAGACCCACCAGAAGATCCACCAGAACTACAAGAAGCGCTTCAAGATCATGCCCATCATCCCCTAGCATTTCTGAGAATGCAGCCTCAATTTCAGCAGATGCGTCAAGTCATCCAACAGAATCCTCAACTCTTGAACGCTGTGCTTCAACAAATTGGTCAAACTAATCCTGCACTGTTACAACTTATTTCACAAAATCAAGAAGCTTTTGTGCGCATGCTTAACGAACCTGGTTAGTTTCTTTTGCCTACTACACTGGAAAAAAGGGAACAATTAGCGTACGCGTAAAACTGTATTCTATTAATATTCCCCAGCCGCCATTGCATATCTTTCCTTTACTTAATTCGTTTAGTAGAGGTGTGCGAGAACTTGGCGTTTTTGGATTTCTGCACACCTCTCTCTCTCTCTCTCTCTCTCTCTCTCTCTCTCTCTCTCTCTCTCTCTCTCTCTCTCTCTCTCGTTTACGCAATCAAGGATTTTATACGTTTTATTTTTGAGTAGTAGAAACAACAGGTGGCACAAGTGCAAGAACCACACCAGTCTCTGCATCGTCTGTTACATCAGCTACTGCTCCTGGTGCTTTAACCGGAGGACCTGGTGCAGGATTAGGAGCTGCAATCGGAGCTGGGGCTGGAACCGGAGTGGGGACAGGTGCTGAAACTGGAACTGGTATAATTACTGGTATAATTCAGGTAACACCACAAGATAAGGAAGCTATCGAGAGGTTGAAAGCGTTAGGCTTTCCTGAACATTTAGTTATACAAGCTTACTTTGCGTGTGAAAAAAATGAAAATCTTGCTGCTAACTTTTTGCTATCGCAAAGTGCCGATGACTGAAGCGATGCGCTTCACTGATTTCATAATAAACGAGTTAAATGACTGATATAGGGTGGGTAATTACACAGGCGCCACACATTACTTTCGACTGGTCAACTTTGTTTTGTATATAAGTATGCACACATATTTATATTCTAATTTTCTATCAGTTCTCCGACAGGAGACCATGTCAGCTTTAGTTTCGGCGAAACCTAAAAATTTAATCGAATCTTTTTTACCGACTGCTCAACATATCAAATTATTTGTAGTTTTAAATAATCTTATTTCGCAGTGTAAACTTTTCTATTTATATTCAGATTAAAATTGAATAGCTCGCATCGGTGTTATAATCCATCCTTGCAGTCCGAGAAATTGCCCTACAACAAAAAAAATTTTTGTTTTCTAAATATATGGAGCAGTGTAATTACATTTTTATGTAAGAAAGCCTGATTGTTTAATAAACTATTATAAAGGAAATATAAATACGCTACCGTATTTATACGTTGAAGTTATAATACAATGACGCACATACATGCAAATTTGTATAGGCTGCTGGCGTATACAAAACGTATATATGTGTACAACACATATACTTTGTACATTTAATAGGCTTTCTGATATAAAAATTATGTAAGTGCATCCGTATATGTATGACTGCATATGTATATATGTGTGTACTTGCGTATAACTTGCGCCTATGTATGTATGTATAAAAAAAAGTCTTGTATTTTTTAAACAAAAGTTAAGAAGACAGCTGTTCATCAATAAAACATTACCAATCATTTCATTTGTGACAAACTAACAAAATGTAAGAAATACTTAAACAAAGAAAAAAAAATGAAAATCTTAGTAACAGACGCATTCGAATCTTTTTAAATTTTGTTCTTGACCTTGATATCGAACCATTCTCTCTCATTAAAAAAGGAAGAAATAAACAGAAGCTCGTATAATTTATGACTAGTTAATAAGTAATAAACATATACAAAGTATCTAAAAACCAGATGAATTCAAGTGAATTTGTGAGAAATATGAATCTACAAAGAAAATTTGTAATTAACTTTCTATAAAAGTGGAGGCAATGAGATTATTAATATTATGAGAATGCATTCAACGTACTGTAGCCTTAATATAATAATACGTAACTTACTAGGAGCCGTTTGAATTTTGAAAATACTAGTACTGATATTAAAAATTTTATTAGAGATATAATACAATGTAAAACAAAATAATATTGAAAGATTGCATATTTAATAAATAAAAATTATGTGAGTCTATGCACAAACGAATATGTTAGTATCCCTGTTTTTGGTACGTGCAGTTATTTAAAGAGAAGCGTGTAGTTTTTAAGACTCTGCAGTTTGTCGATACATCTTTCTTTTTTCAAGAGACGCATACTCGCGTTACGTAAGATTCCTTCCTATACAAATGGACTACACATAGTTTATATTTAGCCCAGTTTAATATTTCAATTGTAAGGATAAGTCTATCATTACCACTACCAATGTAGTAATGTTTGGAAACGATCTCAAAGTTTCCACTGTTACGAAGAGTTAAGGCATGAAATACACATTACGGAAAATACTTTTTCGATTCAATTTTCTTTACGCATCAAATACCAAAAACTAATATACGCTAAAAACAAAACTGTTAACTAGTAAAATCACATTCTTTGTTATTTATCAAATTTTATTTGTAGCATAATAAATAAATAAATGCTTTAAATTTAACTATTAAAGTAAAACGCTATACACCTTCGTTTTACGTTGTTCTTCATTTAGTAAACACGTAACGGCTAGATCTGTCTGTTATTTTGATTAATATTATTTGTAAACGTAAAAACTTTTATTACACAAAAATTTTGATATTTTCATACTTATAAAATATTTTTAAAAAATCTGTACAGAACGATACCGTATATAAGATAATTGTATATATATATATATATATATATATATATATATATATATATATATATATATGCATTACTGAGTTATAGAGACGCATTACTTAGTTAGCAGACACAAATATTTAAGAAATTTCGCCTTTTAAGTTTACTCCTTTGCTCCGAAGATCTTCCTTGGCTTCTTCGATTTGCTAGGAAAATAAGGACAACGTTTAAATGACAAAAGAATATAGAGATAATTCAATATTCTTCCATTATTCTTGTACTTACTTGTTGCAATTCTACAGCCGCGCTTTCGCAATTATTAAATGTAAAAACTCTGTATAAGACGGTGATGACTGCGTACGTTCCGAATAAGGATAAGGCGATCAGAGGTAGAAAAATTACAACTTGATGCCATTCTCGAATAACCGATAAATTAATATTTCCTGTAATCGCAGAGAACCACACACCAAAAAATATGGTTGCGAATAAGAGCCATTCCATTAGCTTAGTCATCTAAAAATTTCACAGAAACCTTTATACAAATTGATCCATTCGTGCAGACAATGTTAAATAATATTATTTAATACTAGAGTAACTTTTTTAACTAATAGCTTAATGAACTTATTATATGCTTTACATACCCTGAAGCATATATGATTGAATTATATTGATTATATCTTGTAATTGAATAATGCAATGGTCACTTATATATTTTGTATTTAATTTTCAAAGTGCACTGCCCTTTTTGTTAAAGGTAAAGAATGTAAACATTAACAAAAAAAACATGTGACGTGTATCGATTTAATAAATCTGATTTCAAACATTACTTTTGACCATGTGATAGCGCCACAGTAGAATTGCTTTATTTTAGATAAGCGTAGCCGGTAATGGCCGATAACTAACCTTAACCTCAAAGAGAAATATATTTTTCTGAAAATTCGATACTTGGATCGCCTATACTTATTAGTGATTACATCTCCTTGTAGATATATTCAGATCTGAAAGAATTTTTGAATCAGACGCAACATTCGATTTCGACGAGTAACTTGTGAGAATACACTTTTGTGTTCAAAGCTCTGTGCTATCACTAGCTATCACAGTGTATTACAGCCAATGATGTGTAGTGATGCTAGAAATGCCAGAATCAGCCAGAATCGTGGATCTCCACATTCTTCACAGTGTTCCGATTAAGTGTTCTTTTTTTTGCGCATGCGCGGCAATTTCAACATCAGTAACGTAACCTTTTCGATAAAATGGGGTACCTTGAGCACCTCGTGGAATTTTAAAAAATTATTAGAATGTACATTTGAAATATTGAAACAAAAAATTGCAAAATAATTCAAGAACCGCCTACGCAGGTTTTTTTTACATGCGCCTACGCAGCTTCTTTTTACATGCGCCTACGCAGCTTTCTTTTGTATGCGCCTACGCAGCTTTTTTTTACTTGCGCCTACGCAGGTTTTTTTTACATGCGCCTACGCAGCTTCTTTTTACATGCGCCTACGCAGCTTTCTTTTGTATGCGCCTACGCAGCTTTTTTTTACATGCGCCTACGCAGCTATTTTTACATGCGCCTACGCAGCTACTTTTTAAATGCGCCTACGCAGCTTTTTTTACATGCGCCTACGCAGCTTTGTTTTACATGCGCCTACGCAGGTTTTTTTTACATGCGCCTACGCAGCTTCTTTTTACATGCGCCTACCTACTTTTTTAGGTGCGCCAGCTAGAATTAATAAATTTATCAATAATTGTTGTCACGGCGATCAACATCGATCGATACCGAGCGTCAAGCCTGCTTCTGCCTGATTTGCCTTTATTGTCCCTCTTTGGTTCTGAGATTCACGCATCTTTTGATCCGTAATAATTACTCTTACGTACCAACACAATTCAACGTTGGGCCACTTACTTACAATTAGAAACCCATAGCAAATAAGATGTTTAGATGTCTGACAACCAATCAGCCTAAATTCCATCAGGTGACTGGTTTTTAACCGGAAAGTGTAAAATCTGAAATGTTGTATTAGGTGTCAGTCATATATGTAAAAGATTTGGAATGAAATATTCAATTTTATTATAAAAAAAACATTGGTGTAAGTATCCATACACGTCCGAAGTTTTGGGGAAAGTAGTGGGGGACTGTTATTAGCGGGAACGTTTAGCGATGTCCATTGATGTCCATTATGTGCAATTATGTGGTTACATGGGTTACAACAACCATTACGATATCAAATGTATTTTTCGTTTGCAAATACTGATAAAAGATTTTTGTAGTTTCCCTTGTCTTAACAGTTTTTTGTCGGTGACATGATTATTTGTAGATTCTCACCAATTCTCACTAATATTTTCGTAAACCGATTGGGCTGTTGCATAGCATTTTCTTATCGTAATCTGAATGAGACTGCATGGACAGCTCTGGACAGTTCTGTGTATTTATGAAAGCAAAGTGTTCGTTGTTTACATCAAGGTTGATTGACAACAAGAATAATAATGGCAGTCCCATCAGTTTCACTGTCAACCAGAAATAAAAAGCATTTCTTGGGAGTACCAGCACCTTTGGGATATGTTGCTGGTGTTGGAAGAGGGTAACGTAGACGACAGAATGTTGACTAGTTAATATAACCTCTGATGACAACACAAATCGTTGATCTCTATTATAATCCATTATTTACAGAGCTACAGGATTTACAACTAGATCTGATATCGGTCCAGCTCGTGATGCGAATGACGTGTCGTAAGTATCCTCTATATTAAATTTCTAGTGTAGTCAGTAAATGGGACATGTTCTATCGTAATCGGTTATGTCATAGAGATGATCGACACGCTCCACCAACGAAACGAACAAAAAAGAAAGAAGAAGAGGAAGAAGACGAGGAAGATTTGAATGATTCTAATTACGACGAGTTTTCTGGATACGGAGGGTCGCTTTTTAGCAAAGTAAAATGGCATTTATTTTACCAAAACTCTTAGCTATTCTAATCAAAAGTTTTTGTCTTATCCAAGAATTAATATGTTGCGTATTCACGCAGGATCCATACGACAAAGATGACGAAGAAGCAGATGCTATTTACGAAGCTATTGACAAGCGAATGGATGAGAAGCGCAAAGAGTACAGGGAGAAACGACTCAGAGAAGAGCTGGAGAGGTACCGTCAAGAACGTCCTAAAATTCAGCAGCAGTTTTCCGATTTGAAGAGGGAACTGGTGAACGTAACCGAGGAAGAATGGAAGAACGTTCCGGAAGTAGGCGACGCTAGAAACAGGAAACAACGAAATCCGCGGGCAGAGAAGTTCACTCCGTTGCCAGACTCGGTGCTCGCTAGAAACTTGGGCGGTGAAACGTCCACGAGTATCGATCCCACGAGTGGTTTAGCTTCTATGATGCCTGGCGTGGCAACACCTGGAATGTTGACACCAACAGGAGATTTAGATTTACGAAAAATCGGACAAGCTAGGAACACTTTGATGAACGTAAAACTAAATCAAGTATCCGATTCCGTGGAAGGGCAAACGGTTGTCGATCCAAAGGGATATCTGACTGATCTGCAAAGTATGATTCCGACGTACGGCGGTGATATCAAGTAAGATTAAATAGTATCCTTAATTTCGATAGTATTTTTCCCGAATTTATAATCGACTTTATTTTTCCAGCGACATCAAGAAAGCCAGATTGCTGTTGAAGTCCGTAAGAGAGACGAACCCGAATCATCCGCCAGCGTGGATCGCATCGGCACGTTTGGAGGAAGTCACAGGAAAGGTGCAAGCCGCTCGAAATTTGATAATGAAGGGCTGCGAAGTGAATCCAACATCGGAAGACTTATGGCTTGAAGCGGCCAGACTTCAGCCGCCAGATACGGCTAAAGCGGTGATCGCTCAATCCGTACGCCACATACCAACCTCCGTCAGGATATGGATAAAAGCGGCCGATTTGGAGACAGAAACGAAAGCGAAGAGAAGAGTGTATCGCAAAGCGCTCGAACATATTCCGAACTCGGTCAGGCTTTGGAAAGCGGCGGTGGAATTGGAGGAGCCTGAAGACGCTCGTATTTTGCTTAGCCGGGCCGTCGAATGCTGTCCCACCAGCGTCGATTTATGGCTTGCTCTGGCCCGATTGGAAACCTACGACAACGCTAGGAAAGTGCTTAACAAAGCGAGAGAGAACATTCCAACTGACAGACAAATCTGGACCACTGCGGCGAAATTGGAGGAAGCTAACGGGAACAAACACATGGTCGAGAAAATCATAGATCGCGCTATATCTTCCCTGAGCGCGAACGGAGTCGAGATTAACAGGGAGCACTGGTTCAAAGAAGCCATGGAAGCTGAGAAGGCGGGTGCGGTGCACACTTGCCAAGTTATCGTCAAAGCGATCATAGGTTTCGGAGTGGAAGAGGAAGACAGGAAACACACGTGGATGGAAGACGCGGAAACTGTATGTTCGACGATATGCTTCATTTAATAATAATTTTCTTAATTAAATTGTTATTTGTTATTTAAACGATTAAATTGTAATTACTATATTGTTTCAGTGCGCTCAACAAGGTGCGTTGGAATGCGCCAGGGCCGTTTACGCTTACGCATTGTCGACGTTTCCTAGCAAAAAGTCCATTTGGTTACGTGCAGCGTACTTCGAGAAAACGTACGGGACGCGAGAGTCTTTGGAATCTTTGCTGCAGAGAGCGGTTGCCCATTGTCCTAAGAGCGAAGTGCTCTGGCTGATGGGTGCGAAATCCAAGTGGCTGGCTGTACGTGTACACGATGTTTTACCAACGTATTTACATACATATATCTGATTGTATTTTTCTTCTTCAGGGGGACGTTCCGGCAGCCAGAGGTATTTTGTCCCTCGCGTTTCAGGCAAACCCGAACTCTGAGGAGATTTGGTTAGCGGCCGTGAAACTAGAGTCCGAGAATTCAGAATACGAGAGAGCCCGACGATTGTTAGCGAAGGCTAGAGCATCTGCACCGACTCCTAGAGTAATGATGAAGAGCGCCAAGCTAGAGTGGGCTTTAAACAACCTCGACGCAGCCTTATTGCTTCTGACGATGAGAGAGGCTCTGGAAACGTTCGACGATTTCCCTAAGCTGTGGCTAATGAAGGGTCAAATTGAAGAGCAACAAGGAAATTTGGATAAAGCTCTGGAAACGTATAACCAAGCGGTACGTTCGTGAATAGTAGAGGTTGGCGAGAACCCGCCCCGATCCGGGATTTTCGGGTTCTCGTACACCCCTAATACATAGACAATGTTGTACACCATCTAATCGTATTCATACGTTTTGATTGGTTTTACAGATAAAGAAATGCCCGAGTTCCATTCCACTGTGGCGTTTATTGGCTCAGTTAGAGCACAGGAAAGGTCAGGTGACCAAGGCTCGTTCAGTTTTGGAAAAAGCTCGCTTGAAGAATCCGAAGAACGCGGAGCTTTGGTTGGAGGCGATCAGAAACGAATTGAAAAGCGGCGGTGTAAGGGATATGGCGAACACGCTAATGGCGAAAGCTTTACAAGAATGTCCTACGTCGGGGTTGCTTTGGGCAGAGGCGATTTTTATGGAGCCGCGACCGCAACGGAAGACCAAAAGCGTTGACGCATTGAAGAAATGCGAACACGACCCTCACGTGCTTCTCGCAGTTTCCAAGTTAATAAATAAATCATTAATTACAACGCAACTGGTTAAAATCGGTTTCTTTGCTAACTATGGTCGTGTCTTTTTTCAGATTGTTCTGGTGCGAGCATAAAATTTCAAAATGCAGGGATTGGTTCAACAGAACAGTGAAGATAGATCCTGACTTGGGAGATGCATGGGCATACTTTTACAAATTCGAACTTTTAAATGGCACTGAGGAACAACAAGAGGACGTGAAGAAACGATGCATTACTGCGGAGCCTCATCACGGGGAAAATTGGTGTAAAGTATCGAAGAATATTGCGAATTGGTGTCTGAGTATAGATCAAATTTTAATATTAGTGGCGAAAGACCTGCCGATTCCGATATAATCTAGAATATATAATAATAAGTCTGTAAATTAAGCTCTAACTCATCTGTATATACTTTCTAAGGATTTACATACAATAGCGAAATAAGTGAGCGCCAAGTGTGTTGTGAACGAGTTACTCTGTTTGTAAATAAAATTCAATAAGACCAGGAGGCGCATTTAGTTTTATTTGATTCTAATGAGACTAGATGAGTCTCAAAGGACAATTAGGATGGGGAAGGATAATAGATGAAAAGAGAATGTGCAGTTAGAGAAAAGATAGAAAATTGTAACAAGAATATGTATATTGAAGATATAACGGTATGACTGGAGATAGAAAAGTGATGGTAAAGAGAGAGAGTGGAATTATGGAAGTGAGAAACAGATATATTCTTGGCGGTAAGAAGTACGAAGGCGAATGAAGGCATGAAATGTCTCTCGCTCTTTCTCTCTCTCTCTCTCTCTCTCTCTCTCTCTCTCTCTCTCGCTCTCACTCTCTCTCTCATAACTCGTTCCACAATTTTCGGTTCCCCTTCAGAAGGCAACCCGCATTTTCACTCGTAGTTCATGCTCCTACAATCTTGCCGGAAAAGTAGGAAACACTCTGTATAATAGAAAGATTATATCGATAAATTCCCATCTGTTTGCTATTTTTATTTCGAAAATCATTTAAATAGACTCTTTATATGTATATCCCGATGGTATAGTACGAATTAATTTTTTAATATCACGTTCCATTTTTTAAAATTCCAGTCATGACGCGTGAGTGCACAAATAACAGTCATTTTTTTTACTACATTTGTTTAGTAGTTGTTTGATATTTTGACAAGTACAGTGATCGTGGAAATCGTCAGGCGTTTCTTATCATATTCATAGTTGAAAATTTTTAAACATTTTTGAATTCCTCTAATGTTTTGACTGTTTTAAACGACATCTACTCATTCTGATCAGAAATGCATGAAATTCGCTGTCTAATGCTGATTCGCGACTTGCAAATACTTGAGTATTTGCTGACTGGCTGCTTGGAATGCTTCCGCTAATTTGTTCGTGTGAGTCGATGATCAGTGTATCCACTTAATTCGCTTCAATATTCACCACGATGGATATCCACAGCTATAAAAGTTTTCTAATCTACAGTGAATTAGTGGTTCTCGTCGCGTTAATTCCCGTTTCAGGGAGACTTGCCTGTTGGGACTTCGAGGCGGTGGATCTTCCAGAAGATGTTTTCGTCTCAAGGTTTTCCATTTGGCGAAATCGTGCTTTTTTAGCTGCTCCGAGGTATTGGACTTGATCGTTTCACCGTAATACATTTTCTTGAAGCGCAAAGAGTTCACGAAGGAAATGAGAAATAATAATACGTTCTGATACAAAGATGGGGAAGGAATGGAACTTCGGAAGAGACGGGGACATTGTTCGAAGCAATCTGGCCAGAGGCGAGCTTCCCTTCTGTCAAAATCAGAAAAGTATTCTCGTCTGGTCTACACGATACGACAATGAACTGTCTTCGATCGACCGTCGATGTGAACGTCGATGTTCGGGGACGTTTATGGGCCCTGGAAGTGCCGGATAAGAACGATTGTTCTGCTAGGATCGTCCTGTACAATCTGAGGAGAAATAACCAATTGGTAAAAAGAACGCTGACATTGTAAAACAATTAAGGGGGTACTCTGAATGATGCGGATTTTCAGTAGCCAAAATAAGCGCTAGTCCTATTTTTGCGTTTACGAGGCGTAATTTGCATTATTCGGAAGCACAATATGCGGTCTAGATTAATCTTTTGCCTGCTTGTCGCTTTCGACTACTAAAATACCCCATCTTTGCATGTTAGATAAACGAGAAGGCGCATCGAAACGAGTCTACATTCTTAAATCAATATTCAAAATTGTAATATTTTTCATATTACGCGTTACAATTCACATTTTAATTAAATTTACTAACCGAAAAGATATCATCTACGGAATTGACGAACGTTCCAACAAATAACTTGAGAGCGTTCGTTATCGATGAATCTGGATCCAGAGCATACATTGGGGACGCTGGCGGAGGATCGATCATAGTATTCTTGCCTGGTAATTAAACGAAGATTTTGAACAAAATAGTTATAGAACAAGCATATTCGAAGAGACAACGTCTAAATATTGTATAGAGAAAGAAAAATGGTGGACGACAAAGATGATCCACGCGCCGCAAGTGCCTCGAGTGTTCAGCACCGATCTCGCCATTTCCAGGAAGAATTCGGTGTTATATTTAACTGGTTCCTCCAGCCTCGATTTATTTAGCATAAATTTGGAAGAATTATGGAACGAAGAGGATAGCTTATTTAATAGCGTGAGCATAAAAAATGAATATCCTGATTGCTTTTATGATTCCGAAAAATTCTTTCGAGGAAACGTGGAACATAATCGTTACTTTATTAGAAATCGCTTAACGTTACGGTGACATGGCACGGTACCAAAATGGCCGCCTCGTCGGGACTGTTCTGTGACGTCAAGAACGGTCTTCACTATTTCATGTCTACCGAAAGAGCCAGCGTTCGCTGGGACACGAGACTTCGCCTCGAAGTAATTACGTTTCGTCTTGACTCGCGAATACCGCAAATATTTCGACGAAATTGCTTTTCTTTATTTCCAGGCGGAAAGTCACTCGGTTCTTGTGCAGAATGAGGATTGTCCGTGCATAACCGATTACGCCACGGATAGTCAGAAGAACTTGTGGGGCTTGATAAACTCGAAATGTCCATTCCAGAGTGACGATTCACCAACGTTGCCTCTGAAATCCAGGACCATCAAAATCGGGAAATATCCGACATCTTGAAACCAGAGTTCTTGCCCTATCAACGTTAGAACCACCGCAAAATGATCGTCCTGTAACTATATTTAAAATTCGTAACCACCGAAAGGAATAAATTTATTTATTTATTAAAATATCTCTAATTTTTATTTTTAATTTTTATCTCTAACGTTTCATGAAATAGGAATTGTTCGCTGACGCCTGCCGCGCGTTCCGATCAGCTGCGAATAGTTATTCTCTGGATAGTAGAAGGATAGCGAAGAGGAGATTCGATTATTATTAACAATTTCGTGTATTTATGGTTCCCAGACCTTGTCTGTACATCGACAGCCGAAACATCGTCGAATGTTTGAACTAACACTGGTTGACATTTGTTCCAGATGAAAAAGATGGCGGTCAATTCGGGCGATCGTCGATCTTCCGAGCACTACGTTCTCTTCGTTAGAACGTTATTTTTACAAATCACTTTTGAAATCCTTTTTTTCGTGTAAATTTTTCGCATTCGTTGTTTCTCGCGCGTGCTTAAAAGATCGAATTCACTTGGATGCGTTAGCTATCAAAATTGTAATGTCCGATATCGTTCTATGCAGCACTCGAAATTGATCGATTTCATTGGGACTTCAATACTGATCGTCGCAAGAGTTTAGCAAGGGATGAAGCGAAACCGATGCACCGGGACAACTGACAGTGTTTTCGATGTAATCCTGAAAGTTGCTCTCGATCACCCACATAAGCCTCTTGTAGCCAGGAACAACTTGTGTCGGTAGTCTGTAGTCGCTGCCCTTTTGCACTAACAGGAAGTTGTCTTGGATGAACGGAGTCTCCGTGTTCCACATGTACACGTTCGAGTCGCCTGAAATTAATTAAACGATCAGTTTCTTAAACCGATGCAAATGCTTCAGCTTGCAAAAATTACGAGGTTCTTTAGCTGAAACTGTTCACAGAAGTAAAAATAGGATTCACTGAGAATCCAGTGAAACGGTCATCGGTGATCAAGAAGAAGCGCGACGAAGAAAATATTTCCAATTTTTCCTTACCTTTCAATCTGAAGAAAATGGCGGATCCATTGTCAGTACCAAGGATGACTATCTTGTTCTTCTTCGATCCGACTTCCACCACGGATCCGTTAGCGTTTCCGGCTCTCAGGTTGGTGGCTCTGATGGCGAAGACTCTGTTCGAGCCCAAGTAGGTGAAATAGAGGATCTGGGTGCCACAACTTTTCCTGATCAGCGCCAAGTAGAGCGCGTCCTTCTTCTCTGCGCCGGAAGTAACTGCTCTGGGAAGAACCACGCGGTAACCACCGTCAGCGGTTACGTTGTAGACAATGATCGCCCTGGTTCCAGCGTCGGACACGTAGACGTACACCTGGCCGTCCGATGCATAGTCGACAGCCATGTATTGCAAACGCGACGAGATGTCAACGAGGGGACTCAGGTCGATCACTTTCACCACCTAGAAGTTTCATTTTGAGTCATCTTTTGCTCGAAGAGTTCCTAATTTATGGAGGAATGTTTTTGACTTTGCAATATTGCAATTTTCTTCGATTTATCCAATTTCTTTGACAATTATTTTCTTAATGGAAAATGTTAACCCTTTTAGGACGAAGAAAAGTGTCATCGCTGAGAAAACGGCAAAGCATAACGATTTTTTGTCACGCGTACGTAATTCGATCGTTCGTTTGCCCATGCGTCGAGATTCCCCCCTCGTTTATCTAATTCGACGATTGAAGACAACAATCGGAAACCCTCGGAAAGCAAGAAGCGGAATAAATGTTTCGCAGTTTTGATAAAACGGTGGAAAATTATAACGTATAGCTGACGCGTGGAATGCCGTGCGTTCTTTGCGTGCTTCGCACAAGTATCGTTTATTGGATTCGTAACACCGATTAGTCTGACCAGCGATAATTGTCGATTGCACGATTAACGCAGCTTTCACCGAGCTCCGTAATCAAGATAATTATAATCTTACAGGAAATATATTCGACGGATTAAATGGAAACGGCAACCGCTTTCCAGTACTTCGATCTCGATAGTGCCGGAATTTCGATAGTCATTGGTGACGGTGCCCGTTACTTGACCATGATCTGTCAACGTGACCTACGGAGCGTGACCGGGGTAAAATCACGCGGGGCATGTAAAAATAAGTCGAAAAACGAAGAATAATTTAATCGACTCCTCGTTTTCGAGAAAATCGATTACGATTTACCTTTCCGCTCTTCACGTCGATTCCGACCACCTTCGGAGGACACCTGCGCACAGGTTGCTCCAAGGTGTTGACGATGCCAACGTCGAGGACCCA
The DNA here is from genome assembly GCA_963971365.1 of Lasioglossum villosulum. NCBI lineage: Eukaryota > Metazoa > Arthropoda > Insecta > Hymenoptera > Halictidae > Lasioglossum > Lasioglossum villosulum. The sequence continues at coordinate 36,610,168 of OZ020502.1, read as the reverse complement.
CAGGATGTTTTGCATGTCGAGGACAATGTCGACAACGCTCTGCAGAGCCTGGCAGTTCCCTTCTTCCTGGATCGCCCAGCAAGGGAACGGAGCGACTTTCGGCGTGCACTCTTTCGAGTTCAACGAGACGACACCCAACGTGAACGGTACACCTGATTTGTAGCGAGGCATCGCCAGGATCGCTTGGTTCTTGTACACCTGTGTTCTGGTCGCGATCACGTTCCTGGCGATGTAACGACCGCTCGTCTCGTAGATGTTCTTCGTGCTCTGACAAGGCCACTCCAGGGTCTGGCCTGACAGCGTCACAGACAAGTCCTTCGGTAACAGGTCTGCATTGGCTAGCGACAGGACTGCCAGGATGCTGACGGTTACGAATTTCATTGTGCTAGCCTATTTCAAACAAAAAAATCCTTAACCGGTACACTGGAGATCCCAACAAATTTTCTGCACGTTAACTTTTATTACCACACGATAATTGCAAATATCAAAGTTTGCGAGAACTTGAGAAGTTTCGTAAATTTTTTCGTTTTTCCACTTGCTTACAAAGATAAAAATCTTGAGATAGCGTAACCTTTGCGAGAACAGAGAAGCGAGAAGAACTGAAAATGATAGCGACTTACACGATTTTTAGTTGACGCGGACGATGGTTGAATATGAGCTGATTATAATCGACGTTATCCTTATATACGTACGTACGACAGGTAGATCCATCCAGGTAGGTCCCTCGGTCGTGTATCGCTTCCGTTCCGGTGTTGCAACGCTTCCGTTGTCGACGAGGCTGCTCGAGGTCCGGGAGGCAACAAGGAAATGTATTTTCGACGGTTGTTTGACAAACAACGGAAGTCGTCGGGCTAACAAATTCGTAAACATTTAAGTATTTTATTTCTCGACAACGGCATTCCACGGGCGTTACCTCATTCGCCCAAACCGTGTACTTCGCGTTACATGAATTTCGGATCTCGAACGTGACAAACAGGGTTGTTTATCGTTTACCTGTGCATCGTTTATCCGCAGTCCGAGTTTACAACGTCAACGGACAGGGGAACGCGGACGTTTCGACAGAACGATAAACATTTTGGTAACCCCGCGAGTTTCGTAACGAGAACGACCCAGTGGCTCGTATAAAACTGGTACGATGCTAATGACTTTTCAGTTCAGTCGGGCTCGATCAACAGCAGCTCCTCGTGTCGATTATTTGCGATGTTTTTCAAGGGCGGGTGTCTCGCGTTAATGGCGGCAATGACCGTCGTCGTCGCTTTCGCATTCGCCGAAGAAGAGATCATCGTCGTGGAGGAGAATTTACCGGTGCGATCAGCGAACATCAAATGGACCGGAGGACCGTTCGAATGGCCTTGTCCGACCACGAAGAGCATGTTCAAGAACAGCGGTCGGTACACTACGAAGAACGTGATCGCGACTAGGGCTGCCATCTACAACGACGACGCGATCGTTGCTCTCCCCAGGTATTTAATTTCGATTGATTTAATCGAATGTTCGTTTTACAAACGACTACGTACGTACGCGTGATGCATTTCGTTAAACAACGAAGAACACGAAGCACGAATTATTGCGATTTGCAGGTTCAAGTCTGGAGTGCCAGCAACCCTGGCCAAGATTTCCTTGAAAGATCCTAATTGCGAAGCCAGCTTAGTCCCCTATCCTTGCTGGTCCGTGCAAGAAGAAGGCACTTGCAGCGCTCTGCAGAACGCCGTAGACATCTACCTGGATCCTCAGAACATCCTCTGGGTCCTGGATACAGGTGTCGTGAACACTTTGGAGGAGCCAATCAGAAAATGTCCGCCGAAGGTCCTCGCTTTTAACGTCGCGACTGGAAAGGTGAGTGCAATGGCTCCTCTATGCTGGTCTAGTTATCATAAACCCACGGGAAACCTGTATGTATTTCTACAGTGAAACGCCAATTTAGAATTTTTTTTTACATTTTTCTATTTACAATTACGAATCCGTGAACTAATCGATAGTTTACGCGATAGGACAACTTTCGCTAACGAGAGCGTTCATGAATCATTCAGAAAAATCGCGCAGCTGACGCGCAAGGTACGGCCATTTTGGTAACGGAATAGGCCGAGTTGGATGGCAGAAATGATCTTGCGCCGTGTCGCGAGATAACGGTTGTTGACGCGTGTCGCTTACTGGCAGATATATCGCCGTCATTATTTCGTACGGGTTGCACAAGGCGAAATTGAAACGAACCGAGGCCGACGCGTCGACGACCGAGCGCAATTGTAAAACGTGAACGTAAAGCGTGAAACGCGAGTTACAATTTTTCCGGCTTTCGATATCCTCCAGCAGTCTACATTTTACCATTGCTCGCCAGTAGTTCTGATCCATCTTTAATAGAATAAAACAGGACTCTGCTTTTTGGATATTTATACAGACATTTTTAATCGATTTATTTCTTCATTCCGTTCTCTCGAGTAAATCCTCTTACCTTGTTGATGGCCGGTAATCGGGCACCTTGACACACTGGTGGGATAATTCGAAGTTACTTACACCTGAACGTGTGTTTTATTACTCTGGTTATAGCATATAACACGCTTCAGCGTGTGTTTTATGACTCTCGTATACCATCCACCACTGCGGTTAGTCGGAATGGCAATTTTGTTATTAAATAAGCGTGGCTAGTTGTTGCAACCGGTATATGGTTGAAGATTGGAACATTGGTCGGTCGCGAAATAATATTTCCAAGTGGTGCAACCAGAAGTATCGGGTAAGAACGCATCGCAAGCATCCCCGAAATCGGTAGAAGTATCAAAGTGTCGGCTGTTTGCTGACCATTAACGCTCGCAGCCCCCGGACGACTACTAATTCAGTGTTCCCTTGACAATCGCAGACGTTACTCACGTCCCCCCTGATTTCTGCCGCAGCTGGTGAAGACGGTGGAGTTGACCGGTTTAACGAGTCCGTCGTCGAGACTGCAGTACGTGGTGTCGGACTACAGTCCGGACGGCCGGGTGTTCATCTACGTGTCCGACGCTGCAACAAGAGCAATCCTCGTCTACGATGTGACATCGGGACGCGGCTATCGGGTCGTCCTCCCGCAGGCGGTCACTATAGGCTGTACTCGTCGAGACGTTTTGTATCTGGCACTTCTCCGTCGTTCCGATGGAAGCACCTGTTTGGTCTTTACCTACTTAAGCAGCAGTCGTCTCTTCTCCGTCAGAACCGAGCATTTGCGAAATGGCTCCGCAAACGGCCGTATACACGATCTTGGCTCAAAGCCAAAGAAAATGGTTTTGTTAGGCACGGACAATGGCAGTGCCCTCTTCTTCCGCTACGAGGGCGAGTCCGACGTCTACAGATGGGACGCCAGCAACCCCTTCGACTCCAGGATGTTCCAGTTGGTCTATACCAGCCCAGAATGCAGCCTAGCTACTCACGTGGCCGCGGATTACGTCAGGAGCAGCATGCGAGTCCTGGAGTCCAATTTTCCAGACTATATGCAGGGTACCATTGGCTGCGGCGCTAATCAAGCGCTCAGTATTATGTAATGCGGATGAATAAAATTAACGCAGATAAATCCACCTTCGATCGGCCTCTCGCGTCTTTTTATCTCCCTTCCTATTTCCTCCTGTTTCTACCGGAGATGAGAGATCGATTTCTCAATTGTCATCGGAACGACACGAGCACGCGTATAAAGTCCCCGGAAGGACAGCTACTTAGCTACCGCGGAGCGAAATCGCCTGACGAAGGGAGGAATCACGAATTCGGGGGAAAACGTGACGCGATAAAGTCGTAGAAGGGGAACATAGTGTGGGGACACGAGCGTCGACTCTGCTGTGGAGTACAGTTGCCAGGGAAATGTTCGTAAAAGAAATGAAAGATTATGTGGGTGCTTCCTGCATTAGGTGCTGGATCGTCATGAAAATTCCAATTTCCCTGTATTTTTTAAAGATTGGAAAAAATTGGTTGAACGATTAATTTTTATTTCGCACGAAGATCCTAGCAAGCTGGCTCGGCTAGATCGATGAAAAGGGAAACGTGTTGACGCATTCTTTTGTTCGCGTCTAAGCTACTGGTCGTGAGCCCGACCGGGCCATAAATCAAGATGCAAATCGTTCCGTGATGTCGACCGTGTGGCCGGTGCACAGGGGAACTCGGTCGATAGAGAAAAAAAAGAAACGGAACCTTTCTCTCTTACAATCACTTCTTCGACGGCGCGGCGCGGCGTTCGATCGCGATTAGTCGGTCGCTACGTGAAACAATCCCGTTTCAATACGACCGTGTATAATTCACTCCAACCCCCAACAAAGAATAAAAACTCCACGGAATATGTAATTTTTCAGCTTTCGGAACACAATGCTTGAGACTCGCTGCGTATCACCGTACCGGAAATTGTTAGAATACCATTTCGTGTAACGTAGAAAATGGTCCATTTTATTATCGATCCTGGAGTTTTGCTCGAAAAATATGCAAAACAGGTGGTTTCGAACTTTAGTATTGTATTGTGCAGAATAAATTTCGAACGAAGGTAAAATAAATTGTATATGTAGGTACTGCGTTGCGAACGTTAGCATATGTTTACTAGTATTTGTCTCGTGTACACAACAATCAGGTGCTAAACGTATCGCGTTATGTGAAAAACGAAATGCGTACATATTCTAATTCTAATTTTTCTGTGAAACTCGACGCCGTCCTTCGGTAATTTTAACCGGCCTCGGAGCAAGTTTTGCTTTCACGTCTCGTTTGAAAAGGATCAGCGAATTCTTCCCTGCGAACGAGAACAAAATTTGTATCGTGTTCCTCCGAAAGGATCCAGGGGATCGCGACTTTCGATGAAATCGATATATTCGGTATCGAATTTGGTTCCTGGATCGCTGCCATTCGGAACGGTGAAAGTTTAACCGTGTAACGTTACATCTCCGTTACACATTCCTCCGTACCATTAATTACCTTCTGTATTAATTACCGTTTGAAACAGTCGGAACTCAATGGACAAGTGCGAGGAATCCGCGTTCCCTCGAACACAGAACCGCGACACGATAAAATCGACGCTTCGAGCGTAACACGTTCTCCAGAACGATTTATCGATTTGATATGCGTGTACGAGTTGCTTACGCACTGCTTGACCCTACTCGAATTCAACTCGACTTCCTCGTTAGTTTTAAGTTTAGATAGCTAACCAATTTCGTAAGACGTGATTTTATAATCCGAATTTCCCTTAAAATCCCACGCGTTATTCGTTGGATTAAACAATTCGTTATTATTTCACAATAAACCGGTCACTTGGTTGGAATTGAAAATGTTTAAGTCTTGATCACACCGATCGGATCGGTGTGCTGCAAAACGCTTCCATACGTATCTAGCTCGGTTGCGAATTTTGATCACGATTTCGATTAATTAGTCGCTCGTAACGTCGGTGGGCGTTCACCATCGCTGTCGAAACGTATTTTATGAAAAGTTCATAAATCGTACGAAGCCGCTATATACGATGATCGATTAAGCGATCATGCAGACGTCGAATATTAGCCTAACCGATCGTCGGAATAATTACTATGTTAAATGAAGCGGTGTCTGATCGGTCACGCTTGAAAATCGTGTAACGTTAACACCGTATTCGTATAAATCACTGTAACTACTCAATGAGGGATACTTCCGTTTTCGTTACAGTTCGAGAAACTGAGAAAACTAATGCAGCGGAGAACCGCAGTTTAGTGATACGGTAAACGTTGGTTTCTTGATCAAGATTTATGGAGGTGTGATTTACTGGTCGTTCATCTTAATCTCTTCGTTATTCGAAATAATTTTGCAGTTTTTGAAGAAAAGAAAAGAAAAATTTATTCTTCGGATAGAATGGAATACTTTTATTTTTATAACCTCGTTAAACT